>CM050323.1:141492790-141510520 GCA_027475135.1 Bactrocera correcta | reverse complement strand
AAGAGAAAACTTCAAGAAAAAATTCAAAAAATTTTTGTCGAATTATGGTCAACTGTGAACATACCATTTGGTATATCTCAGTAGTGTGGTCAATTTTGTTCCAAAATAGCTAATTCAATTTTATTATGTACAAAATTTTGAAAAATTATAAATTATTGTAATTTTGCTCAATGAATGTAATGAACTTTTAAAGGAGTAACGAAACAATAATCAAGCTTGCCTCTCTGGTACTTCGCCAAACGGTAATCTGTTACTTTTACAAAAACAAAACAAAACGCACGTCAAAAATTACCGAGTAGCGACTAACGAGTTAACAAAGCTGCTCTGAATTCCCCTTGTTATCTTCAAAGATAGTAATTTCCCTTGCTAAATATACATACATATCTACGTACCAATATAGACAGGGGCTTTGATGTATTTATAACCACTACCACTTAAATATTACTTCTTTTATTTATCAATTACTTACACATCACAAACTAACTTCATAAATATAAATCACATCATAATTCATAACTGTACACATATATAATATATGAATACATATTTTTTAATAATTCGGACAAATGACACAAAGAATTTATCTGCGTACTTATATACTTACTTGGCATATGAAAAAATATAAAATGTACTATGCGTGTCAGATTTAGTGATAAATAATTGAAATGTTTTTGAAGAAAGAAATTAGGAAACCCAAAGAATTTCAAATTCCTTAGTCAGTCAAATAAATTTTAATCAGGAAACACCTCCTTCATAGAATAATATCACCCCATTCGGTGGAATGGTTTTCCCACAAATTACCTGTACCAATAGGCTTACCACCCATGCAGAAATAATTCTAGGTTTTAAATCCTACTTCAGTTAAAAATTTAGTAGGTCATCGATTATACAAAAAACTACATCTTAAGCTTCTCACATCTAGCATATGAGTTTTGTTATATTGTTGCGCTTGATAGACCGTAAGTAGCCTATTCTTACTAAGCTTTCTTATCACATTTTGCTTTGTGTCAGAGATATCGTTATCAATTTATTTAATTTAAATGAAATAGATGTGATAAAAAATCAATTAAACAGGCTGGATTTAATTTGGATATATGAGAAAAAATTTTACCTATTAACTTGGTAGTCATTATAAAGAGGGCTTGAGGTTTTTACCAAGGAATTCATTCGTATTCAAACCTAAATTAAGTCAAGTTCAAGTTTACTTAATTCCATTAAAATATCACTCATTTTCACCAACATAAGCGTTTTAAAGTCAGGCAAGAGTCGGAAATCAGAACACTAAAATTTTACTTATGTATACTCGAGGATATGCTTCACATACTCGTATTTTCAATGTTCATTTAATGGAAACTAGCGGAAGTTTTGACCTAACACAAAGACAAACTTTCTATTAGAATGAGAAGCTCTCTGAGTTTCATTAATATAACTCTTATGAAACATACAATCCACTGAAAGTTTAAAAATATTTAAATATGTGGGGCCTGATTCTAACCATTTCTAATAAAAGGCGCATTATTACCAGAAAAGAATACTCTCTGAATTTCAATAATATGGGTGAGCCATCTAACGTTTTAAATTTGAATTATCTATATTTCGACATTGGAAACGTCAAATACCATTCGGAAACTGACAGATATTCGGTAAAAAGTCTAAAATTTATGAAATGCGTCGCTATTCACTAGAAGAAAACTGGGAAATATTGAAACTTTTTTCCAAAGTTCGTTTGACCGAGGATGATCAATTTTACCGAAAAATCATCTTTTCGGACGAGGCTCATTTCCACCTCGATGTTTACGTTAACAAGCAGAATTGTCGCATTTGAGGCGCGGAAAACCCGCACGTAATCGTCGAGAAGCCAATGCACCCAGCACGACTCACTGTATGGTGCGGATTTTGGTCTGGTGGAATCATAGGCCCATTTTTCTTCGAAAATGAAGAAGGAACCGCCGTAACCATCAGTGAGCGATATCGCGCAATGTTAACCGAATTTTTCTTCAAGCAAATTGAAGAGAAAGACTTAGACAACATTTGGGTCCAGCAGGACGGCGCTACGTGCCATACTGCAAACTCTACATTCAATCTTTTACGCCCTATCTTCGAAAATCGCATAATCAGCAAAAGAGGTGATGTGAATTGGCCTCTCAGTGACTTAACTCCATTGAACTAGTTTCTGTGGGGTGCTGTTAAAGATAAATGTTACGCCAACCATCCAGAAACTATTCAAGATCTAAACTACGAGATTCAAGCTGCTGTAGTGCCATAAGGCCTGAAACCATTGAGAAAGTACTCCAAAATTGGGTAGATTGGATAAGCTACTGTAAACTCAGCCGTGGTGGCCATTTGTCCGAAATTGTTTTCCAAAAATAAATTTTATAAAACAACCTTTTAAATAAATGTTACACCTTTGAAAAATATCAAGTCGTTTTTTTATTGACTTTTTAAATTTAAAATTTTATGTGGCCCACCCGTTATATTTCACAGATTTTACGATATTTTCGGTATAAACATCGTACATCTTGGAACAACATATTCGGTATTTGGGGGCTTGAAAAGTTTTGGTCCGAGGTGTAAGATGGACTTTGAAGACATCTTTTCTGAAAAGTTGGTAGATGTCATTGGCTCTCGAAGTATCCAATCGTAGTAGTCCAATCGAATATAGATAGTTATATAAGAAAGTAGGCGTTCTTAAGTGTGATTACATTTTCAAAACCATAGGAATGTGGGAGTAGTGCCATGGTCCAAATTTGTTTGAAATTGGTCGGGTAGGTTCTGGGATAGATGCTTTCACGTAAAGGTGGTCATTACCAAGCATATTGTTCAATATAACACTCGTTCTTAGTACTTGTACTTAACCAGTATTGAAAATAACTGTTATATGAGGAATGTGATCCTAGCCTACAGGTTTCATTAATTCTAGTTACAAGACTTCATTCTTCTTTTAATAACGTCTATCCTTTTTAAAAACACTTAAAGCCCTCAAAAGCAAAGCTGTACTTACAATATCGTTATTAGTTAATGCCACATCGGTGACATTTTTTACAACCCTCATTACGCGGCGGAAATGTTTTTCCAACAACAATAACCACTTAAGTTTAAGGTCGCATCGCGGTCCTATAATCTTTACCACTCGTAAGCAATTACCCACTTAAACATTAATTTACAATAGCTGACCGGTCATGCTAAGAGTGGACGGAAACAGGTGAGAGTTAAGGGGGTGGATTTGCAGATACTGCGATTGAAGATAGCGAAGATTGCAGTAAGGCGCAGAAAAGCGATTATAAATGAGCTTCCCATGATTTGCTCATTTGCTGGCATTAGAAAATGGGGCGCTGTAATATGGCCAAGAGCCAGCTGTTCGACAAGGCTAACGGCGATGGCGCTCAATATGTCAAACACTGGACATTGACATTAATTAATGAAAATAAAATGGACAATGTTTAGATAAAAAGGCAGAGCCAAAAAAAGCGAAAACAAGGTGTTACATAAATTACAAACTTGAAAAAAGAATACTTAGAGTGAACCCTCGGGGAGGACCAAGTGCAATTCATCACATGCAAAGGGCCAGCAACAAGCACAATGCTAATTGCCAACGACGGATGGAAACTGTACAGAATATTTGTCCGAACATGCCAAAGCCCCTTTGAAAGTAGCAGCGGTAATAAATTAATTTTCGCTGACGGTCAACAAGCGAGCGGTAGAAAAATGTAAGCTCCGCAGCAGATTTTGTCTAATTTGCGAAAATTAATGAATTGTTAAGAGGATTGAGAAGACTGCGGAAAAGGAAATCGGAGGCAGAAGATACGAAAACGTCGAAACCAAATAAGCAACAACGATGAGGAAGCATTACTTAGGCGATACTAATGATGTTCGAAGTGGCAGCGAGCAACCCAGGTGCCGAAGCAACAAAGCGAAAAAACCTAAAAACGAAAAAGGAAAAAAGGAAACGGAAGACCATAACTGAGCAGCAACACACCAGTATAAGGAAATACTGCGAACGAATTCGTTTAAACGATTTAAAACGCCGAATCAGCAAATGCGGTCGCAGTAGCATGTGAAGAGCCACCGAAGTAGAAGTAGCAACAACAACATCCGTAACTGTAATTCAGCAATGAGGTGAGATCCAGTGAGTCAAACCAACTGTGAGTATAATTAATTTAATTAGGTAGCTGAAGGTGAAAATGTCAATAACAACAAAAATAAGTTTACCATCAACAGCGTCGGTGAGAAAGAGAGTAAAGCCAATTAATATATGCGGTCTTTCAGTGGAAAGGTGGTGAATTGAAATCTCTTGAGAAGTCTGGGAATTATTTAAAAGGTGTAAAAATAAAAAAAAAAATCCGTAAAAGAAACGGAAGTTCATTGAGTGTGCAAATTAAATGAATGCAACGAAGAAGAAAGTGTGAAAAGTCAAAATGATTAATTGATGGTGAAGAAGCGAATGAGCAAATGCGTAAATTGCATGTTGGTGCTCTTTAAAAATGTTTGAATTTCGTTCCGGGTGGTCTAGATATACCAAATATGGACACTCTCTGCTAGTAGCTGCATTACGAGATCTTTAATTGAATAAGATCCACATGCTTGCGTTCTTATTTTCAGGAAGCAGTGTAGAGCTAACTCAAGAATGAAAATTCTTCTTCACAAAGTGACTACTTAGAAATATTTTCAATCGCTATTCTGCCAATTTTAGCTCTTGTTTGTAAGAACGAAATCAAGTTACAGACAGTGCAACAGCACATTCACAGGCAACGAAGTTAAAAAGAAAGAAGTAGTCCGACAATAAATTACTAAAAACCCCAAATTATAAACCATTGGATGTGTATGAAGTAATCTGACTTTTAAATACCACCGACAAGCATTGTGAAAGTAGCGAACTTGTCAATTTTACTAAAAGAGAACCTATACTGTTGGTGATATATAATGGACAAAGAGACTTTTTCTTAGGTATTGAGCCCAACTGTAAAAGTCATCTTAAAAAAATACAATATATCGTTGGTAACTGAGCTACAAAGAGGAGGATGGAGTTATGTGTAGAGAAGTTCACGTAAGTGAAGAAAGTTCTCTGATTGCTATTTACTTGGGAATGGTCAGAAACGATTTTTTATATATGTATGGCTTACTTTCCAAATTCCGGTCTTTGACCAAGTATCATCTTGGACCCCAAAGAACATTCGTTTGAAGACGAGCTAAAGTGAGAAGGGTTGAGCGCTGAAAAATTACAAAGAGTCTCGGATAAAAGACCCCTTTTTTGATGACGGCCGGGGCAAACGCATTAAAGATAACGATTTTAGGCCATGCGCCTAAAATGCCCGGTGAAAGGAACAAGGACTAAGGTGAGAAGGTCCTTGTGGCATTTATTACAGTGGCCATATAAAGGAGCCCAAATTCGGTGTGGGGTTCTTGTTGCAGCGAAGATACACATCCACCTCTGTGCAGCAAAAAACGCATGTCAACGTCAACAACTCGGTATAAAGGAATAGTTGGACGGCATTTCAAGCTGCTTATTTTCGAAAAATACAAAAGAACAGCTCGTACAATGATGAGTGCCGTGTCGCAGCGGAGAGAAAACAGACTGCCTACCGCACAACGTTACGATCGACCACAACACGTGTGGGATTGAATAGATACCGAAAGTTGAAGAGGGAAGCGAGCCGCATTTGCAGACAGAAAAAGAAAGAGGCCGAAATGCGTGAGTACGAAGAGTTTGACAAGGGATAATGCTCGAAAATTCTAACAGAAGGTTTGAAGGCCGGAGCATACTCTTGTAGAACCCCCAGAGGTTATGTAGTAACCGATGCTTAGAGCATACTAAAATTATGGAGGGACACTTCTCCAACCTGCTGAACGGCAGTGAAGGCATAACGCCAGGAGAAAGCTAACCTGATTTTCCAATCGATGACGGTGAAAAAGACGTTCCGTTGCCCGACCATGAAGAAGCTCGAATAGCAATTACTCGTCTGAAGAACAAAAACGCGGCGGAGCCGATGGATTGGCGACCGAGCTATTCAAACACGGTGGCGAAGAACTGATGAGGAGCGGACAGCAGCTTCTTTGTCAAATATGGTTGTCCGAAAGCATTCCCAACGATTGGAATTTAAAAGTGCTATGCCCGATCCACAACCTGCGCCAGCTATCGTGATATAAAACTCCTAAACATCGCATAGAAGGTACTATTAAGCGTATTGTGTGAAAGATTAAAACCCATCGTCAACAAACTGAAAGGACCTTAACAGTTTGGCTTTAAGCAACAAACGACCAGATATTCACGATGCGCTAAATCTTGAAAAAGACTCGTGAACAGAGAATCGACACACACCACCTCTTCGTCGATTTCAAAGCTGCTTTCGACAGCACGAAAAGGATCTGCCTTTAAAACTAATATGGCTGTGTAAACTGACTTCTTTAACCTACTTCTGGAGAAAATAGTTCAAGTTGCAGAACTAAACCGAAAAGGTACAATTTTCTATAAAAGTGATACTGATATCATTTCCCTTAACAACTGCGCCTTTAGGGAAGCAAATGGATCTGGTGGTGCACTAGGGCAAAACGAAATATCCCTATCCTCAAACAAACAGTCGTCGAACTTGCGACTAGGCATGGACGCTATTTGGTGCAGATTCATGGACGATGGCAGCAGTCGACGTTACGAGTTTTCGAGAGAAATGTTCTGCAAATATTTATGGGCCTTTGCGTGTTGGCAACGGCGAATATCGCATTCGATGGAACGAAGAGATAAACGAGCTGTACGGCGACGTTGACATAGGGCAGAGAATTAAGAAACAGCGGCTGCGCTGGTCAGGTCATGTCGCCCGTATGGATGAAAACACTTCAGCTCCGAAAGTATTCGGCGCAATATCCGCCGACGGAAACAGAAAGAAGACCTCCACTCCGTTGGAAAGACCAGGTAGAGAAGAACCTCGCTTCCCTTGGAATCTCCAATTGGCGCTACATTGCAAAAAGAAGAAACTATCAGCGCGCTGTTCCTATGTCAGTAAAGAAGATTTACTTCATATAGTTAACCACGGTTACTGGGTGCTTCTATTAAAAATAATTTACAATTAATTGAGGCCCAAAACATCCTTCAAAATGGTATTGGCTGAGCCTTTTGATATGCCAACTTCATCATCAAGGTCTATAATTGTTAATCGACGGTTTTTTAATACCAAATCTTTGATTTGTTGAAAGTGAGCTTCGTCGGTTGAGGTTGATGGTCACCCTGGACGCTCTTCGTCACTATACCACTTGTAAACATTTTTTTTAGACATAGCCTCATCACCAAAGACTTTCTGAACCATCCTCAACGTATCCGCAGCAGAAAATTGATTCCGTAAACAAAATTTAATGCAAATTCTTTGCTCAACAAATTTCGACTTCGCAAAAAACGAAAAACTCACTTTTGGCAGCTCACAAAACGACACGTATCTCAAACACTAATGAATGTTTTGGCATGAAATTTGGCATAAATGTGACTGGACAGTACTACCAACCTAAAAAAAAAACTCCAAATTATTCAACGCGCGCAGTTTAAATTCTAATGTCACCTTGGACACAATGGTATGTATGGACCGGCCCCTGTGTTTATTTTATGAAACAAATTAAAATAAATATTAATTTTCCCTAATTTCTGTTGATTGTTATTCATAAAAGTGAGTTAATAAAAACATTGTCAACATTTGATGGATGGCCGTAGTAAGAAATCTAAATCATCAAAATTCAATAAGCTGATGACTTTCAGCATTTTTCACTTCTATCGCTTTCACGGACACAGTAAATGTGATTTCAAACATTCTTCACACGCGGCCCGATTCTCGAATGTTCACGGCATTGTGCACCTTCTCAATCATATCCTTTTACATTCGCAATTCAACAAGCGATTTCGTCGGTTATCCGCTTTCCATTTCCATTTCCTGTAATATCCATGCATAACGTCGTCTTCCCATGCCATAAGTTTTCATTCGCCGTAACACTTTTGTGCGCCGCGTTTTCTATGAGAAAGCCGTTCAATCACCAACAAATTGGCAGCATCGGTAGCTTCGGCAGCTTCAGTCGCATACAAAGGTCCACAAGTGCAATAATGGTTGAGTGAAGGTAAGATTATAAGTGAGTAAGTTGCTGGAAGCCTTTCTACGCATACACACACAGAGTTTGCGCTTATATTGGCGCTGTGGCCGCTCAATAACTGCACGATCTAGGCAAATTCACGACTGCAATCAGGCACCTTTGGTACACAGAACGGTCCTTTGCTTGTGCGCGATTATTTAAAGTTGCGCGATGAAAGTCACCGAACGAGAAGCCCGTGTCACCATCACATCCGGCATTTTATCTTTGTCGTTGTCGTAATTTCTCTTCGCGTGCTTAACCGGATTTGTATATGCTCGCAAAATGTTGCACAAAGTATTCGAGTTTTGTTCATCTAATGGTTGTTGATAATATCTTAAATTAAATTTATATAAAGTTTAAATGACCAAAATGAAGCATGAAATCGTTAAAATACAGTAAGCTCTCATTTGAATCCGTTCGCTTATAGAATGGGCGTGGCGTTTCCGGTTTCAGATGAAGCACCATATCATAGTAACTAACTGACCAATTTGAATCAAATTTTCTAGATGACATTTCATTTATATTCTTATTTTCGCAGTCTGCAAATAAACTAAATTGGAATGACCCCACATACAGTTGATATTATTATACTTCGCCATTGCTAAATTAAACATCAATTCTCATTTTAAAATGTTTGAAGTCGAACTATGCCATTTTTTCTTTGGAAATATTATGTATACACTCAATATAATGATTTCCAATATTCCAAGGATTATAATCAAATTCATTCGGCTCCATTTGAGCCCTGCCCTTCCTTACTTTAAATACATTTCTACAAACAAATGTACTTATGTAACAGGATGCAAATTTTCTGAAGAGCGCCTGTAGGCTTCATCAATTTGTAAATCCATTCGTCCTTCGGCCAACACACGCACCAACAAGCCAAGAGCTTGCAATTCGACTTTGATGCCGTTTACGACTCACACGCCTTTTATTCGTTTTCTTTATGCGTTCTCACATTATTCCTCACTAAGTAAAATGCTAACGAGGCTTCTAAGAATTTTATGCGTCGCACTGAACGAGTGGCTGGATTAAGGATAATCAGGATATGTATGCTCGTGCGTACGCGAAAAATGCATGCAAATACACATGTAAGTATTGACTTAGTAGGTAATGGGAAATTCATTGCGTGACGACGAGCCGACAGCGTATGCATGAAGCCCTGAGCTATGAGCGCCTTTATCCTCTTAAATACATGACTCCTTTCGTTAGTGGCGCTGACAGTAAGGATATGCGTGATTGGCTTTATAACAACGTAAGACTGCCGTGCACTTAATTTAGCATAATGAAAGAAAAGAAGTTTCACATAGTATGATAAATAGTTGGAAAAGTTGAAGGATGCTATTACTGAGAAGAATATGCTTGCCATAGTATTAAATAAGTGAGAGAAAATTATTATGATTTCTGATATAATAAAGGAGGGAGAGCTTTTACAAAATGAAAAATGTTATGTAATCGAAAACATAACTGTGTAAATTGCGTATCCGGCCTATCTTAAGCTGGGCACATAGCAGAGCGTGTAGTAAACCAGACAGTATTTTGAAGAAGGAAATAAATTGTTTATATAGTTAACATAGTACAAAGGTCTAACTTAAAACGAGAGAACTGTTTAAAAAAATTGCCAGAAAAAGTGAAATGAAATAAACATTTTCAAATTTTTGACTGTGTTCGTTTGAAACTCTTCTGTCGCATAAATGAGTAGAGAACAACATTGTTGTGGATGACAAACTTGTTAAAACCTTCCTTCTTCTTTCCTCCTTCATCTTTATTTACGTTGGCATCTATTTTCAAATGTTGGCCATTGCTAACTCTCAGATCGTCTATCTGTTGAGTCCAAATTTCGATGATGTAACTGGTGAATGACACGCGTGATGTTTCATTACAAGGCCTGAATCGAAGGGGATTATCCACATAGACTTCAAACTTTACATATCCTCACAAGAAAAAGGTGTAATATCCAACGATCTTTGTGGCGAATCGACCGGCCCAAATTTTAATTATCTGCTCACCGAATTGTTCTCTCAATAAATCCATTGATTGATGCAATGTGTGGGAAGTGGCACCATCTTGTTCAAACCAAATGACGCCGAGATCACGAGCTTCAATTTCAGGCATCAAATAGTCGTTTATCACGACGCGATAACGATCACCATTGACAGTTGACCAATGATTCCACCGGCTTATAAACCACACCAAACCGTTGATTCTTCTCGATGAAATGCCAGCTCTTGAATCTTTCAGGTTTACCTGGTGAATGCTTACAGGCAGAAATGGTACTCATCGCTGAACAAATTTGGCTCGAAAACGTCTGATCTTCTCGGTATATTTGTTCTTGCGCAAGCTGTATTTTACGCTTTCAATTTAAGATCTTCCATTCCTCAGTCCGAGTTGCTGCGAATATAAAATTATAAGGTTGAAGGATTTGTAAACGTTGTTCAGGAGTAAGTCTTTCCATGATGAAATGCCAAACATACTGAACAAAAATAACATAACAGCTTAACATGCCTCACGCGTGATCTGTTATAAAAAGGCTATTTAAAAAAGTATCTCGAATTGAATTATTTGCATTTTGTGCAAATTTATTACAAAAATAATAGTTTTGTTCGCGCCGCATAGCAAGAAAATGTTGTTCAACCATGAAATTCACTTTTGGTTGGAGGGGAAGGTTAGTGAACAAAACTGTCGCATTGGGAGTAATAGTATTCTCCAAGTCATTGTTGAGACGCCGTTACATGCTCAAAAAGTCACAGTTTGCTGAGAGAGAATAATTGCTATTATATTTCCGCAAACCCGGTCGAAGACTTACAGTTAATGCGAACGCTAAACTGCCTTATTAATAACTCTTTCGTACCTTTCCACGTAGGTTCCAACAAGTCGACGCTCCATGCTATACAAGTTTCCGAATATATTTCAAGCGGAGGTCTTTGCAACAAGTCGGTGTGTAGAGTTAAACCTGCAACACAACTATCATAATGAACGTATACCTTTACGAAGCGATAGCCGAGCTAATCTCAGGAATGTATAGAACGACACAACATGTCCATCGGAACGCAACCAAGTGCACCTTATTTGGGTGGCAGGTCACAAAGGTATAGCCAGGAATGAATAAGCTGGCCCACTCGGCAGCATCCACCAACATGGTAGAACCGCAACATTTCATTTCGATTGTATACAACCTCAAAAGGTTTAAGAACAGTGTATGTAATCAATCTCCCAAGGGAAAAACTTAGGCTATTTGTCGCCTTCTACACTGGCCATTGCAAGCTCAAGAAGCACTTATTTAACATGGATCTAGCTTCTTGTGAAAATTGCCGGTTCTGAATCTGAAATACCAGAACACCTGCTAATGAGCAAAGAAGTCTGTAGCCGCCGGATTGAGGCCCACCGATATGAGGAGATATTAAATTTTTTCGAAAAACAGCTTCGAGTTAACGATTGTGAAACAATACTTTCAGCCTACCAAAATGTGATGAAATGTATTATTACTGGCGATGAGTCTTGGAACTATACCCACGGTCCGGATACACTCGATCACTCGACCGAATGTTGTGGCAAAGGTGAGCCGAAGCTGAAAAAGCCACGTCAAAGCAGGACAAAAATTAAGATTATGTTGACAGTCAAGTTTTCGCTAAAATTTATTTATTTCTGACTCAAAGATACACTGTTATGAGTATCTATTATCTCATTTCCTTTGACATAACTCTCATATTGGCCGATATATGAAGTACAAAGTCATCCGGAAGTTCGAAAATCTTTATATTAGGTATATTGAGGCTAAGCGTGTTGGACCGATTCAATCTATTTTTGACATACAGACATACCATTGTCAGAGAAGTACTATCCTGAATTTCAAATAAATATCTCAAAGATAGACTGATATTATCCAACAAAAGTCAACTATAGGTACCGGAGTCTAAATACTCGGTACTTAGGTGCGTGAACAATTTTCTTTGGATTTGAATAATTTTTGGTTATAAGTTGGCATACACTAAAGGTATTATTAGTGCAAAGTTTTATTCCGTTATATTAGTTGCTCCTTGATTTCTGTACTGGAAACTGAACGAATAAAGTAGACTTTAAAACTGTGCTACTGTTGTCTGATTTCGCTCATTTTCACAACGTAACATAGAAATATGAAAAAAATACAACATACCAAATTTTGTCGAAATCGGTCAGTCGGGTCCCGAGATATGGGATTTCACCAAAAAGTGGGTGGTGCCACTCCCATCGTCCAATTTTCCCACCAAATCTCATAAAGCTCTCTCATACCACCTCGTTGGCAAATCTTAACATCTCTGGCATATTTAGTTATTGTCATACAATTTTTTGCTCATAGTAGTTTACGAATTACGTACATCTAAACTTATAAAACTAATAAGATTTTGATTATTTTCCTATAACAATTTTTGAATAACTTCCGAGAGTAATGGTCATAATTTAAATTGATTGGTATATTGTTTCATTAATTTGATTAATAACAGCAATCATCAAATCTCGTATAAATTGAAAATATGCCGCTCTGCAAGCTGCTCACGGCCTAAGCAAATTAAAGTTTAGCCCGGCTTTAAGCATGAAACTCACATACATTGCACCCCACTAGCCCGTTGAGGGTACAATGCTCTGTTCATTGAAGCGCAAAATGGCCGATAATTGCAGGATATGCCGCCAACGATGTGCCGCCGTGGATGCGCTCAATATCAAACGCACTGGAGTTGAAAATCTTTAACGAGATGAGTTAACCGAAAAAGGCTTTGGGCAGCCAACACTTGAGCTATAAGAAAAGGTCAAAGAGTCAGTGAACTCCTCACCCACCTCTCTCCTCCACACGACAACACACGAACACACGGGGTATTATAATACAGCCTAAACGGATTTGCTGGAAATTTACCAAACGATTGATTTGATATGCTATCGAAGACTGGAGTATTTGTATACACGGCTTATTCACATAAGTAAATGTGTACCCGACAAATGACACGATGCAAATGCACACACAAACGAGCACCTTCGACAAATTATGATGCCAGTACAAGCTCAAGGCGAGCCGCCAGCTAGTAGTCTTATGTAATATTGGAGCGGTGTTGTCGATGTCTGTGTATTTGTATTTATGGCGAGTCAACAATCGCATGGGGGTTTCGGTTTCAATCAAAGCAAATCAAATTCATGCATAATGAATGAGACAAAATGGTGCGCGCAAACGGACGCTAAGCCACTGATTGTGTAACGGTATATATGCACCTACATCTCTGTATGTGCGGAGACTTTCTGATTGAAAAAAAAAACGATTTTTATCCGCTCCATTTTTAGATATTTTTGGAGCTTTCATTGATTTTTATGCCAAGGCAGCGAGCCAGACTGTTGCTCAACGAACGCTTTCCGAAAGACAAAGGATAAAGGGATAATACGCCAGCTTAAGTGCTACTCAAGTGATACGAAAGAACAGTTATTATGCAAACGAGCCGAAATCCCATTGTTATAAAAACTTATGAGGAATTTAGGGTGTTCGTTAAACCAGTTCATAAGTAATTCTGGAAAGCAGAAGAGAATTATGTTGATATGTTAAAATGCTCCGTTTTGTCAGCTGTTAAGAAATAAATTAAGCTGCGGTTATTGAAAAAAATGGAATATATTATACATATGATCGGAAGATGACGACGGAGAGATATGAGCAAGCAAACGTATGCTAGTAGACGGCTACTGTTTAAATTTCAGGCGAATTGCGCTTTTGTTTTGACTGCATGTGGCAGCAGACGTGTTATAGATTTTAGAAAATAGAGAAAAGTATTATATCGGTCGGTCGTTGGACTCTTGACTTTCGATCGAAAACGTATGGATGCGGTAGTTCATTTCGAGGGATGGTTATCCTCGGTCTCTCAGAGGCCTACCCTGCTGAACTACAGAAAACGAAAATTGCCTTTTAGAAATTGGACCATCGTTGTATGGTGCTGAAAGGAGAAAGAGAGTTCAGAAATAAATTGAATTCTTAAAAAATTTTCGCATTCCTTTTGTAGGCCATATTTGCTTTTCCATTCAGCATCGGAAGTATGGGCTGAGGATTTTATTTTGGAAACAGCAAAAAAGTCTTCCAAACATAAATGTTACTCATCCGCTCCGACACACCCATATTATTGCTCACAGGTAAATTAACGTTTAATGGCGTTTCAAATTTCTGCAAGCACATCTAATGATATATAGATGTATAAATATTATGTACATTTTTACACATTTCTATATATTTTTGTACTCTCGCAACATATTGTTACAGAGTAAAATAGTTTAATTTTTGTAATTCCCAAAATCAATTAAAGGAGATTAAAGTCGCATATATATAAATAATCAGAATGTCATGACAAAATGAATTCCAAGTAACTGTAAGCCATAATTCTTAATTTAGATATATTAATACAACTTCGTATAAATATTTCCTGGCACCCATGGGAGGACATAAAACGGTTATGTTGAGAATTAGTAAAAATGCCGAAAGCCAATAAATACGTCAAAGGCAATTAATTTTGCACCCAAGGTGGCACGGAAATGTTTCTTGGAATCCGGTGAAAAAATTCGACCATGGACGTAACACCGTCAACCCTTGTGTAAAATATTTCCCTCACGAAATGTTCAGTTCCAACCGAAATTAACGCTTCCTTACCTGTTTTTATTTAGTGTATGTTGGCACGTCGCTTCAGCTTGTGAAGTCTGAAATAAACGAATCAAAACACTCATGTTTTAATTAAGCGAAAGCGCAGAAAAAGCCAACCAAATTAAGCGCTCGCAGTGTAAATGTTAAAATTTGATGCCGAAAATAAAATTCACATGAACAAAGTCTAAAAAAGGCAGCATGTCTGAGTTTATTTGCACTTGAGCACTTTGTCCCACTTTGCTAAGTTGGTTTTTTGCCGTTAGCATTTTTTGTGTTATTTGTTGTTGTTATTATTTTTTTTTTTTTCTGTTTGACAATGACTGCGCCTCATGAGAATAAAAGAATGATTGGAGTAAGCATGTGTTGAAAACAGCAGATTACTGCACGCTGTGGGTGTATGTAGTTAAGACTTTTCGCATTCGGGCGGGAAATATGTTCAAGGTTTACCAAAAATATTATACGTTTTCACTTTTTCGCACCTCCAAGTAAATGAAAATGTTTTTCTATTTCTCATTTATTTACAGTCTGCCAAGTAAGAGGGTGGTCGTGTTAAATTATAAAAAAAAAGTATTTTATGAAAATTTCATATTTATATGCACATTGTACACATAACAAACAATGATGCAATTCGGTCAATAATGTGTCCTGCCACCACCGGCGTCGATAATTGCCTGGCACCTCCGATGCGCGCTTTCTGCTAATTTGACGACGTATTCTAGTGGCAAGGATCTCCAGATCCGACTAGTTTCGTAAAACAACTGCTTCAAAGTGAATGTGCGTCTTCCAAGAAGCTGCTGTTTAATATGCCCACACATTTTCAATAGGGTTTGCATCGGGCGACTGCGACGGCCAATCCAATATAACGATGCCAGATTGAGTTTTCCACAGAGTACAGAGCTTCCTGCGGTGTTTAGGATCGTTGTCCTCCTGCAGAATCCAATCTTAATTTTTTTCTGATAAACCATCATTTGGCAGTAAAGCCTTTTTGTAGATTTTTATAATTTTATCGGCATTTCGGTTGTCAGTAAAGAAGTACAAAGTGCTGAATTACTGCTTTGAAAAGTAGCCCCAAAGATGCACCTTTATTCCATGTTTTACGGTCCGCTGAACAAGCCTACTGATGGAAGTTGACCAGACACGCGTAAGGACAGAACGTGCCCATATAGAACATTCATCAATAAAAATTACGTTTTCAAAATCTCAATCAATATTCTCATGCGCCCAAGCGAGTCGCTTTGTTACAAGTTTTTGAGTCCACAGAGGCTTCTTCATTGGGTTGCGCCATTTTAGATTATGAGTGTGAAGAAGGGTTCGGATAGTTTTGTAGGATATATCTAAACTTTTTGCCATTAATTTTGCTCGTCCTTGCCGCAGTGTTAAAGCATGATTCCGTGAAAACAGTTTCATTATTCTTTTTTCCTCTTTTTTGTTCACTTTTCCCATCGAACCACGTTCTGGTAAATCATCGACAATTTTAGCCACTTTATATCGCTGTACCTACTTCTGTACAAATGCCTTCGACTTTCTCATATATTTAGCAGCCGAGGATTGCGACATTTTGGGACCTTTCGGGTGGATGCCAATTAACACAGCTTTGAACGCGAGGCGTACTTAGCACTCATGGCGATTAACGTGATTCTCTTTCAAAAGATCAACAACAAAAACTGAACTTTTGTTCACAATGCATCAAGGACAAAGCTTCCCTATATCAGCTCTCAAAGGAATTGAAGCCAAATCTTTCATTAACTCTCGGTAAAGTCGACTACGCTCTTATTTGACAGACTGTAATTATCTCCACATAAAGTAAAATTTTGTGCGCGAATATATGGAATTGGCAAAGCGCCTACTTATGTAATACATTACTAATATATAATGTGCTTTGGAGTTTGCTGAGATACCTCAGAAGTAAGCGAAGGAGACCAAAATCAATGGATACTTTAGAGGCCAAGTCTCAAAAAAAATCGACTCGATACTCAATTTATGAGAATCTCAATTGTTCGATAGATTGAGTCATAAGTAAACAAAACGTATTTTATTATTATGGTAAAATGTTACGTACCAATATCACTACCGGAAAAAACTTATATGACTGGTTAAGAAGCTCGACCATCGTCATTTATATTCCTAATTGAATTAAAAAATCGCACGTGTTAACCAACTTAACCAATATAAATCGGGCAGATGCAATATAGTCCTCATATTCAACATCTGGCGGTCTTGAGAAGTAATTGTACAGTGTCTAGCATTCTTAGACATGAGATATGTTACTTGAAGCAAATATTTCTGCAAAGTTGTCATACGACAGCTCCATGGGTGCTTGATTTATATTCTGCAAAGTAAAGACATCAGATGACAGCAAATGGCAAAAAAAAGCTGACACGATGAGAAGTGCCGTGTCGTAGTGGATAGAGAACACCACATAATGCGACTTCTTCAATCAATAATTTGAGCTGCAGATCTGAAGAAAGAAGGTACAATCTTCTATAAGAGTGT
Organism: Bactrocera correcta; assembly: GCA_027475135.1. Lineage (NCBI taxonomy): Eukaryota > Metazoa > Arthropoda > Insecta > Diptera > Tephritidae > Bactrocera > Bactrocera correcta. Next base: position 141,493,287 of record CM050323.1, on the reverse strand, counting down.
ATAGTTGGTGGCTTTCGTCGATGATACTGATAAGATTGGCCTCAACAACCGCGCGTTAGATCTATTTTCTCCAGAATGGATAAGGAAGCGAAGCAAAAGACGAAATATCTCCTGTCATCAAACAAACAGTCGTCAGCGGCTTGACTCCCACGTCACTGTTGACAGTCATAACTTCGGAGTCGTAGATAATTTCGTCTATCTTGGAACCAGCATTTACACCAACAACAGCGGCAGCCTCGAAATCCACCACAGAATAACTCCTACCAACTGGTGGTACTTCAGACTAAGTATGCAATGGAAAAGTAAACTCCTCTCGACGAACAAAGACCAAATTCCACAAGTCACTCGTCATCCCCGTCCTGCTAAATGGTACAGATCAGACACAGTACCTGCCGGGGGAAGGAGAGGAAGAGGAAGACCTCCAATCCGTTGGAAGGACCAGATAAGGAAGGACCTGGCTACACTTGAAATCTCCATTTGACGCCAAAAAAGGACGA
>CM050323.1:141426876-141491790 GCA_027475135.1 Bactrocera correcta | reverse complement strand
GCACGTGTTAACCAACTTAACCAATATAAACCAGCCAAATGCAATATAGTCCTCATATTCAGCATCTGGTGGTCTTGAGAAGTAATTGTACAATGTCTAGCATTCTTAGACATGAGATATGTTACATTGAAGCAAATATTTCTGCAAAGTTGTTATCCGACAGCTTCATTGCTGCTTGATTAATATTCTGCAAAATAAAAACATCAGATGGCATTTAGTATTGTGTAATATTGGAAGTTGGTTGGAAGTATACAAAATCAAATAGAAACATGCCCATTTTTAAAATAGTTTTTACGGCTCTCTTTCATGATCTGTTGTATCAAATTTAAATTTTATTTCTAGAAAAATTATGCCACTTCATATTTCCTCTTAAGGACTTTTTATGGGCGTGATAGTGATCCGATTTAACATTTTCGACCCCCAAAATTTATCACTTTAAATCTATTCTTTGTCAAATAACCAGTTCTAAAACAAAGAGTCTTGGATTAGAGCCGAAGCGCGATGAGGAGTGCCGTGTCGTAGTGGATGGAGAACACCACATCATGCGACTTCTTCAATCTACTCCTGGAACAAATAATTTGAGCTGCAGATGTGATGAGAGAAGGAACACCAACTGGTGTTACTTCAGACTGAGTAAGCAATTGAGCAATCGGACGACTGGCGCGCTGTTGTAAACTCACCAATAAAGACCGCCAAAAGAACCTGTATTTGTCTCGATTAGGTTTATACAATACACAAGTATTAATAACAACCTATTGGCGATCAAAATTACTATTTTTTGAATTATAAGAACTTTGAAAATATGATGAACTTTCATGTAAAAAATCTACTACAACCGAAGAAATAATCACTACTATTTGACATTTGAGTTAGGTGTTCACTTAACAGCACTCTCCATTTCTAACACTCATTTTAGTAATGCCTGCGTTTGTCTAATGATTTTTGCGAGAGCAAAGCAAAGCCTGGTTGTTTGAATAAAAACTTCGGGTGAGTGCCAAAGCCAAAGTAAGAGAAAAGAATTTGAAAATAAATGCTGCATCAGCTCGACACTCATCAATTCAACTCTCCCTCAGCAAATGATTCAAACAGCTGTGAAAGTGTGAGCACTAAGTTTGTAGCAAACTTGTTGAAGACACACAGCACAGCTGTAGCTGGACACTAGCTGCTCTCGCTTAATTGCAAAATAAAAATGATATGTTGATATGACAAGTGATGGCAGCGAGCAATTAAAAGTTTTTACAAAACGAATATTACTTTTTCTGATTTTTTCGTTTCATTTTGAAAGTGCTACATTTTTAATTTTTCCATTTCCCTCGTCATTATTGGAAAATAAATTACTTCTTAAGTTTAATTGCAACTTGAAAGTAATTATTGCAAGCTCGTGCAGCAAATCAATTGGAACGACTGCAATATTCGTAGTATTTCTTTTAATCTCTCCTTTTGTTGTTGGTGCAACTTGTATCGACAATAGCAATTGTCGTCCAGCGTGAGCTTGAAATTGAATGGCCTTCCACGCAGGCAGGCCGAGCGGTTTACGTTGCCGAGCAATGCTGTTGCTGACATTTCACTACTCGACCATGGTTCGCTCAATTTTCGGTACTCAATTTGTAAAAAAATGTTAAGACTGTGTTGCTTCTCCGAAAGTGAGACTTAATATGAGCCTTAGAGTCACTTGTGTTGAGCTGAGCTCTGAAAAGAAAGAGACGAAAATAGTTTTGTAACACAAGTTGGCGAGAAGCTTGGCCCAATACCATACTCTCTTATATTGATAAATAAATCTGCATATAAATGAAAAGCATACGAATGCAATTGATTGCTCATTTCATTTCCATTCATGCGCCGCATCGTTCATTTTCTGCTTGGTTAGTGGGTCACAACGTTGCAGTCTATTGTTGCTGTCACTCATTTATATGCAGAGATAATCGCACATTCATCTGCTTTATATATGAAATTATATATACGTATGTAAATTAGTCAATTGGTTAATGGAAAAAAATTGTTTGGAAGTCTATAAAATCATATCAATATTTGATTGCTTTATTCAACATATTTACTATTGAGGGTGAAACACGGTTATAGTGTTCATTGAAATGATGATTATTTTTCATTTTATGACTTCTCCTTTAAAAAAAATCTGTTTTCTCAGTCTTAGCGCTGAGTTCTTCATTTCCACCAAATTTTCGGGCGATCTTAAAAGAGGAATACGTGGATGATCCAATAAAATATAGCCTATAAAAGATATAGGTAAGAAGCAAAGATAAGTCCTACCATGCATACGGTGGAGAAGGTAACAATTCGTAGCCTAGTTTGATTAATATATGTATGGAGGTGTGATCAGACACGCTGTCACAATATGAGACCTTTGTCTTAGAGCACACAACCCAAAAAAATATATAATTTCTTTTAGTAATGTTCTTATACCACTATTTTATTTTAATCCTGGAATCCTTCCATTTGTTCTCGTGGTTTAAGTTGAAACTATATACAAGGCTTTGAGTGTCAGCATTTATTCAACATAAGATCACACAGGTCAACAAATCTTTTTTTTGAGCATGTTCTACTTATTGTATTCTTGCTATATGGATTCGGCCCCATATATTGTATAATGGGTCTTCGCTCGCGGTTGTTGCCGAAGGAAAGAGAAGAGGTTTGTTTTGTATGACGGCATGTAGTTCCACATTACATTACACAGGAATAAAGTGTTTCATAATATTGTTTCCTGTAACAACCAGTACAAGATGTCTTCGAGAAGTTATAAACGGGACGCTGACTCGATTTGCTATATTTCCGGCAAATTTATTATATTAAATTGCGAAAGAAAAAGTATGATTTAAGTAAAAATTTAAAGGTTTGTGAAGCATAACTACAGTAGCGGATTCAGAGGGAGGAAATTTATTCCTCGCATAAAGCCCTGAATACCCAAATGGATAAAAATTATTGTAAGCTGATAGGCTTGAGATCAGGCGCTGTTTCCGGAAGAGACCCCCCAAAAAGTTGTGGAAGTAAAAATGAAGTATACCTATTTGTCGTGAGTTGAGTTTTAATACATTGCTTTCTGACCATTATGATAAATCCTGAGATGCCGGCACTAAAATGGCCTCCATTCGGTTTAACCACATCATCAAGATCACTCAAACATTAAGAGTTATTTTATTGCCGAATAAAACTTCTCCTAAAAAATATTAGATTCGATTGGATAAATTTCACTACTTTACATATCGACAAATCAATGAATTTTTAAAGAAAATTAGACCTTATATTAACGACATATGTATAACGTTCAAATTTAAGCTGAAGCTTCGAGTCATTGATAAGGTAGGGCATATCAGTTACTAGTCAAACTTAATGGAGAGAGCAGCGCCCTTTCCAGTAAACCGTAAGAGTTCCATTAAAATATCAAACAACACAATATTTTATGAATTAAAGATCGTACCAATAATTTCACCTCCTTTACAAATTTGTTACTTCATCCCACTAAGTTTCACTTCAGTCAGTCTTTATTCATTTTTATTGCAAATCAACTCAGCCTTGGTTTCTTTTTTCGACAGGGAAATATCATATATACAAGCTGAAACATGAGATTTTTTTCTTTTTTCTTTTTGTTGCAGTTCTTCTTTAGTTTTGCTTATTTTATCAATTTTCTGCAGAAAGTTGTCTTGTTCTCCTTCTCCGGCAAATATAAAAGCAATAAATACGAGTAATGTATATAGAAGTAAATGTATATAGAAGTATAGAAATATCACCATTAGGTTAGGTCAAAAAAGTAGAATATTTTCTATGAATATTTTTTACAAGCTGTTAATTGTAATGGGGAAGTCCTGCACCTCACCGTTTTCTATTTTTTTTCTATTATCAGATAGAAAATTAAATTCATAACTCGCTCCCAATTATTCGAAAAAATGTCAAATCGTAGATTTTGTAAGAAATTGAATGCTCTACAAAAAGGTCTCTCACGAGGTTTTCGTAAGCCTAACCGTTTAAAACATATTAACGGTTGAATTATGATTATTTTAATGCAATCTTTTTCTGTTTTTTATGAAGCGTAGCCAGGTTCGAATCCAGAGTAGAACTTTAAGAGGGGTGACTTTATAATTTTGTACTTTTTGTAGTTTTTTCTTCGCGTAGCCCCACTTATGAGGGAAATAGTGAATAAATTTTAACTTTTGGGGGGAAACCATGGATCCGTCCTTGAGCGAAGCAGTAATGAGCAACGAAAAAAAGTTTAATAATTAATTTCCAATTTATATTTTTTTCCTCACAAAGCAATCGTTTATATTCTGATTTTAATTTTCGCTTGCATCCTAAAATAATTGAAACATTTATTTATTTCCCACAGAATAATAGCTACGGAGTGAGTTTTACTTAACTCTTACGCAATAAGAGTTGAAAAGCGGTTTTTTAGTTATGCCTTTGCGATTTGAAAGTCATAGCGTGAGAATATTCTTTGAAGAGCCAAAACAAAAATCAGATCACCAATCGAAATAAAGTATTTGTTTTTTGGCCCACCCTAATATATATATACATATATACAGGTATATATCATAAAATATGTGTACAATTTGCTGAGTCCAGTGATTATTGTGCGAATTCGTAGTAAAATGAGTTCTGCTGAGTAGGTCATTATTGATGACTGTGCAGTCCAAAAGGTGATAGGCCACGTAGCAATAATATAATGCTGTCTGTGTGAGAAAAAATGATGCTGAACTTTTGCAATTATAGAATAGGTACAAAGAGTAAATAGTATGTGATAATACGTAAAGGTAGCGCTAGGCTTTAACGCCCGTAGACATATTTCATTGTGTTAATTAATAGGTAATACTAAATAGCTGGGCTAAATGGTTTTTGGCGTGTTCTATGTATTATAGTATATTTACAGGTATATGGTACTAATTGTGTGTTGATATCTCATGTAGAAGACTAAGTTATGAAATGGTAAGAATTTTTGTAATATAAGTGAAGGTGTTTATTTCGGATGCATTGTTTTCTTATTGATATCAAATACGATAGAAAGTTAACTAATTTACTGAAATTATATTTATATTAATAAAAAAAAAAACCAAAATAATAAAAAAAAAAAATGTTTAAACGCCAGAGCAAAAATTAATAAATAATTATTAGTATTGTTTCTGTGAAATAATAAAATCATTAAATTATATTTTTAATATGATAGAAATAAAGTGTACGGAAAATTTTTTTTTTTTCTTTTTTTTTTTTTAAATAAATAAAAAAAAATATATAAAGAAAAATCGTCCCACTCCGGAATTAGCAGGGATAGTTGTCAAATGAATTGAAGTTTTTTTTAAGGGAAACAAAAAATGGCAAACTTCAAAAAAACAAAAAATTACGATTTTACTTAAAAAACCGATTATTTTATATAGTTGATCGTGTTAAATTTTTTCGTGTATTTTCTCGAAAAGTTCATTCAAAAAAAATATTAAAAAAAGGTCCCCAAAAGTCAATTTCTACAAAAGTTATGGCTATTTGAAAATAAAAAAGCCATTTTTTAGCAAAACTAGCAAAATTCATAACTTTTTTGAAGTTGGACAAAGAATTTTGAAAAAAATATTCAAAAATGTTTTTTAAAGGGTAGAAAAGGATGGATAAGTTTCAGCAAAATCTAAAGGGGTCGGGTTCAAAAGTGGTCGATTTGGTATGGAATACCCCATATGTACTCGTACATAGGTATATAGAATAGTTTGCGATGGTTTTATTAACTTTGAGCGGTTTCTATTTGTCCGAATTTTCATTTGTAATATTTTTAATTACACGAGATATCTTTTTCCTACGAATATTTCAGTTTGTTTCTAAAAAAATTAGGTTGTTTATGATATGATGTCGCATGGCTTTGACTTGCCACTCTGATCTCCATTTTTGGCCTTACCTATTAAGGCTATTAGAAGAACGAAATATACTCTAACAATAGGTCCACCTAAGAAGTCAAGGCAAACATTTGTGACAAATTTATTCGTTTTTACTTATTTTATTAATGTTGTATTCAAAATCAAATTGACCCGGGAGTTGTTCATAAATATGTATGTTATTTTGTCGCCTTCAAAGTAATTCCCAGCAGATGTAGAACGGTTATTCCAAAGATTTTTACAGTTCTCGAAAAATTTTTAAGTGGTTTTTTTTTCATGGAGCGGCAATTTCTGTTTGGCGAAGAAAAAATCATACGGGAATCTGCTGAATATGCTGAATGGTATTCATTGCGTTTTTGGCTTTAAATTCGGAAAAAACGTCCTTTTCGACGATGTTCAAACACAAACGCGTTAATATCGGCAAATAAAACTCCTTATTGACCGTCTGTCCCTCTGGAAAAAATTCCTGAATATCGAAAAAACCTATCAGCATCTTTGACATAGTAATTAAGGACAGTCTTACCAACTTTGCGAAATACATTTTTTGGAATATTGTTTACCCGAGGAATTCAATTACAATTTCTGAGTATTTTTCACAATGTTTATTAATAGCGACCCATAAATCGGGTCTTGTACTCTTCTAAAAGAACACGCAAGGGACTCTCAGCTGAGCAGAGGTGAGTACTAATTTTGGTATGAAACACACCTTTACGTCAACCTCCATATAATATTTTGTAGCGCTCAATCTTTGGCTCACTTTTCTTTCCTTCTAGCACTAAAGACTAATTTCTCTTCGAACAATGTTATGGTTTATTTTCATCCCAGTTTTAAGCCTGAAAATATGTACTTTGCTATAATTTATGGTATATAATAGATGATACAATATAAAAGTTTATAAATATATCAAACCACACATACCTAATTTGTACAGATAGCAAGTCGGTAGTCTCAGCCATTCAAAATGTAAATAATCACAACATAATTATTTCAACTACAAGAGATCTGTTAATCAAAAAGGAGCACCAAATTAAAATAATGTGGGTACCAGGCCACGTCGGATTACCTGGCAACGAAGAAGCAGATACCAGAGCCAGACTAGCCACAAAAGAACCTCTACACTTATACCCTTATTTAGATAAGTCGGACATACTCCGCTTAGGTCTAGATTTCGTCAAAGTAATGAAAGGCACATTACAACCTCAGAATCACTATTACGCGACCATCAATCCAGCAGGTGTTAAACCAACCTTTTCTATTACATGCTCATACCACTATGCCCAAACTTTCACCCGTCTTCGCATCGGACACACAGTTTTGACACACGAACACCTCCTCAAGGGTACGAATCCACCATCCTGAATCCTATGCAATGCAAACGCTACATCAGTGGATAACATTTTGCTAAGCTGCACTGCACTTGCTGCACACAGACTCACCACTTTTGGCACAATAGATCCAAAACAATTACTAAAAAATACCAATGCTGCTAACATAAGACTTATAAATCTATTTTTATTAAAATGTAAAATTAAACATCTTATATAAATTAAATAGCAACATGTACGAGTATACTTCACCCTAATTCAATTATCACTATTAAGTATAAATAATTTTAAAAATAACTATATTGTAAAGAATTAGGTAAGCCGAAAGCCTCAGTAGCTAGTGCTTCTTTCCAATCAAAATGTAAAATAATAATTGTATTACTATTTTACATCTAATAATAAATAAATAATAAATATATCATCTGATCAAATTTGACCCGGGCTTGTTTATATAAACAGAACACAAACATATTTCATAAAAAAAAACTTTTCCTCGATTGAAACTACCTTATTTTTTTTTTATTTGAAGTTTAATCTTATTATATCAGTGTATTTTTCAGCCGTTTGTTTAATACGCAAAAATTTTGTCTGGCGATTTACCATGTGTTTTGGAGAGTTTAATCCACGCACACAGCCTTCAGTAAAGGTTCCCGAAGTTATCGAAAACTTGCCTCATTCGAGTCCTTAGTTCACACTTTTCGATGACGTTGACATCGAGAAAGTTAAAGAATCAGAGGATCTCACCTCTTATAAGTCGACGAAACCATTTAGGCCGATCTTTCGGGTCAATTTTAGACTCATAATAACGACTTCATGCCTTTTGTTAAAATGACGTCGAGTAAAGATAACAAAAACAAGAAAAACGTTAACTTCGGTTGCACCGAAGCTAAATACCCTTCACAGGTGAATTTCTGTTAGGAACTATGTGTTCAGTTTGTATGGAAACTATATGCTATAGTAACCCTTTCTGATCAAGTTTTTTAGAGATTACATTGTTACCTTAAAAAATAATCTATACCAAATTTCGTGAATTTATCTTGTCAAATGTGAAAGTTGTCCATACAAGAACTTGATTCCGATCGTTCAGTTTATATGGCAGCTATATGTTATAGTGGTCCGATATCGGCCGTTCCGACAAATGAGCAGCTTCTTGAAGAGAAAATGACGTTTGCAAAATTTCAAAACGATATCTTAAAAACTGAGGGACTAGTTCATATATTTACAGACAGACGGATAGACGGACAGACAGACGGACATGGCTAAATCGACTCAGCTCAACATACTGATCAATTATATATATACTTTATAGGGTCTCCGACGCTTCCTTCTGGGTGTTACAAACATCGTGACAAAGTTAATATATCCTGTTCAGGGTATAAAAATGCTTCAGAACTTAGCTGAAAACCTGAAATACATCAAACGCATTTTTGCTGGTGTCGAGAATATGACGTTCAAAATGTCTAACAATCTAGCGAATGGAGCTGCAAAAGAAAAAAGCAGAAACCGAAAAATCCAAAATTCGCTGAAAGTCATCCCATTCGAGACTTCTTGCAAGAGTGACAGAGCATTGGAATACTAAACCTATTTTTAGCCAGCAAACATATTTTCTGGTCAAACCGGTAAAATTTGGTTCGAATCAATCTGTAAATATTTGAGAATGTTACCACTCGATCCGAGGCAAAAACCGTAATTTTGAAATTTATGCGATTTCCTTTTACACCTACTCTAAGAGCATGGCAAGTGAATCCGGTTGGAGAGAAAAGGTCTTTTGCCTTGAGACCCTTAATTAATCTTATTAGTGCATATGCGATAATGCTGAATATTTTGGAAGCCGCACATTTCTTTAATTGTAGAAAGAGATTCGTTGGACTGAGCCTTAAGTGCATCGGAAGTCATTTGCTGAACCTGGTGAATTGGCTGGAATAGGTGTTTGACACTCCAACAGTTCACCAACAGGAGTTTTGGCATCATAACGGACCTGCATTCCACGAGGAACCCTCTTCCGCAGCCATAAGTGCAAACAACAAATGTTTGTTAATTCTGAAATTGTGTAACTTCATAAAAAATTTGAGTATGAAGTATGAGACATTTCCAATGAAATTGTCTACTACTTACTTAGTATCTCTGTGCTTGGGCATGCTGCTTTGCTACTATCAAACTATAACAGTTTTTTCCACAATTTCGAATGACACTTTGCCTCATTTGGAGAAAACATCATATTCAGTGCATTTCGTAAAACTTTTAGGGCAAAATGTGTGTCAATGATTCAACCATTTCATCAGTATACTTATAATATATAACAACAACAACAACATGACCCCTTTCATTTTCCAAGTAATTACTACTTTAGCTTTCTGTTGACAGTTGAAAAACTCCGCTTAAACTTCTTGTAGCATCCTCGCAGAGTGAATTACAGAAATACGTTCGAGTGAATATTGAAGCGCCTTAAATCGTTTAAGCGAATGACACTTCATTAACTTTTATCACAATTGAATTGATGGCTTTGCAATATCATGCAAAAGTTATTACGCTCACATTTTCCTCGACATATCTGTTTTTATTGGGTTTATTTTATTTGCGCTGCGCATCTCTTTTCCATCCTCCTCGCACTGTCTACATATTCATACTTTCGCGCAGCACACTTAATTTCATTAAATTTCCTTAATGCATACCAAAAGCGTCATAAATTCGAAACTTAATCAGGCGAATTGCCTATAAAAGTAAATCGCAATTTATGCGCCGTCTTGGTAAGCTCGTGGTAGCAGCCATTACCGCTTACGGCTCGGCTAGTGTTTGCTAATGACACACCCGGCGTCGGGCGAAACTCACGACTGTTTGCGCTTGGCAATAGCCTGTGGTTATAGACGTTGCCTGTTCACCTGCTCGACTGCCTGCATAGATAGCAAATGTATGTATGTATATCTTACCGCTTTGTGTTTACTTCTCCTTCTATTCATACTGCTAGCCTCAGCTGAGATAAATTTAACCCTAAAGCCTCATGATAACAGCTTATATACTATACATATACAATGGTAAACTGAAGTGTCACTACTGTATTTGGAGGCGAATAGTCGTGTTTAATCGCAGGCTTAAAGGTGTTAAGTAAACACTTTCAAATGATAGTGAAAACTAGGGATAGAGTGAGATTAATAATATTAAAAAATATAACTCTTTCGAGCTAACAACCCATATCATATTAGCCAGCCATAATAGTTTCCTTAGAACACAATCGTACTGAGGACTGTTTGGGTTCTTTGTGTCTACCAAATTCAGCAAGATTTTTTCATTAAATTACAATTTCCATTTAATAAAAAGCTGAAGTTACATTAGGTTTGACCAAATATCACTGAAAAAGAACTTGATTTTATAGTAGAATTGTTTTAAATAAATCGAACAGCTTAGGTACTGGGGTTGGAAACATCCATTAAGCTCAAAAAATAATAATTTTTCGAAATCGTTTGAATATCTTGGTTATGTTGACATAAATTGCTTACTCGAAGAAAAACAAAATTGCTCCGAGTTACTAAATGGAAAGCTAAGCTACAAACTATGCTTATTAATATGGATTTGAAAATAGTTTTGAATTTATCAGAAATTAAGAACGCGGTATCCGAACCTCCAAGAAAGTACTAGTAGTAGTTCGGAAGATGCTGAAACCAACTCTGCTCATTACTTCGACCTAGTAATGCCTCCGATGGACGGATTACTTTGCTCAGCTTAGTAACTACAATTTGCACAATCCAAGGCTTTCCCTACCACGTGAAATCTCCTTTGATATCGTATTTATCTTCACCCAACCTATTGTCGTGCCAGTTATCTAAATATGACTATATGACATATGACATTAGATTAAGAATGTTTATCTTACCTCGGTTTCCCTCAACATATTCTAAATATGAGCTGGCAGATTTACTCTAATTGCGATGAAAGTTTTCATTTCCGGTGACTAAGATTCCCCATTGTGTACGTTTCCCAACATTGCCTTCTACATTTATATGATGGCGTTCTAGGAATTCTCGTTCGATATACTAATAGGCGAGAACTGCACAATCGCACAAATGATTACAACATTCGAAGCATGTTCTGTAAATGACGAGTGACGTGGTCGGTTTATATTACTTTGTCAAAAAAGTCTTGCGGTATTTTCGCTAGTTGGCGCTGAAAGCGCGTAGTTCTAGTTTTATTCGTCGCATCGGGTCATGTTATACCTTTTTGGAAAGCTCATTTCACGCTCTAACACGTGTTTGATTGATTGTCGTTTCTTTTAAGTCGCTCGTGAGTTATAGCGTCGCAAACATGGAGCAAAATAAAGAAAAAATACGGCATATTTTACAGTACTACCACGATAAAGGCAAACATGCATCTCAAACCGCCAATAAAATTTGTGCAGTTTATGGACCCGATACAGTTTCCATTTCCACCGCACAACGATGGTTTCAACTTTTTCGTTCTGGTGTAGAGGTGGTCGAAGATGCGCCACGCTCCGGAAGGCCTGTCGTCGAAAATTGCGACAAAATCGCTGAATTGGTCGAAAGAGACCGGCATAGTAGTCATCAAACCGTTATAAACCATTTGAAGAGGCTTGGAGTCACTCGATGAATGGGTGCCACACGAATTGATTCAATAAAAATACCGCAAGACTTTTTGGACAACCCAGTATTATGTTGACCAGATTTAATTTCTGAATTTTTGTAGCTTCAATGAATGCGGCTTATTTTGCAAGACGTAATGTCGATTAGTCTAATGACAACTTTGTGCTATCGAATGTGCCTGTGAACCACTTTCTGTAAACTAGCTTTTGTAGCCTTTCATATGGTTCTACTTAAATACAAATATGTGCATATATACATATATAAATACCCAATCTCCACTTAGTATAACACCTCCAGCATTCCAACTTTCCAGTAAATAATCAGCTTCATTTTGCCTCGAACAAACAGCTGTGCCCAACAACCAAATACAAATACAAATAATGCGCACCTACAGCTCCACACACTAAAATATTTATATACATATTACCATTATTAATCAACGCGTCTTTATCGGTAAATACACCCGAACGGCTTTTATACAATTTAACGAAATGTTGGCGGTAATTTCTCATGGAAAACATTAAACAAAATCTATGCCGCGGCTTGCAGCAGTTAACGGTATACAAAGCCTCCTAACGGGCTGCTGAAGCGGCTAAGAGCTTGCGTGTTAAAATAACAATAATAACAACAACAACATATATATAACACTCCGACCATTAAAGTGTTTACCGGCGCATGTGGGTAAGCCTTTGGCTGATTGAAAAATTACAATTAAACTGCGAAAAAACTCGGCCCACAAAATCGGTGTGAAAGCGAAAAACTTTACCTCGTAAAAAACACAAATAACTTTTAAAAGCTTACAATGCACACCTGTTCAAATAAATAATTCTGTGGGCTCTGTACATTAATGCTTGTATGATTGATTGGGCGTGATGGTTGTGGGGTTTCATATGTGTACTTTTGGGCGGTTTTTTTAAACGAATGAGTGAGTAATGAGGTAAAAGTTATGTCTGGGTTTTGTACTCTAGAATCATTAGCAGTAAAAATTTTGTTGTGATAAAACTCTCCGATCCAAACAGGGTTAGATACAGGTAACGTTAAACTGGATTCTGTATTAGATCAAAATTATCCACCTTAGACCTTGGTGTAGCCAACATATTTTCCTCATGCAACGAACACCCATAGGCCCCTCGTTGCCTATATTTTTAAGCCTACTCAGCTATACTTTCCCTTCGGTCCGACTCCGATAAAGATCTTGGTCTACTGAAATGTTAGTTTCGGAACAATTAAATTAAAAATTTCTGAGTAGGCAATGCCGATTCCTTGCGTGCATTTCTTTCACCAAAAGGGCTCTCAAGAAATTCTTTAGTCTTTCGACGTTCTGATACATGCAATAAATGCAAGACTCGGGCAAAGACCTAGAATAAGCGCCTTTATGTAATAGATTTTATTGAATTTAATCGTCTGTTTAAACAAACACATTTTGAAGGAACAAACAACAAGCTTTTTGAGACCAAAAGAAAGTAAAAGAAGCTTGTAAAGTAAACATTAAATATTTATTAAAAAAAATATAAATTTTTTAATAACAACTCTACGAAATGGCCCAACGAATGAGCCACTCTGCATAAATAACTGTGAAAATGGCGTCAAGGAATCGAAAGTGTCACGCACAGCAAATGCATGAATGTATGTGTATTTCAATATTTATTTTCCATGTAAATAAAACAGCATAAAAAGTAGCACTCGCTTTTCAATTTCATGCGAAATACGTGGAAATCCAATATTGTTTGTGAGAGTGGCATGTGAGTTGTGCGCCACTGCCACTGCCAGCAACAGCCCCGATAGGGCCAATCGAATTTGCCATTGAATAAAATGTACTTCGTATGGCCTGCCCAACAACAGTAACTTCGTCGCATAGTCACATTCACGCGCATCAGATGAGGGGCAAAGTGTGACACAAGCGGCCCGCCTTATACTTTGCGCGTCACTCATACGCCACGTCGTACCGAAGCCGAAATACATTTGTTATGCCGCAATTGAGTACCGAGAAAACATTTCGATCACTCGCTCAGCGATTTAAAACGTGTCACCAACAATGCCACATAACCAAATTGCAGCGTTGCACTGGAGCCTCAATACTTATTTAACTCAAAGTAAGAGCGAATTCCGGTTGCGAATATAAAATAAAGTAAAATCGAAATAATAGCAAGTCAAGGCGAATATTCAGTGTGCGTAAGCTTTGTGATGAATATAACGGTATATACAGCGAATGCATGCCATTGACAGCAGTTACGGTTAGTGGCGCGTGGCACAACAGCGAATGAGGTGCATAAATAAAATAAGCATCGTTTGTTAACAACAGAACCGAAGTGGGCAGCCAGTGGGCGTAAAAATCAGTGAACATACACGCATATAAATGTGTAAATATATGGGAGAGTGTATGAGTGCGGCAATCCTGCTGAAGTTGGCGCTATTTGTTAAGCGGATCCCCGCGCAGTTAAGCTGAAAGCAGTGCTGAAAGGGCGATAACTGCTGTAGACCAGCGCTACGGTTGAGTGAAGCTCCCGCTGAAAGTGTGTGCAACTGTTATAGTTGTAGTTGGAGGCTATCGCATGACTAAGGAGAGCTTACAGGAGGAAAATTTCAAACTCTTGCATAGAATATGTCCTCTTTGGCTTACAAATAGTAAAACTAAACAAAATGATGGCTGAATATAAGCGCTTAAATGTTGAGCTTCTTACTCGCAAACACCTTCTTATTTTGTATTTAAAATTGGCTAGGGTTCAGCAGCTATCCAAATAGCGATCGCATTTGGCAGTTTATTGAAATAAACATTTCTTTTCTGAGGTAAACAATTTTTATACAACTTATTATTGTTTGTTTACATTTCTTCGTACTCGCATTCGGCAGCAAAGCGATCCGCTAGGAAGTAAACCAATGCCGTGGAAATTGAAATTAATACAGGGTGCGCCAAATTAACTCTTGCTAACAATTTGAGGTCATTAGCCATGTTTAGGGATACTGGCTGATAATTTATATACAATATATATTTTATAGTGTAATATGCTCTGTTCAAGGAAAAAAATGCTAACATTTATGGAGATAAATATCGTAAAATCGAATTTTCATACTTTTGCGCACAACTTGCCCATAGCTTGGCTAATTACCAACCATTAATTTAGGAGCGGTTTAATAAAGAAAGCACTCACACCTTTAAACTAATATGTATAAACATCCTAAGTGACCTTCACGGCCTTTCAACTCCTGGACAACTTTAGCTATGAAACTGAAATATGAGTAGGATTAGCATTATAAGATTTAGTATACGATATGGGGCTAATGTCGCAACCGCCTCGACTCGTTAAAACCCTGGCAGGCCTTAGAGTACGTCCTCCCTTCGTCTTTAAGTTGTTGTGGCAGGTGTAAGTTGAGCCGACTCCTTATTTACGCTGGTTGGCTCTAAACGTATAGGCCCTTAATAGCGTACGTCAACTCTCGCCCTGTTCTTGGTATTGAGACAGCCCAGGGATGTTTCCTGAAACGGATAGCAGCTTTGAGTTGGGACCCTATTTACGCCATTCTAAGAGCAATAAGATGTAAGCATGCTGATCAGGCATCTGAGAGTGGGTGGAAGTCTTCAACTCGGGGAGTAAAACTCCGCTGGAAAGCTCCTGTTCATTAAAAACTCCAAAAGGCAGAGGAAAACCCCTATAGAACTCTCGAAAATCAGAGCGCCCTACAGACGTTTATTCAACAAGTCCTGTAGGAGTGAGACAACTGTAACTGGGTGCTGTAAAAACGGGATTTGCAATATAAAAGTCCGAGTTAAGAAAGGCAAAGAGAATTTCATGGAAAAGCTTCTACAGAAAGGTGTCATGAGTCCTCTAGGTTCAGGCATATTCTCCCAAAGAACCCGTCCCCCAAGTCATCTTAAGGATTCACTTCCTGTGCAATTCCTCCTCTGGAGGGCCTTTGTCGATCGGGACCAAATTTTTCGATTATGTATACAGTTGAACCACTTAGTCAAATTTGTATAGAATTTTGTAAATCAAAATTAATTAAACTCGATATTAAACATAATCGTCTTGGGGGCGCCGAAACGATCTTCGCTGTTTTTTAATATTCAGAAAAATACTTCTACAATTTTTTTTACAAAATTTATTATAAAAGATAAAGAGTTGTACACTTACAATGTAATAATCTGAATAACAATGAAAAATATTACTTTTTACTCGAATACTCTTCAGTCTTTGATTTTGTCTTACATCTTTCTTAAAAATAGTGATAGAACTTAAAGATGCACTTTTCTAGCTTTGATCGCTGCAAAATCACATATAATATCATTGTAGTTTAAAGTTCAAGCAGTTTCACATTCCATTGAGAGAATCGCAAGATTGGACCGTCTACTCTGACTCACGGCCGATCTCAAGTAAGATTTGATCAATTTAAGTTTGCTAAAAAATCTTTCACAAGATGCAACTGATACAGGTATAGTGAGTAGTATTCTTAAAGCTGTCGCTAACGTCTTGTAGGTTTCCAGTCCCATTGAAGAAATGTGTAATAAAACTTTTTCTGGCGAAAATCCAATTTGTTCTTCTTTTTTTTCAGTCTCTTTAATAAAAGTAGGACATATTGGATGTCACTGTATAAATCTTTGTTATCCATGTCATATAGATAGGATTCGTTAAGTTGCTTTCTTTAATTTCGATGAATTTGTCATTGTATGAGTCTCTAGTTACCACCTCATGAGACTTGTAGGTAGGTAGATAAAGGGGAGCGGCAGAACATCCTTGGCCCCGGGCGCCCGAAGTTGTAGCTACGCTACTGTTCCTGGCTTTGATTTTTGCAAGTTGCAAGAGTATAAAATGCTTGGTTGCACTCGAACTTAGCCCTTCCTTACTTATTATTATTCACTGGTTTCAATAACTTAAATTAATTTCTTTTATGAGCCTGATTATCTTCAGTTTCAGTCTTTAGGTGATGCCCTTCATATTCTTATTGGAAATCAAGTTCAGGATTCACAACAATTCACTAAATATTTCTTCGTGGAACATACCGCTCGCCAGTGGCAACTTGGAGGGATAAATTTACCATTGCCATTTGAACAGTGTTGACTTCAGTCACTGCAAACATGCAACGCAGTATTTGTGTGCAACGCGTTACAGTTAAGCACATGCCACAAGGCTTCACTCAAGCGCACCAGCGCACACAGTCGCTGCAACAATTTTAATTTCTGTATTTCGTGCAACATATTGTCTTTATTATAAATTATGCAACAGACGTGTGGCAGGGTGATGCAAGTGATGGCAGCAAATTTCGCCCTTGTTGCTGCACATTTTCCACACTTCCGAACGCGGCACATATTTTAATGCCTTAAATGCACATTATGTTTGCCGGCTTACGACTTTTTACTCCCGGCTGCTTGCAGCTGCCATGTTGCAACAACACTCTTATGCAAGAGGGGCAGCGTGTTATTTTCTGGCAGCGAGCATTTTAAATAAGTGCATGTTTATAATTTGTTGCCTCTGCAGCTTGTTAGTTAGTTATTTAGTTTTGTAATTTGCTTGCCCGCAATGTTGCTGCAACTTTAGACTCTACTAATTAACAAATACAACACAGCCTTTGCAACGTACATATTGGATTTAGCTTTTGCCTTGCCGCCAGCGATGCTTGCATGAAGCTGGGGACTCGGAAAGCAGGCGAAGACAATTTGCAGAGCTTATAAACGACCCTCAGCAGAGGCTGGAGTCTCCGCTTACTTCGCAGTTGAAAGGTTAGCTGGGCAAAGACTGCGCTCTCTAAGAGGCGGGAAGTGCTGGCCAGAGTCAAGCGCTGCATCATGTCAGTTAAGTGCCAGTTCATTTGCAATGAAGGCTACGAAATTTGTTCACGTGTTTGTTGTGATATAGAATTAACAACCATTTGATGTAGTGTTGAGAAGAGAAATGCTCTTAAGTCGGCTTTAGTTTAAAATATAGCAAACGTTCGTCTCTTTGGATTAATATATTAATATATATAGATGGTGTAGCAATTTCCGAGTATATAAACATTGAATGTTTTGATAATTCTTAACCAGCGCAGAAAGATTTTCTAAACATAAGTAGCTGTTTGGCCTTTGGAAAACTATTTAGCTTCGCTTTTGATGGACAATTTGAACTGGTTTCCATATAAAGCTCTAGCCTAGCTTCCAGAAGCTATTCTAGGCATGAACGACTATAGATTCTATTGGAGAGTAAAGGAACTGCGCAAAATTTCAGACTGATATCTCAAAAACAGAGTCATATACAGACAGACGGCCAGGCTAAATCAACTCAGCCCGTCACGCTGATCGTTTATATGCATATTCTAAAGGGACGTTCCTCCTTTCTGGGTGTTAAATATTATTTCAAAACTGCTTTGTTTAATCCTAAGTTTGCGGTACATCCATCAGTATACAGACTTTTAAATATTTAGCAAAGCCCTAATGAGGACCAGGTACATTTACACAATTATTTCAATTGCGATCAACAATTAATATTTGGCCAGACTTCATAAATAATGACAATTTACCAGAAATTTACTTGTATACAAAATGTATCCCATCATTGTAAATATATAAAGCCATCATCGGAAATTTAATATCCTCTCTGTGGGCACCACATCAAGCACCTCATTCCTCATATTTAAATTGCTTCAATTTCAATATAAGCCAAAGGTTAAATGGGTCGTCTCGTTTACCGTATTAGCAGATTGTATGATAAAAGTGACCTTTGTGCAGATAATAAATATAGCAAAATATTTTAGAACATATTTCATGACATTTTTGCATAGATAATATTTAGGTACAAGCAATAACATTGCTGGTTGCACGGTTGACATATTCAATACGTCAGCATTACTCATTACTTATTCGATATACATAGAATATAAATGAACATAAATTTGAAAATAGCAAGGGAATTTGAATGGACATATGTATGTGTTCATTAAAATGGCAGTTATGTCCGTTAAAATGCAGAGTATAAATTTATTTGGAATAATTTTACTTCAAGATATGTTGTCTGCAGACATGAGCTTAGAAATTATTTTTTTATGAACATTTTCACTATACATCGTTTATTTCATAATTTTATTAATTCTTTTTCGAAAATTTTTGCTGAAGATTTTCTAACGCTTACACTCTAACAAATGCTGAAGATAGTTCCGACTGTTGAAATGCAATCAAACGACTTTGAGAAGTAAATGAGAAATAGTGAGGGCACTGCGGCTTCAACTGACATTTTTGATTGGAAGAAATTGCAAAATAAATGAAGTAGTCACGTGCCAAAATGCCTTCATTGGCAGGCTTCTTAGTATAAAAAAATTAAATAATTTTCTGTTGAACAAAATTGAAATAACATCAGGAAAAAAAGTAACCAATGATTGTAATTAATTGCTTGTGCACTTACAGTAGGGAGCAAAAAGTACATGTTAGTGATTCGTGTATTTATATCTGCATAATAACACTGGCCTACACTCAATTTGATGCCTACGATTTTATACCTGATTTTGGATGTATTTTGTGAGTTAATACGAGAAAATAAGTCACATTTTCCATCAGTTCCATATCCATATCCATATCAGAAAAAAAACATGTAGTAGCGGGAATGTGGTTCATCCTACCTACTATACCGACTACTGAAGCGCACAGAGCTGCACCAAACCAAAAATTTTTTTTTGTAGGCCAGCGTAATAAATGTACCAGTGAAAACGTTAAAAAGTGGTTTATCCTTTATTTCATTTAGTTGATGTTCAATTATAAGCAAACTGGTTAATAATACAGAAAACTAAAACATGTACTGAATTTTGCACGATACAAAAACTTTAAAAAATAGCTAATTTCTGGTATTCATTTATTACATCAAAATATAAAGTGACATTGTATTTATTTTGGAAATTCTTTATTTATTCTTCCAAATCAATTTCATCCCCTTCAAAGTAATCCCCTCCCGATGGAATGCACTTATGCCAACGGATTTTCCAATCTTCGAAGAGGGGCCTTCAGTTCCTCTATCGTCTAAAAACGGTGTCCCCGGAGCGGTCTTTTGAGCTTGGTGAACAGCCAGAAGTCGTACGGCGCCATATCGTGAATATGGTGGTTGCGGAACGATATGGGTTGAGTTTTTGGCGAAATGATCACGAGTTACGAGGGCAGTATGGGATGGTGCATTATCGTGGTGTAAAAACCAAGAATTGTCTTTCCACATCTCCGGCCTTTTTAGGCGGATAGCGTTACGCACACGACGCAAATAATATTCCTTGTTAACTGTTTGACCGGTTGGAAGGAATTCATAATACACAACACCACGATAATCGAAGAAAACAGTCAACATGACCTTGATTTTTGAGCGACTCTGGCGCGATTTTTTTGGTCTCGGCTCTCTTTTGACACGACATTTGCTCGATTGATCGGTTGTTTCGGGGTCGTAAGCATAAATCCAAGTCTCATCGCCAATTATAATGCGTTTCATAACACCCTGGTAGTCGGAAAGCATCGTTTCACACACTTCAACGCCACGCCTTGTTTCCAAAAAATTCAATGTTTTCGGTACCAGTCGATATTTGACGCGCTTGAGGTCCAAAACATCCTTCAAAATGGTATTGGCTGAGCCTTTCGATATGCCAGCTTCATCAGCAAGGTTTTTAATTGTTAATCGACGGTTTTCAACAACAAATCTTTGATTTGTTGAACGTGAGCTTCGTCGGTTGAGGTTGATGGTCGCTCTGGACGCTCTTCGTCTTCGACACGTTCACGGCCGGCTTGGAACTCACTATACTACTTGTAAACATTTTTTTTAGACACAGTCTCATCATCAAAGGCCGTCTGCACCATCTTCAACGTATCCGCAGCAGAAAATTGATTCCGTAAACAAAATTTAATGCAAATTCTTTGCTCAACAAATTTCGACATCGCAAAAAACGAAAAGCTCACTTTTGGCACCTCACAAAACGACACGTATCTTAAGCACTAATGAATATTTTGACATGAAATTTGACATAAATGTGACTGACATCATCCTAAAATTCAAATGTCACCACAGTAGTACTTTGTGCCAGATTTGACATACTTTCCATCAAATTCTGTATAAATTTATTTGGAATACCATGCTATTCCCGTTGGGGTTGATCGTTGTTTGTTTTGGGTTGGCCGCTGCATTTTTAAGGAATTTCATTCGGCAAGCCATTATTCCATAGATTTTTTGTAGAGGTGCAACATAACACCTTGTGAAACCATGTGACTTCACTGCTTTTGTTTTTTTTATTTTTTATTTTTATAAATTATTTGTACAATACTTAATATTCTACAAATAAATATCTAGCAGCACTGGCAGCAGAGGCCTTCGGCTGGAAACACTGCTTTTGTAACATGGTTCCTTTGTATGGTCCCGACAAGGGATTCCAACTATTTTGTTTGACATCTGACTGAAACCATTAAATTTTGATTCCAACCGTACTTTAACATGCTTTACTGACTTTTACCGCTGCTGTCAATGTCGCGAAGCGCTCTTCTGTCACTCCATTTACTAACACGCTTATTTATTTCCATAAATGGGTGTTTTGGTGTCAAGTGCGTTTTATCATGATCATGTGTCTTCATTCGACAAATTTTTTTAGTGCCCCCTGACGTGTGATTTGAGGTCTTTAGGTCTGAAAGCTTTGACCACTGATTGACTTATTTTAAGGACTTTGGCGTTATTCGTGTGGAAGGCCAGCTCTTTTGATGATTGAAATACTCCCAATATTGATTGGTGGCAGCTTATTTTGAAATGGTAGCTTCATTATTTTGAAGGGCTATAAAATTAATGTAATATCAATTAAAAAATGTGTTTTATTTTACTAAAAAGTTCTTGGCAGGCACAATAAAACACAATATCATTTAAATATTTTATGTAAGTCGTGAAAAATGTTAACTGTGATATTTTTGTTGAAATCATATATGTATATTCAAGTTGTTTAGTTTTATTATTATTTTTTAGAATTTTATATTTTATTTTATATTAGCTATTTTGTTTACAATTGAAGAAAAACAAAAAAGATAAACAGCTTTTTAAATTTTCTTTGCAGCATCTATTGTTTTGCAGATATAGTTATATACACGAATCACAAACTTTGCATTTCCCACTATAACATATCTATTATAATCCTGGTCGGTAAGAAGAAATCAACCATCGAAATAATTATCTTCCATTCGCCAAAAGTTACAGAGTATCGAACTAGAAGACATTGGCATCACTGTAAAATGGTTATCGAATACTACATTTATCCCTACATTGACAGACACTTCCGAAATATACATTATTATCCCATTTGTTTCTAACAGCATTTTTGTCTTTCATTTTTTATAAGAAACTAGTCTAAACCCGCGGCTTCGCTCGCTCCTTTTTGTCAATGATATCATTTTTCATGATAGCAATATAATGGAATAGTTAAATTGGAAATCTACACATAGTGTTGACTTCGCAAATCAATTAAGGAATCATGTCAGTGTGAAATTTTCGGGAAATAGATTTTTATACCCTGAACAGGGTATATT
The DNA here is from genome assembly GCA_027475135.1 of Bactrocera correcta. Lineage (NCBI taxonomy): Eukaryota > Metazoa > Arthropoda > Insecta > Diptera > Tephritidae > Bactrocera > Bactrocera correcta. The sequence goes on along the minus strand of CM050323.1, from coordinate 141,469,523 downwards.
AACTTTGTCACGACGTTTGTAACACCCAGAAGGAAGCGTCGGAGACCCTATAAAGTATATATATAAATGATCAGGATGTTGAGCTGAGTCGATTTAGCCATGTCCGTCTGTCTGTCCGTCTGTCCGTCTGTCCGTCTGTCCGTCTGTCCGTCTGTCTGTATATATACGAACTAGTCCCTCAGTTTTTAAGATATCCTTTTGAAATTTTGCAAACGTCATTTTCTCTTCAAGAAGCTGCTCATTTGTCGGAACGGCCGATATCGGACCACTATAGCATATAGCTGCCATATAAACTGAACAATCGGAATCAAGTTCTCATATGGAAAACTTTCGCATTTGACAATGTATCATCACCAAATTTGGTATGGATTATTTTCTAGGGAAAAAATGTAATATCCGAGAAAATTGTTCAGATCGGTTAACTATAACATATAGCTGCCATACAAACTGAACGATCGGAATCAAGTCCTTGTATGGAAAACTTTCACATTTGACAAGATATATTCACGAAATTTGGTATATAATATTTTCTAAGGCAAAAATGTAGTCTCCGAAGAAATTGTTCAGATCGGTTGACTATAGCATATAGCTGCCATACAAACTGAACGATCGGAATCAAGTTCTTGTATGGAAAACTTTCGCATTTGACAATGTATCATCACCAAATTTGGTATGGATTATTTTCTAGGGAAAAAATGTAATATCCGAGAAAATTGTTCAGATCGGTTAACTATAACATATAGCTGCCATACAAACTGAACGATCGGAATCAATTCCTTGTATGGAAAACTTACACATTTGACAAGATATATTCACGAAATTTGGTATATATTATTTTCTAAGGCAACAATGTAATATCCGAAGAAATTGTTCAGATCGGTTAACTATAGCATATAGCTGCCATACAAACTGAACGATCGGAATCAAGTCCTTGTATGGACAACTTTAACATTTGACAAGATATATTCACGAAATTTGGTATATATTATTTTTTAAGGTAACAATGTAATCTCCCAAGAAATTGTTCAGAACGAGTTACTATAGCATATAGCTTCTATACAAACTGGACACATAGTTACTAACAGAAATGCACCTGTGAAGGGTATTTAGCTTCGGTGCAACCGAAGTTAGCGTTTTTTCTTGTTTCTTTTGCATTATCGGATACTCTGCACCATAATAAACATTCTTTCAAATTTTGAAATCGAAATTAAAATTTTTACGGTAGCCACAGCATTTCTTGTAGAAAACGAGCAGACTGGGGAACATAGCGACTCCAATATTTAAACGTATTTTTCTCAGAATTGTGTTTTTCAAAACGGTTTCCACTCTCAAAGGAATAGTTTTGAAGATATCTAGTTTGAACTAGGAGAGAACATTTTTAATGTGATTCGCTATCGCGCGACAGCTTACTAATATTTTTGAAAATTTCCTTTAGACCAAAATTCGGACCGCAATCGCGGACATCGTACAGGACCTTTTCCTTTTGACGTGTCCTTTTTACCCTTTATTTACCTCTTGTACGCCCAATAAATAAACTTAAAAAAACATTTTTTATTCGTTATGAACGTATTTATTCATAAAAAAATCGGACTGATTAGTTGATTCTAACATTAAAAAAATCAGTGATTTTTCGGAAGTTCACACTTAGACCATACGTTAAAGAATAAGACATACATACTTATAAACATACATATTCACAGTCTCTACACATATAGTATATATGCTTCTTGTTATGGTGAATAACGCTGCAGTAGTAGAGCAAAAGATGGCGCTTCTCACGCCCCCTATCTAAACAAAAGGCTATGTTTTGTTTAACATTCATCGAATGTAATTGCCAAATCGACTTCTAAAACTCAGAGACTACACGTAAAGAAACACAGGAATATTCATCAGCTATTTGCACTCATTTCAAATTATGATTCAACCTTTTCTTATTCAGTTACAACTATCTCCATAATTCATGTATACATATGTAAATTACTGTACCCTGCCAGTCACCACACACTGATTTTATTTCGTATTTTAAAGAAAAAAATGTTCAAATGGTTTTTACAGGAATATTGAACACATGCTTATGTTTTAAAATATAATTTTTTTATTTATGAATTGTTGTGACTTTTAACATAAAACGATAGAAAGTAGCCTATGCCCTTCCCGAGGTTCCAAGCTACGTCATCACCAGTTTTTAGCCAAATCGGTTCACCCGTTCTTGAGTTATAAATATAGATTCGATATCGGGGGTGATCTTGCAAAAACTGGCCACTGTGAGAGCCTTCTCCAGGACCAAAGGAATACCCGTGCAAATTTTCTCATCATTCCGTTCATTCCGTACTGTGGTTCGGGCGAAACGCGCGGACATACAAAAAGGCTTTTCATTTTTATAAATAAGATATATTTTAATCCTGCAGTTCAAAACATATATATATTCATCATTTCAAATTCACATTTACCAAACTCACTCTTAAATGTTTAGACAAGGTAGCAGCGTTCAAAGATAGAGACAAATCCATAACAGGCCTTTTTGTTTGGAAAATATGCTTGTCGAAAGACAAGAAGAATGCTGGAAAAATTAAGTTAAAATTTTTAAATAAATTCTAGTCTTGTCTGCGTCGGCTTACTAGGTATGGTATTGCCTGACAAGGAAGCACAGGGACCTGTTTCCAGTTCAGAACATAAATGAGAATCCAGATCATCTGAAATTAAAAAACAAGAAAAAAAAATGTTAACTTCGGTTGCACCGAAGCTAAATACCCTTCACAGGTGCATTTCTGTTAGTAACTATGTGTCCAGTTTGTATGGAAGCTATATGCTATAGTAACCCGTTCTGAACAAGTGTTTTAGAGATTACATTGTTACCTTAAAAAAATCTCTACCAAATTTCGTGAATATATCTTGTCAAATGTGAAAGTTGTCCATACAAGAACTTGATTCCGATCGCTCAGTTTGTATGGTAGCTATATGCTATAGTTAACCGATCTAAACAATATTCTCGGATATTACATTTTTTCCTTAGAAAATAATCTATACCAAATTTGGTGAAGATACATTGTCAAATGCGAAAGTTTTCCATATGAGAACTTGATTTCGATCGTTCAGTTTATATGGCAGCTATATGTTATAGTGGTCCGATATCGGCCGTTCCGACAAATGAGCAGCTTCTTGAAGAGAAAATGACGTTTGCGAAATTTCAAAAGGATGTCTTAAAAACTGAGGGACTAGTTCGTATATATACAGACAGACGGACAGGCAGACGGACATGGCTATATGGACTCAGCTCAACATACTGATCATTTATATATATATATATCTTATAGGGTCTCCGACGCTTCCTTCTGGGCATTACAAACATCGTGACATACTTAATATACCCTGTTCAGGGTATAACAAGGTTCCTTCACTAGATGTTAATTATCACCAGGTAACGACGTGAAGATTTTATGGTATTTAAAATGTTCATATTTTAAACACTTTGAAGGCAAAAACGAAATACCATAAAAATTATTAACAGATTTAAAAATCCTCCTTTTGTCGTAGGATCATTTCTTCCATTGATCATTTCTAATGAAAATTTCTCTCTGAGAAATGTCAGTAATGGTTCAGCTGCTGGCAATGAGAAATTTACATTGAAATCTCCCGCAAGGAGTACCGGTTGTTTGCTATACACTCTACTGGTTCTCCGATAATATCTGCAAAAGCTTGCGCACCTGCAGTTGACAACGGTAATAAAGCTTTACCGATGAACAATTTTATATCTCTCATCGATGAATTCGGTGATATATAAATGGCAATTAAATTCAATTTTTTACTATTATGATTATCGCTAGGGTTCATTTTGCATTCTACCGCACACAAATCGCCAATTCTTGTTGATGTTGATATCGTCACATTGGCACCACTCGCGTACGGAGCCTTTATAACTAAATGATGAGTGAGAATATGACATTTGTCTTGCTCATTGTGATAAATAGCAACGCCTGAATTTCTTTTTTAATTTCGTTGAAATCTTACAACGAAATCAAAATTTAGTACGGATACAGGAGGCTCGTTGTTGTTCATAAATATTTCTGATAACATCAAGATGTTTGACTGTTCAAACACTCTATCTAAAAAAAATCATCAACATGAGCACGAAGACTTTGACAATTGAATGATATTATTGATAAACTATTATAATAATTATTTTTCTAAGGTGATAATTGACGTAGTTTTATCATTTCATCTCGCAAAGCACAACATGACCTGTCATTGCTTCCAATGCCATGATAAAATTTTCTCTGTTTGTTCACTGGGATAATGTAAACTCTTTTAATGGCAACATCTCTTGACAGTGCGACATAAATTAACTGTTGAGATAATATTAATAGTAAACAATTTCATTGAAAGTTCCTCTTTGCGACTTGTGAATTGTCAACCCACAAGACTGATTACAGAAATGATCCTGTGAAGTATAGTCTTAACTTTTTAACGGCCAACGCGAAGCATTTCAACCAAAAGTCACACAAAATAGTTGAGAATTCACAGAAATGAAACACAATCGAAAGAAATAATGCACAAGCATACAAACATATATATGCGCACACATGTGAATATGTCACCAACTAAATTGAAACATTGTTCTACAAAAACAACAATAGCATAAGCATGGCAACTTTGTGTTGCTGGTCGAAAATCCGAGCTGTGCCGAAAGAAACTAACAAACGATCGCCGATTGTCACCGCTTCCCTTGGTGCTCGAACATCTTCACAGACAAGATTGCGCAAATATGCATCTATCGCAACCTTTTCCGAGAAGAAGAAGTATAACTTCAATTGAAGTTTGGTAAAGCAATTTTACTCACTTCTTCTTACAAATAGGCTCTTTACTACCAAAGAACGGCGATTATAAAGCTCCGGAATTTGGCTCATAGAAAATTGCTTTGGGTAAATTCTTTATCAAATGTGAATTGGAGGACATGAAAGTACTTTCACAGTCAGTCCAACACAAATTTAGGTTTGAAATAGATATTGCCAGGGCATCAGTAGAGTTTAGACGATTTTATCGAGTTGACTATATGTTTGCACACCACTGTACACAAGAGCTTATATTTATGTAAGTACATTTCAAACTGTGTTTACTTTAGTGTTTGCGAAAACACAGAATCGTTTGTACCTGCAGCAACACCGTTAGCCCATCTACCGGTATGTGCCTATGTGCTGCACAACAAATGGAAATACGAAAGAAGGGGAAAGGGGGCACTTGTTTGTGTACATCACTTTATAGCATCATTAAGCGTTCGGACACGCGTCTCTAATCTGAAACTATTGAAACGTGATAAGCATGTGCCCCAAAAAACTAAAACACTGTTTACACAGCGCAAACAGCAACAACAACAATGGCAATACTAAAATTTGCGGGTGTGGAATAGCATTGTATAACAGAGCATTTTCAACGCTTGCACGCTCCAACTCAGCGCCACAGCTTTGAGCAGAATTCCGTACAACATGTTTCTGTGTGGCACGTTGCACATTGATTACATTACTTTACATTACCGCGCAACATTACATTACGAGCGTGCAGCGTTGAGTAAATCATGTGGTGTTTAGTGAAGAGGCGGTGCAAACATCAACACAACAACGCAAAAGGCAACAAAAGACAAACAAGATTATATGTACAAAGTGCTAGCTACATTCGCAACAACAAAAAAGTGGTTACAAAGTATATAATAATCATAAAATAAAGTGCAGGCGAGTAAAAGTGCGAAAAACATGTGTAGAAATGAACTTTGCTAAACTTTATTGCAATGAGCACTATGATAAATGTGTAGGGCCAGGGTATCAGGGCGTATGAGTAACACGCATTAGCCGGGTATAAGCGCCATTCCATGGGAGTATACATACATACATATGTATACATGTGACGAGGATACTCAGCGTAAGCGCTTTGTCAACGTCGAAACAAATTTCCTTTTGCGTAAAGTAACTTTTGCTGGTTGAATGTTGCATGCAAGGCAATAAATGAAAGCGAATGCGGACACGTGATGAAAATTGATAGAAGAGTTAAGGCAAGAATATCAGAAAATTGTACGAACTGTTGGATGGATACGTATGTAGATACATCATAATAACTTTTGTTTCTATTCTCAAAACAATGGATTCTCACGGTGGATCAAAAACGACAACGTGTCGTTTATTCTAAACGCTGTTTGAAGCTGTTTCGCAGAAACAAACCGGATTTTTTGCGTCGGTATGTGACAATGGACGAAACCTGGATCCATCACAACACTCCGGAGTCAAAACGGTCATCAGCCGAGTGGACTGCAGTCGGTGAGAAGCGTCCAAAGCGGCCAAAAACGCAAATGTGGGATAGTAAGGTTATGACCCCAGTATTTTGGGATGCTCATGGAGTTTTGCTCATCGATTACCTTGAAAAAGGTAAGACCATCAATAGCGAACGTTTCATTGGCAGTTGGCGTGATGCGTTTGAAGGAGGAAATCGCTGAGAAACGGCTCCATATGAAAAAGAAGAAAGTGCTCTTTCACCAAGACAATGCGCCGTGTCACAAGTGGCTCGCTACAAAGGCGAAATTGCATGAATTCGGTTTCGAATTGCTTCCGCACCAACCATATTCACCGGATCTGGCCCCCAGCGACTACTACCTGTTTGCAGACCTTAAAAAAATTGCTCCAAGGAAAGAGATTCTACTCCAACGAGGAAGTAATCGCCGAAACGAACGCTTATTTCGAGGCCAAAGATAAATCGTTTTATAAGAAAGGTATTGAAATGTTAGAGAAGCGCTGGACTGATTGTGTTGCTCTTGAAGGAGACTATGTTAATAAATAAAGTCGAATTTTACCAAAAAAATGTGTTTTTCTCATTTAGTCCCTGGACTTATTGAACCACGTTTTAACATGTAAGGAACCTAAGTTCGCGTGTAATCGAACATTTTATGCTATGACAATTTTCAAAGACCAAAAGTCAAAAGATACTTTAGGGGTTTCGCAAAACTTTATATCGTATTTGTTGCCATCTCGCAAGTTGCTTGACATTCAACGATATCATTGCTGCCATATTTATTGCGCGATACAACGTCATTAGGTACCAAAAGATTTATGACAAAAAAATGTAAATATAGTTATAGCATAAAAAAAAGTTGCGAAAACAACCACAACCTCTAAGTGAGATATTACGGGTGATCCAAGTAAAAGTAGTTTCTTCAACAGCCTTCTTTTAACAGATCACACGTGAGTAGTGTCAAGCTGTCATGTTATTTTTGTTCAGTATTGTTTGTCATTCCATCATGGAAAGTATAACGCATGAGCGTTGCTTACAAATCCTTCAACTTAATTACCGAAATTCACGTTTTGTAAAAAATGTATTTCGTGGCCTTCGATTTAATTATGGTCAAATAATCCGCCTACTGAGCATACTATTCGCGACATCATCACTCAGCTTTAGACCCAGCATTCACTATTGGATAACATTTGACCGAATAGAGCATACAAAATACAGATGGTGCAAGAACTGTAGTCGCTCAATCTTCTCCAGACATCGCTGGGCTTTATGGGCAAAAATGACGCCGTTCGGAACGTAATCGCCTATGAAAACCATTATAGCGCCATGAAAACCGACTTTTAAGTGCTTGAAATTGAATCTCATTGTCCTGGCGAAATTTAGTTTCCACAAGACGGCGCCAATTTTTTGTGGGAACAATTCGGTGAGCAGATAACTTCACATTTTGGTCTGGTCAATTGGCCTCAAAGATCATGTGATATCACACCGTTAGACGTTTACTTGTGGAGATATATAAAGTCTAAAGTATATGCGGCCAATCCCGCTGCGATGCAGGTTTTCGAGCAACACATCACTCGTATCATTCGCCAGTTATCAGTCGAAATGCTCAAACGAGTCATCGGAAATTGGAATCAATGGATGGACCATCAGAGGCGTAGAGGCGCAGCCGCGGGCAATATTTGAAAGAGAGTTCGAATGATAATAATCGTTCATCAATAAATTTTAAGTTTCTTTGTTTTTTCTTCAAACAAGTTGCAAACCTCGAAATGGATCACCGTTTATAACATATAAGGAAGGCTAATTTCACGAGTCATTTCAATCATCATTAGTTCAATGTAACTATGTATAGTCACATACGACGTTTGACCATTAAGTAATGAAACTGATTTTATTGCCGCGCTTTTGTTAAGCCTGTGACCTTGAAATTCTCTTTCTCTTTTTACGGTATCTCTCTCCTCTCCACTGATATATGTATGTACCATCGCTCTGGCTTGTTTAGTTCGTCTGCTGCGTCAAGTTGAGTAAACGTGTGTTTGTAGTGCTCGTCACGAAAATGGAAAAACGAAATCAAGAGCAGCATCGAATGATCGTCGCAGAATACTCTTTGAAACAAGTGGAAAATGATCCCACGCTGCTTGATCGAGTTATTACAGGCGACGAGAGCTGGTTTTTCCAATACGACCCGTAAAACAAACGCCAAAGCTCACAATGGTTGTCTCCGCACACCCCTTGCACGAAAAAAGCTCGTATTTGGCCTCTAAAGGGATCGCCGTGTTGCAACAGCCGCCTTATTCGCCCGACATGTCACCCTTTGACTTTTTTTGTTTCCTAAAACAAAATCGGTTGTCAAAGGAACCCATTTTGAGTCGATTGAAAAGCCATTTAAAAGTAGGTGCTGCCACAACCACGAAGGTGGGATTGGTTATTATCTGAGCTCATTAAACTTAAAGAGTTGTTTTAAACAAGCTTTCATCGTTCTTAGATTTCGTGGGTTTTCGAAAAATATTTGAAGCCCCATTTTTTTTTTAATTTAATATAATAATACTTCAATGGCCTGTAACAAATAAATGTTTTGTAGATTCATTTTGGCTTAGCTAAGGAGCTTTTTAGCTTTTAAAATAATGGCGTTTTGTATTTCCGCCTCTCATGGTTGGCAAGGAGTCCATGTACAATGTTCCATCAAGATATCACAATTTTCACTCAAGTTATTGCTTCTGCTCATTTCATACTCCATGTCTACTACGAATAGTTTTAGTATTAACAAGAAAAAACGTTAACTTCGGTTGCACCTAAGCTAAATACCCTACACAGGTGCATTTCTGTTAGTAACTATGTGTCCAGTTTGTATGGAAGCTATATGCTATAGTAACCCGTTCTGAACAACTTTGTTAGAGATTACATTGTTACCTTAAAAAATAATCTTTTCGTGAATATATCTTGTCAAATGTGAAAGTTTTCCATACAAGAACTTGATTCCGATCGTTCAGTTTGTATGGCAGCTATATTCTATAGTTAACCGATCTGAACAATTTCTTCGGAGATTACATTGTTGCCTTAGAAACTAATATATACCAAATTTCGTGAATATATCTTGTCAAATGTGAAAGTTGTCTATACAAGAACTTGATTCAGATCGCTCAATTTGTATGGTAGCTATATGCTATAGTTAACCGATCTGAACAATTTTCTCGAAAATTACATTTTTGAACTAGAAAATAATCTATACTAAATTTGGTGAAGATACATTGTCAAATGCGAAAGTTTTCCATATGAGAACTTGATTCCGATCGTTCAGTTTATATGGCAGCTATATGTTATAGTGGTCCGATATCGGCCGTTCCGACAAATGAGCAGCTTCTGGAAGACAAAATGATGTTTGCAAAATTTCAAAAGGATATCTTAAAAACTGAGCGACTAGTTCGTATATATACAGACAGACGGACAGGCGGACAGACAGACGGACATGGCTAAATCGACTCAGGTCTACATACTGATCATTTATATACAGTTGTCCACAAAATAATAGGAGTGCCACTATGAAAAATTTGTTTAGCTGCATAAATTTTTTAATTCACAAGTAAAGGGCGCGAAACATTAACGGTACACATAACGGGATACTAGCATTAAAATACAAAACAAATTTTTATTCTGATGATTGATGTTCTACTTCTGCTTTGATAGTTCTCGGAGACACTTGTTATTGCTTTCCACAAAATAATAGGAGTGTTAGATATTTCGTTTTCAAAATAGTCCTTAACATAAAAAATATTCACAAAATTAGAAAAATAAGTATAGTTCCATAATCTAGCAACAATTTAAATTAGTTATTATTTTATTTAATCATTGGGTTTTTCTTCAGGAGGAAATCATTGTACAGAGGAAAAGCGGAAAACGACAAAAAAATTGAGAGAACTAGGAAAAACTTATAAAGAGATCCAAAAAATCGTAAAATACTCTTCTCAAATGATAGCAAATGCCTTAAATTATATAAACAAAAATTAAACTTGTAGACGAAAGCGTAAAACATCCACTGCAGACGATCGCAATATAGTACTGGTGGTCCCTTTGCTTCAGCCAGGAGCATCCATGACGAACTAAATTTGTCAGTTAATACTGAAACTGTTCGTATACATTTGGAGCAGATCAAATTATTTACTAGAAGTCCACGAAAAAGATCCCATTAAAAAAGAAACACAAGGAAGCCCGCATAGAATTTTCAAATGAGCATGGCTCCTGACCCGCGTCTATATGGCGGAACATATTGTGGTCAGACGAATCCAAAGTTGAGTTATTTGGTAGTATAGAATCTAGGAACTTTGTTCGACGTCCCCCTAACTCAGAATATAATCCCCGGTGTACCACAAAAACTATTATACTTGACGATGTCAAATCATGGTATGCGGTTGTTTTACAACATTGCGATGTTGGTCCAATACACTTAATTGAAGGCATCATGGACCAAAGAGTATATGTCAAAATATTCGATGAGGTAATGGTATGTGGTACCTCACGGAATATGTCATTGATATGGGTATATTAATAAAATAATGACCTTAAAAGTACCAGCAAGTGCGCAAAAACATGGTTTAGGGCCAATGGAGTTAAGGTTATGTGGTGACCTGCTCAGTCTCCTGACCTCAACCCCATTGAAAACCTATGGACAGATATCAACAAGAAAGTAGCTGAAGAGAAACCAACCAATTCGAGAGATTTGTGGCAAGTAGTGAAAGAGGCTTGAAAAAGAATACCAATAAAACGTTGTCAGGATCTCACAGACTCCATGCCTCGGAGATGTGATGCTGTATTAAAAAAATCGAAGTTATTCATCGAAATATTAATTATTTTAATATTCTGTGAAACTTTGGAAGCAATATATATTAAAATTATAGAACGGCCTCTTATTATATAAAATACTCCTATTTTTTTGTGGAACTAGTTTTTTAGTTTACTTGATATAAACTGCGATATACATTTTTGTTTATGTTTAATTGAAATAGATGGAATCTGGAAATATTAATAGGTCTTTAGCAAATTACATTATGCAAAAATTTTGAAAAAATAAAACATTTTTGTTAATGAAAATTAACAATTCGTTTTTCCCATGTAGTCACTCCTATTTTTTTGTGGACAACTGTATATACTTTATAGGGTCTCCGACGCTTCCTTCTGGGTGTTACAATCAACGTGACAAACTTAATATACCCTGTTCAGGGGATAAAAACAACCGATATGTGAATAAAGCCAAACAAACAAATTTAATTTATTTATGAAATTATTATGAAAATATGTATTTCCACAATTTCTTGACAGCTGGGTATATCGGACGATAAAATCAACTTGTAAGAAAACAAACACCTTAAGGGAGTATTCTAGTCTATAAATTAAAAACAGGGTATTTTTATATATATATATATATATATTTTTTATTTATATATATGTATATTTTCAAAGTCTAACTATTCAGGAATATGTGTGCAAGAGGATTTTTCAAAATTCAAATTATTTTCGTAGATATAGGCATTGTTCTGACCCGTCATCCAAACTGGTACGGGCGGAACTAATCGAACAAAAGACATTACGCGAAACTTTAAACGCGTTTTTCTCAAAATTGACTTTTTCGCAACGATACGCACGATTTCTCAGGTTCTTCTGCACCGATTTACTTGAAATTTTTATAGAGTCTTCTTTATAGGCTTGACTATGGTTGGAACTAGCCCCATCCCCAAATTTTTATTTTTATTATTTTTAAAAAAATTCTAAATAGTCAGAAAAAGTGAGCCAAAAAACTTTTTTTTTTCAGGCAGTCGCCATTTGGTGAAAATTTTTTTCCCACTTTTGCGTAGTTCCGGCCATGCGACATTATTCGAGATTAATAATCTTTTTTTCTTTTTGGTTTCAGATAACTAGAAGGCTTGTAATCATGGGCATAGTCACGTAAAAATTTTAGAGACCCCCCACTTGTCAGCTCATAATTTTTGAAATTGTTTACTTTTTTTAGTTTCTAATTGTTTTCTCTACTCTTCAAAAATTAATAAATATCTATTAAAAAAATGTATAATAAAAATAATAATTGCCTTCTTTTACGACACTTAAAAATTACCTGAAATTCATGCTTCTAGACTAGAATACCCCTTTAATGTATATGGATCGCTTTTCTTAAAATCGCTCGACTTAAGAATCAAAATTTGTACTAGATCATGTTTGTTAAACAAATTTTGGTTAATAAGGCACGTGAAGCGATTTTTTAGAGTAAACAACATTGTGATGATAGACAGTTTTAGAGTTAGAGGATCGTTCATCAAACTCATGGTGTCTCATTAGACTTTTATCCATAGTCTGACCGACATTACCAGACGAAAAACGCTCTCAGCTTCCACGAATATTTTGGGTTCGTTAACAAAGCGATTTTAGGGATGAAGATAATGTCGGACGTGAACATCAATAAGCTGGGCGAAGGTAACGTCTCGTAGACCTCAATAGTAGTAGAAAATTGATGCTAGTATGTCGGCAAGGCACTACGGACAGCGGCCAATTATCGCGATTTGAACGCAAGAGTTGGGAAATATTCAGTATTCAAAAAAGGATGAAGACTACCAGAAGCAGGAAAATGCTTCTAATATCTGCTTCTAATATATTCTAATATCAAACCAAACGCCACGATGAAAATAAAGTCCATTAGCGAAACAGCTTTGCAAATTGTGGCTTTTCATTGATTTTGATTGATTTAGTGCTGGCAGAGTTTATAATCAATTTGAACATCCTTCAGCGAGGAAATATTGCGCACTTACAAAGCGGCTCACATTTCCTTCTTTGTTCACTCATTCCTCACCTTTCCTCCATTCAAACTGCATGCTTGCAAAAATTCAAGAAATGCTAAAATATTTTGTAGCGCTTCACTCTGACGCGCTCAAGCACCTTTTATGCCGTTATATGCGGTTCTGCAATGGCACTAAATCGCCGCTGCGTAAAGACGGATAATACTTATATTATTTGCATGCTTTAACCCTTATCAATCAAGCACGTTGACATTAAAGACTGCTTGCCAGCTTTTTCTAAAGTTTCATAAAATAAAAAACAACCTCCTGTAGTATGTAAAAATGAAGCTTTTTTTAATACTTACTTGGCTTTTCTATTTTTTGTCAGCAACTTAAATGTCAAACTAGAAAGATAAAAGTGTATTTCGCTCTTTATATGTAAATGCGTATTACAGTGTTGTGCGAAATTTAATGCTCATTTGAAAATGTCTTTAGACAAAGTCAAATTGCTATCATGACAACTCTTGGATTTATAACGAGCTCTCACTTTGAAATACAAATTGGAATGTAAAATTCTTGGAAATCCTTCTCTTTGAATTTGGTCACGTTTTTGATATTTTTCTCATAAAGCTTTGTAAAGGTTCCAAGATCACAGCACACTGAAATTATGGAGAAAACTTCTCCCGATTCCCGAATCGATGACGATGGGAGCTGCTTTTATGCCGCTATATCTGAATGCGGCCATTCCTTGTCATACGAGTTTTCAGAAAGGGCGGCTCCGTATCATACGACTTCTTCAATCTACTGGTGGAGAAAATAACACGAGCTTCAGAGCTGAATAGATAGGATTACCATATCGGTCTCTGTAAAAATCAGTACCTCTGTACCCAATCACAGCAAATTAATCGAATTTGGCCACCAACTTTTACCCAACCGCCGTTTTGTTCTTTTTCATATGGTGTGCGTTCCAAAACACGACCACGAATGATATGATTCATGGATATGATCAAAACGCCCAAGTCGCCACTCGCTGAAAAAAAAATAATAATTAAAAAGAAATCGCCGATTCAGGAGGAAACCAGGGAACCAGTTCATTATTCACAAAAATCAGGGAATTTCCACAAAAATGAGGGAATCAGTGCCGAAGGTCAAAATCAGGGAATTCCCTGACAAATCAGAGAATATGGTAACCCTATAAATGGAAAAGGTATAAACTACTGGCGTACGCCTATGAGATCGAAATTATTGGCGATGAAAACCGCTCCGTTAGTTCAGTTTTCTGCAAGTTGGACAAAGAAGCGACCCAAACGGTCTGGCAGTGAACGAAGGCAAGAAAACAAGCAAACAGCCGTCGCCATTGTAGAAATTCATAACTTCGAAATCGTAAATAATTTCGTCTATTTTGGAAACATAATTAACACCAACAACAATGTTAACCTCGAAATTCAACGCAGAATAAGTCTTGCCAACGAGTACAAATATGGACTGAGTAAACAATTGACAAGTAAGGTCCTCTCCCGACGAACAGAGATCAAATTCACTCTCCATCTCCGTCTTGCATTAGCATTAAACAATACAAAATGAAAACCGCAACGAAATAGAAAAAATATTTGGGGAACAGAGATACTATTTCAACTGTCGTATGTATGTAAGGCAATCAAAATCGTAACTATAAGCAGATAGTTGTACCCGAAGGCATGGCAGTAGATGAAGAGATCGCTAAAAGCAGTCTACTACCAAGAAGAAACTATAAACACTATAAACAGTTAGCTTTGACTGCACCGAAGGTGGATTTTTACAGCAGAAAAGAGTATAAAAAGATCTTAATGTTTCTAATGGCGGTTATGCTTTAATGGTCGGATCTAAACAATATAATTGGAGATTGACGAGTTGCCTTGGATACATTCGTGTTAAATTTCATGAAGATAGTATATAAAATCAAAAAGTATTCCATACAAGAACATTATTTTAAATCATCAGTATTTATGGAAGCTTTATGCTACATAACTGATATCGCCGATTTTGACAAATAAAAAAACCTTTTAGGGTATCATTGTCGTCCTATAACTCGTATAGCTCATCGTTTTATCGCCTGCGGTTTTCGCTGTTGCCAAAACGCAAAGGGCCATAAATCTTCCGCATAACCTTTCTCTCGAAAACTGGTAGCACCGACTCATTAGATGTTCGTCCATGCCTCTGCCCCATATAGCAGGACAGGAATAATGAGAGACTTATAGAGTTTTGCCTACTTAATCTGAAATAGCACCTGTTGACAATAGTTATTCTGCCTTGGATTTCGTGGCTGACATTTTTATCGGTGTTATTACTGGTTCCAAGACAGACGAAATTATATCTGTGGACGACGATGGTTTGTTTGTCCTCATTCACTACCCTCATTCACTACCAGACCCATTTTGTTCGCTTCCTTATCCAGTCTAGGGAAAACAGAACTAACGGTACGATAGAAATTCGCGTTGTCTGAAATCTTGTTTGTTATTAAACGGCTCGGAGAGGTACTTCCCGCTACTGACCGAGCTTTTGGTATTGCTCAACGTCAATTTACACATCCGTATTACCTTTGCGTGGATTCCCAGTTTAGACATAGAGGCGTAGAGGCAATTCTTTTTCGTGCTTTCAAATGGGACCTTAAAATCTACGAAATGTGTCGATCTTCCTTTGATTTGGCCTATAGGGAACATCTGGTCCGACTATTAAACAAAAAGGCTGATGCATGCCCCTTTCTTGAGTTCTTCGCTGTGGTATCACTTTTCAAAATACATATTTTTGACGCCACCTCTCCATCGCAAACATAAAACAGCTAACAAGAAAAGTTAACAAAACATATTTATGCATGATGTTGAAGCATCCTGTGGGCAAATATTCTTAACTTTTCATGCGGACAAAATCGGATCAACTGATCATTTGTCCCTGGACAGCCCAATTGTTGCAAGCCAAAAAAGGAGTACAAAACAGAAAATGCAATCCGGTTTGCAATCAGAGTCCATAGCTTCATTTTAACATCGCCAACAGCATGGAGATTTGCATTTCCATTCTTGTGTCTGCCGGCTTACACATTGGAATTCAATACGGAATAAACGAAAGCCAAAAAGAATTCAGAAAGTGCGACAAAAAGGCAGCAAATGAATTCCGAAGAGTTCAATGAAAAAGTTTGCTCAGTAAAAATATTATAAACGAGTTTATTTTCACCAGATCGAAAGCAAAAAAGCGCAAATAAAAATGCGTGGTACGCTGAAATTAAATAAACCTGAATATGCATACGTTTTTCGAATTCGAAATTACGAACGAACCAAAAATTACCATTCCTGTGGTAAATTTTTTGCTGCAGATTTCTGGTAAATCGTCACAAATAAATATAAAAATTGACTTGCCATAGATCCAAATATTTAAATAATTTTAAGACTTAACTGATCCGAATGGCTACACGAGCGTTTCACGCTATTGTGGACCAGCGATGGTCAGTTGCCACAGCTCATAGAATTAGTGTTGGTAGATGTGTGTTGACCCCGTCGTGTTGATGTGGGTTTCATGTTCGTCAACAAAACGTGTAAAGGCCGCCTGAAAATAATTCAATTTGTTAAAACTTTTTTCGGAAATTATCAAATAAATGTTAAATTGAATAACGAACGGCTGCCGCCGTCCGCACCAAATCCCCAATTTATTTTGATATTCTTCTTTCCCAACAAAATCATATTGTGTGAACTTTTCAAGGTTTCATTATTTAACTTTTATTATTTGGCAGACAATAGCATGCAACAAAACTGAGTTACGCGTCGCGAGGCAGGTCACGTCTCAGGACAAAATCATTAGTATATTTTTACCTTAATATTTTCTGTACTTTTTTGGCATTGAAAGAAGTTAAATGTTTGTAATGGTGCCTCAGGTATGTAGAGTCACCTAACACACCCCGTTAGTACCAAAGAAGTTTTTAATTGTAGTTTGTATGGCCGCTACTACAGTGGGACCTTTTAATTAAAATTTCGCGGGAAAGAAAATATCCTCCAAAGGATTTTTAAAAATTAAAGTTATTTTAAGAGCTACAGTTACTTTAGTGACGCAGTACCTAGCCCGGTTCGGCTTTGACTCACTTTTTAAAACGAGTTTTCTCGAAACTACTTTTTTCCACACGGTACCGACATTATCTCAAGTTCTATACAACCGATTTACTTGAAATTTTGTATGAAACTTTTTTATATAATCCTTTATCGTTCCTATCAGCATCGCGACAAATTTTTTTTTTTTTAATATTTAAAAAAAATTCAGGAATTTCAAAAAAAGCGTAAAAAATTATTTTTATTTTCAGGCAGTCGCCATTTAAAAAAAAAAAAAAAATTTCGTGTTCCTTGAGGTAGGAACTATAACAGCATCCTTACTGATTAAGAATTTCTTTTGATTTTTTTTTTTCAGACCACCAGGAGAGTCAGGATCAATGTCACTAGGATGCGCCATTTTTTTTTTTTACACCTGTCTGAAGTCCTGATATTTCCTGACTGGTGATCTTGGAGAAGATGAAATGTCATTTTCTTGTTTAGATGCTTCTATCCTTTTGAATTTTCTACAGACTTTTTTTTCTACAGACTTCAATAAATTTTTGTTTTTGTGCGCATTTTGACACGAATGTTTGGATTTTTTTTTATCACGTTTTGCTTTTTAGCATTAAATAAATTCTGACGCGCGACGACCTAACAAAATATTTATAATTAGACAACATTTCAGGGAAAAGAGTAAGCAGTAACAAAACGGAATTATTTTTTCCTTCGATATAATTAAAAAAAGTCAAAATTTTCAAACAATTTCAGAAAGTTTCACAAATTACATTTTGATACTCTTTTTACTCTTGGCAGTTCTACCGACAGTGTGAAAATGGATAAAATCGGAAGATTACCCCGATCACTCCCCATACAACGGTACTGTTAAAAACTATAAAAGCGCAATATCAAAATAACTAAATGCGGCAGAGACATTAAATGTTATTACAGAGATGGTATGAGAGAACTTATGGACGTGGTGTGAAAATTGGAATATGGGCGTGGCCCACTTTTTGCATTCATAGCACTTTTGCATTCGTAGCATTCATTTTACATTCTTACAAATTTTTCTGACAAATAGTCAAAATCGCACTACAACCACACCTCCTTCTCACATAGCACAATTTAAAGTTATTCGTGATTCTTTCACTTTAGAGTACACAAATCAAAATGTAATTATTGTAACGAAATACAATTTTAATAATGATTCCCTTTAAGTATGCCACCTTACCAAAAATTGTTCAAATCCAACCGGATATTTAGACCTTAGTAACTGGAGTTGAGTTTTAATTGATATAGCTAAAATTAAGAGATTATCCTTTTATTATAATTCTATGTCAAAAATGTATGTGAAAATAGGTTGAATCATACCATACACCCTCATGTATCTAATATAAAGATAAGCGAGCTTCCAGGTGACTTTATACCGCATATATCGGCCAATATGTGAGTTATTTCAATGAAAATAGGATAGCGTATTTTATTCATAAAAGTATATTTTTGTGCCCAAAATAGATAAATTTAAACGAAAATTTTACCTAGACCCTCATAACTAATATCTGGATTGTCGAACATCCGGCTGACTTTAGTCTATATGATTAGTTTTACGCCTTAAAGTATAATATTTTCCTGGTTTTGATTCGTGCAAGTTGCAAGAGTAAAAAATGTTCGGTTGCAACTGAACTTAGCACTTCCTTATTTGTATTTATTAGTTTATCGACTAGCTTAATAAAATTTTTAGAAATTTCGATTCCGCCAAATTCCAACAGTAAACCCCTCTATGTGAAATGCTCTTTTGCTAGTACAGCGTCGATTTGCTCTTAAAAATTTTTCTAAATGTTGAAATTTCATTATCAAATAGTTTTGGAATTTCACCAACACAATTCAGATTCTTACATCATTCGAGTAGCACTTTCTATGCAGTTTTTATAGAATCAAATCTTGGATGATGATCAGACTTTATTTGAAATGAATGCATAATATTTCTTCTTCTTATACGAGAACTTTTATTTATTATATATAATTTATTTATTTGAAAAATTATGGACCGTAAATGACTTCCATGCTCAGCCATGCATATGTGACACTAGAAAATTGTTCATTCCAGTTAAAGTCGGGATTGCTCCAATTATCGATTAAATGCACTGCTTCAATCAGATTTCTGAGTTTTTTTTTTGTTCTGGCGCAGTCAGAGCAGGTGACCTTGGCGGCCAGCGGAAAGTGGATTTTCTTGATATTAATTTGTTTTCAAAGTTTCGTTGGAGCTCCGCAACATCTTGCTGGAACCAAATGCTATTGAAAAGGATACATCTTCGGCGCAGTTACCGGCGTAACTGTAACAGTTACTGTTACACCGTTTTTTTTTTCAAAGAAGTATGGCCCGACAGTACACCTTGATTGGAACTGCGCACCACACACTGACTCATTCTGGGTGAAGTTCCGCCTCGTGAATTCTTCCTGGATTTGATATTCATTGATTTACCTGAACTGACGATGCAACAGCCGCGATTGTTTCTTGAACACGAACATACGGATCACGATGCTAATAGTCAGAGAGATGTCAACATATAAAATGGGATGCTCTGTTATGTAGTTTACAGAACAGTAATAAGCTATATCACTGTAATATTTAGAGAAGTTTTAATATAATCAAATTTCGAAACTCGATTCGATTATTGTCTGCAAGCAATACTTTGCGGATCAGTTATTTAATTAACGTATTTCTGAAATTTTTATACATGGAACACCTGCACAAGTTAGAATATAGTCGACCTACGATATTCTCAGGACTCATTTCAGAAGTCTTTTCGCTTTAAAGAGCTTAATTTGACTAAAATTACATTTTATATTTCTATTTATAAATATTTAAAAAATATTATTAATGTTGACGGAGTGTAACTAACAATTATAAATTTACTTATACTTTCAGATGAACCACAAGGAAACAGTTTCTGTTATTTTAGGGGTTTATTTGAGTTTCCTCGAGCCAAAAAGCAGGCTATTTTCAATAGTTGTTCTTTTTTCATATGAGAAAAAATTATTTTATTCAAACTTTTTATTTTAAATATTATTTTAAAGGAAAATATTCAAAACTCCTCCAATTCCACGACAATGGGTCCTCGGAAAAAAGAAGAAGAACTTCTAACAGGATCATGTGAAGTAAACATAAAACATACGTGCTTTAATTGAAACATAATTAAAATATTATTCGAGGGAAGTAAAGTGAAATTATTTTTCGCAGCCTTTTTACAAAAAAATTGCCGAAAAATTTTAGAAGTTTTTTAAAAGTTTTAATTGAAAAAAACATTTTGTTGAAGACCTTGTAAATTGTATCTCGAAGACCTGCGTAAAAATTTATTAATATCGGTTGAGTAGTTCGCGAAAAATCTTGAGAACCGACTTTAAAATCATAGTTTCTAAAATACACGTTTAAAGTTTTAAGTGACTATATAGCAGACCTCTACCAATATTCTAGAGATGTCATAGAATTAATAAAGATAATAAAAAATAAAATTTTTTAAGCTCTGTGACACATGTAATCCCTTAAGAAGCATGTTCGTGGGTCGATTCCGGACTTTTTTCGATTCGGGATTTCTAATAGTGCGGAAAAGTTGCCTTAGTACTTCCTGATTCCAATGCAACTTTTTGTTTTGAGATCGGATTGCATCTTCAACCCCAACTCCGGCCTTGAAATTTCGGAAATTCGCCTAAAATCGTGAAATTGTCTACCTAGCGCCTGAAATACGCATCTCATGGCAAAATGTATAAAACAAAAGTAGGACGAACCGTTCTCGAGATACGAGCGAAAAGGCGGCACGCCACAGCGCAAGGTGAAAATTGTTGCAGCTCTCAGCTAACCTGTATTGGTCACCCAGAACCCACCGCGTGGAGGTGGCTGCTCTTCGGGTTCCCCCCAAGCCCAACTCAACCAACCAACCATATGCCAGGCTTGTTTTGCATTAAACTTTGGCACTTGTTGCCTAGATTTCAGTGTAGAGCATATAAAATGATCACGAGATTGGGGGCCAATAACTTTAGAAGATGCCTCTGTCACTAGTTTGACGGTTCTCTCTACTGCCAGGGTGTGAGAGGGGAATTCACTAAATTTCCATACCTCTGTAGTGTCTCCCGACAGCCCTTATATGAGTTCTTCGCTAGAAACTGAACAAAGAGCTGGTGAAATAGTCAAGGTAATAGTCTTCCAGTTAATCATATCGTAATAATTATTAGCTTTGAAATTCAGCTTTGGCACTTTATTACATCTAACTCTTCCATTTACAGTGTCAGACTCTGCTTCTCTGGCTACCAGAAGACGGTCAAGGGCCAACTTTCTGACTTCTATCCGTTCGTCAGTCATCATACTAAGGAGAATGTTTCCTGGAAGAGTAAAGAAAACATTCTGTTGAATGGATGAATCGACAACCTTGTGCAGTTTAGCAGGTAAGTATCTCGACCTTTGAATTGCAGCATAGAGATGGCGCGAGCCATCTTTTATTGAACTGTTGAATCTTATTGAGAACCACAGAGGTGAGTAAACTGTAAGTATGTACTTGACCAAATCTTTATTTCCTTTGTTGGTTTGTCAGTAGAAATGTATAATCTCAGAATTCTATTTGCACAGGTGAGCCAGCGAGATTTGCACATGTTACCTGGATGCATCGACGCTAAATCTGAGGAACATTGACCGGAAATAACAGCTTCTGATATTTTATAGAGATAAGCTTGGTCTGTACTAAGTTGGGTCGGATTAATAACCTCAGAAGGTAATTGGCGGGATGGAAAACTTTCAAATTTGACAACAGGCAACTTCTCACAATCAGGGAGCAGTTTACCTATGTCGCCAGAGAATGTATTTGGACTCTTTGAGACACCATCTATGTGTTCAAAAAGAGCACGAAATGGAAGTTCGTTGAAATGTACAAACAACCCACTGTAATGGCCTACCTATTCTTTCTTCTAGTTTCCGAATGATTCCACCTTTCTAACCTGTGTTCGTGTTGGTGCCATCAGCACCGATAACTTCTAGATGTTCCACATCAACTGAATTGTCTTGTAAATGTTGCCATATAGCTTGAGAGGTGACGTGGCCAAAGTAATGACCAGGTTCCGCTATAAGAGAAATATGTTCCTCTTTGACAGTGTCGCGGTAGTACTTTTCACCTTCGCTGACTTGTGTAAGTGTATTGTCTTTGCGCCCGTCAAAATACAGCCCATATACAGAGTCAATACTTTCGGTGTTTTGGAGCTTAACTCCAACACTTTTTTTTGCCCGACTAATCTTGCAGTTGTCAGTGACAAAGCAGAAAAGCAGATGAAACAATCAAGGCCGCTGCTCTATCACTTACTCCAAATCTTTGGGCATCTAAAGCAGTGTGTTCTAATACTAGTGTGTTTTGTTTGGTTTTAGAGGATGGAAGAGAAAATTCATTATCAGCATGGTTTTTGGAGGAATCCATGTGCGACGCACGTACGTTGTTGCCGTCTGTATGAGCCAGCCAGACCTTACCTGAATGGTCACGTGTTCTAGGTGATACTTTTCTGATAAGTGTTCATGTTGAATGACGTTTTGAAAGCTTTTCTTTACGTTCATTTTTCTTTGTAATCTATATTGTTTCAGGTGGATCAACACTTCCAATGCGACCAATTCTTCTGGTTCTCTGGTCCAAGAGAAATGGTTGCTCATTGATAGGAACTTTCCTTTCCTTTGGACAAGTGCAAGAAGAAAAATAAATGCATTTACAAGCTGCGATATCAATTAATTTTCCGGCAGAAGAGACAAAGACGTCTCTTTTAGAGCTCAAACATATTGGGTTCCTTAAAAACATTTGTTTAAGAGTCAGAAATTTCTTATGGTATGTGGTGAGCATTTGTACAACTCTGGTGGGTGAAACTATCGGAATAGATGACCTTTTGAAAGTATTTTCAACCTTTTTTGCAACTATTTCTGTAACCTCTTTACTCCTAGGTTCATAGTTGTCGCCTCGGAGTCACCCTACACGAAATCTTTCAAACTGATAACACAAAAGAACATCCTGGTAAGTAGGTAATTGGGAGTCAGAGAGATTGTACAGATATATGCCAAACACGGGACATTTCTGTCTAAATTTAAATTTAGATACAGACATTCTGAGTTCTGAGTTCTGTTGAGAGAATATAAGTGACAGCACTCGGCGAAATCAACAACAAGAGTGAAGGAACTCGATGAAAAAATATTTGTGTGGAGACCTATCCGAATGTATCCTTTGGCGTAGGTGAATGAATGTCAAGAAGTGTGGCCGCAAGCCGATTTTCACCTTGCGCTGCGGCGCGCCGCATTTTCGCTCGTATCTTGGGAATGGTTCGTCCTACGGCCATGATCACATACCATTTCGGTAGCAAATGATGTGACAAATAACTTTTGTTTTATACATTTTGCCATGAGATGCGTATTTCAGGCGCTAGGTAGACAATTTCACGATTTTAGGCGAATTTCCGAAATTTCAAGGCCGGAGTTGGGGTTGAAGATGCAATCCAATCTTAAAACAAAAAGTTGCATTGGAATCAGGAAGTACTAAGGCAACTTTTCCGCACTATTAGAAATCCCGAATCGAAAAAAGTCCGGAATCGTCCCACCCTAATGGTTATTCCCTTTCATTTAATGATATCAACCGATAATTTCGACAGTTTCGAAAATCTGATTTGCCATAAATTCAAATATTTAAACAAACCAGTCAATTAAATTTCCAAACAAATCAGTATTTCAATTGCTACTTCAAGAATCAACTTATTCTCGGTGTTTTTGCGTTCAAATATTATTTTTCTAATGCAAAAATATTCTCTCTTCATTTGTATTTAAACGTGGCATTACATTGAGATTTTCATGCAAAACAACAAAAAATGTTTCTTACCTCCCGTTCATGATGTTTGGTTGCTCATACGACATGTAAGCCCATGTTGCAACGTCCTCACAGCCACAATGTGTTGTCTTTTACCATAATTTTGGGAAAAGCGCAATTGCTCATTTTTACACATTCGGAAAGGCTTTCTATTCACCTACAGCAACACAAACGAGAATATGTGCACTCCCACAATTGCAGCAACGACAACAATGATTAGTAGACTTGAAGTGGACGCATGAAACCACAGCGACTTAACTTGTGTCGGTTTTGGAGGGCATCTGCCATCTTTGCTGTGCATTACGAAACATACCACGATGCACACATACACACATACACACACATAAGTTTAGGAATGCGACAATCTGCATTTATTAAGCTGCCAACTTGATAAATGCCACAACGAGCGGTGAATGTGCAATGAGCAATGTGGTCCATTGGCCGGTTATTCCATGCTGCGTCCATTGTGTTCTCACGTGTTGGACTGTTGATTGTACTTGACGCTTGAAAAATGACAATAATGCAACACAGTCGGGCGACAACAATAGCAATAATAACCGCCAACATGACTTCCATGGAAAATGTAACAAAAAAAAAACACAGAAATATCAAAAGTAAGTAATGGATGAGCACGGTGAATAGCAGAGACAACGCTTGAAATCCGCAATCCATTCGAGCCCTTTGAACAAAGACGAGAGTGCGAGAATATTCATTGCAGCCACTCCATTGCTTATATCCATTCTTTTATACTTTGATTCATCCACTCCATTCGATCAATGACAAAATGCTTGCGCGTGCTTCGGATGAGCGAAAGCAAAACTCCCCCTTGAGTGGCGGTGCATATATATTTCTCAGTACTTGTTTGAGCGGTGAAGCGTTGCTTTGCTTAAGGGCACAGCAAAAGTGCGCTTTGTCAACGAAAAAGAATGCACTTGGCCTTCATAAAAGTGCAAGGATGCACATTGAGGACATGGAGCACATTTTCTTAAGGAAAACCCTTAAAACGGGTGGCATAACTACCTGGTAAATAATCATAAAAATGCTGTAATGGCACAATATTTCAGCGCTGATGACCACAAAATATGTGTTCTTGAAAACTTTTGTACACCAACAAGATATGATTTGTTGTTAACTGCGAAAATATTTCACGCGAGATAAAGAAAAAATATTTAGTACGAGTAAAGTCTGGATAAAGTTGAATTTTTTTCTGGTTAAGAACGCTGTCGAAATCATGTATCTAAAAGGTATTAAAATAAAAAAGTTAATACATTCCCCTAAATGTATCTTCGTATTGTATTATATTCTAACCTAAAAACTTTACTATTGCCAGGTTCTCAAATAACCCCCGAAAAAGAAGTCAAAACTGTTATGTCTTGAGATCTATGTGATCCTTCCATCGCATAGTGACATGGGACTCCTCCTATTGAATCAAATACTATGCCCAAAAAATAAGGTGACATTGTATTTATTTTGAAAATTCTTTATTTATTCTTCCAAATCAATTTCATCCCCTTCAAAGTAGTCTCCTCCCGAT
Organism: Bactrocera correcta; assembly: GCA_027475135.1. Taxonomy (NCBI): domain Eukaryota; kingdom Metazoa; phylum Arthropoda; class Insecta; order Diptera; family Tephritidae; genus Bactrocera; species Bactrocera correcta. Next base: position 141,444,043 of record CM050323.1, on the reverse strand, counting down.
GCAATGCACCTATGCCAACGGATTTTCCAATATTCGAAACACTGGTTGTAGCCACTTTCCGGATGGCCTTCAGTTCCGTCTTCGCTGCGGCTTGAATCTCCTCTATCGTATAAAAACGGTGTCACCGGAGCGGTCTTTTGAGCTTGGTGAACAGCCAGAAGTCGCACGGCGCCAGATCAGGTGAATCCGGTGGTTGCGGAACGCTATGGGTTGAGTTTTTGGCGAATGATCACGAATTACGAGGGCAGTATGGGATGGTGCATTATCGTGGTGTAAAAACCAAGAATCGTCTTTCCACAATTCCGGCCTTTTTAGGCGGATAGCGTTACGCAAACGACGCATAACGTTCAAATAATATTCCTTGTTGATTGTGTGACCGGTTGGAAGGAGTTCATAACACACAACACCACGATAATCGAAGAAAACAGTAAACATGACCTTGATATTTGAGCGACTTTGGCGCGATTTTTTTGGTCTCGGCTCTCTTTTGGCACGATATTCGCTCGATTGATTGGTTGTTTCGGGGTCGTAAGCATATATTCAAGTCTCATCGCCAGTTATAATACATTTCATGACACCCTGGTACTCGGAAAGCATCGTTTCACACACTTCAACGCGACGCCTTTTTTTTTTCAAAAAATTCAATGTTTTCCGTATGACGTTTTTGACATTTGACGCGCTTGAGGCCCAAAACATCCTTCAAAATGGTATTGGCTGAGCCTTTCGATATGCCAACTTCATCAGCAAGGTCCTTAATTGTTATTCGACGGGTTTTCAACACCAAATCTTTGATTTGTTGAACGTGAGCTTCGTCGGTTGAGGTTGATGGTCGCCCTGGACGCTCTTCGTCTTCGACACGTTCACGGCCGGCTTGAAACTCACTATACCACTTGTAAACATTTTTTTTAGACATAGCCTCATCACCAAAGGCTTTCTGCACCATCCTCAATGTATCCGCAGCAGAAAGTTGATTCCGTAAACAAAATTTAATGCAAATTCTTTGCTCAACAAATTTCGACATCGCAAAAAACGAAAAACTCACTTTTAGCAGCTCACAAAGCGACACGTATGTATTTCAAACTCTAATAAATATTTTGACATGAAATTTGACATATATGTGACTGACAGTACTACCAACCTAAAAAAAAATAATTCTCCAACTCTTTGCAGCGCTGCCAGCGCGATTTCCAAGCATTGAAGGCATCACGGAAGACATTCTTTGGAATAGCCTTAAGAGTCGAGGTGCATGCTTCTTGGATCCCCTCTGTTGACTCAAAACAGAGGCAAGCGCCTTTCATTGGAGTTTTCAGGCAAGCCCAAAACTTTGCGCATACGAGTCACATTGTCGATGTTTGTCGAAGTCGCAGGTATTTTATACATCGATCTTTTACCTGTCGACGCTATTTTTTTCAAAGGACACATTCTTTTAAAACCACATGTTCTCCTTCCACTTAAGACTGAAAAGAATGCTGGAATGTAGATGAAAAAGAAGTACTCATGATTAAAAATTTGTACCTGACAACTGTGCAATAATTGTCATCCACTCTACCACAAAAACCACTAATTCTCATTAACGCATCTAAAAAATAGATACTTAAATATTCATACCATATGTACATATATATTTAATTTGTATGAAAATGCCACAGCAAACAACTTTTGTGGCCATCGCGTAAATAAAAGTCGCAGCCAGAGAATAAATAACAAAATCCATGCCTGAAGGGGGCTCCACATTCTTTCGACTCCAGGTAAAAGCATGTGGAAATTGTGCGCTGGGTTGGGAAGCTGTGTGCAAATTATTTACTTCGAATATACATACTTTATGTATGTATGAGTATAAAGGTATGTGTGAGTGCACACGCTTGAAAGAGTTCTGCAAATATTTGCAATGCGGTTTTTCGCAAAACGTGCTTGTCGGAAGTGTGTGAGTTTGGCTGTATACATAAGTACAAGAATATACGGATATGAACACATACGAGGATAGTCGTTCACAAATACCTACGTGTTTGCTGCAGTTTAAAGCGTATTAAAATTTCTACTTTAATTTCAGAATAAAATTATATGATGCTTGAATTAAATGAACTTGTTTAAATAATGTTGGATACAATTTACACATTTTTAATTATTTTTACTACCAAGAAGCTGCTTACAATGCTTCAAGGCTCCACTAGTTGCACGAAAAGCTAGTAATTCACCACAAGCCAGATACCAATCCACTTACACTCGCCACCCAACCGGATTCAGTTGTAAGTACAAGCACATGCAAGTATGTGTGTAAATTGTATACCTTCGTGTGGTATATACTTGCTCATGGGTGAAATTGTTGCGAAGTATGCTGCAGTGCGTACTTCCCCTTTGGTAACCTTACGTTTATTAAAGCAAACCTACGTGCTAGTGGTTACATACTTAGCGGTCAGGGGATACGTAGTGTGGGGGATAAACCTCATGTCAATTATGTGTGGTTTTCAAGAGAGCCGGATAATTGCACTTATTCGGTATTATTTTAAGATGTTAGCTAAAGTAGCCACAAAAATCAATTGAGTCGATGTATCTTATTAAAATTTGAATCAATAATACTGTTAATTTATTACTAAAGTCAACATATGATAAAAACAAAATTATCTGCATATATTGCTTGACAGGAACCGCTAAACACTCTCACAGAATTTTCTGAGATTGTTTGTCTTCGCGGACTTAATCTCCTTGTTATATGTTGTTCGGTGTTGCTTATATTCCTCCAAGTTGCGAGTGCAACAGCCCAGTTCGTACTTGGTTTTGTAGATAGATTGCTCATAGTTCTTTCGACCATCAGTTCATCTAGCTGGGCCTGTTTGTCTATTCTTTTGGGTGGAGCCGAGTATGCCTTGCGCATTTAGCCCCTGCACACGATAAGGTGCCTCCCATTCGCAGAGCCAATATAGTGAACCTCAAGGAACGCGGCTCTTCTTTTATACAGAGACTCCAAATAGTTCAGGGACAGACACAGCTCCTTCATGAAAAGTTTCCATCTCCTTACTGCAACTTGAGCCTCTCACCTTTGATGTTTTGCTTGCATTTCAATCACAGATATAACTGCACCTGTTGTTGTGGGCTCCTGTGATATATTAACTTATGCAAAGGCTAAAGTAATAAAAGAATCACCTTCATTTACATTACATTTTATTGGAAAACCACAAATGAATTTTCATCGAAACAATCGCCTTTTTGTCTTTGATATCTGATAATACTATACATCTGTGAAAGATCTTGACATAACCTACAAAATGTGTGTTTGGTGGGATTGGCAGGGAATCATCCACTATGAGCTGCTCCCATATGGCCAGACGCTTAATTCTACCACCTTATGCGAACAACTGGACCGCTTGAAGCAGGCGATCTACCACAAGCGTCCAGAAATGGCCATCAGGAAGGGTGTAGTATTTTACCAGGACAACGCCAGATCTCGTCAGAAACTACGGGAGCAGGGATGGGAGGTTTTATCGCATCCACCATATAGCACGGTCATAGCGCCAAGTGATTACTACCTTTTCTTATCCATGGCGAACGCCGTTGTTGGCGTAAAGTTGAACTCAAAAGAGGCTTGCGAAAAGTTGCTGGCCGAGTTCTTCGGTATTATGAAGTTGTCTTCTAGATGGAAACAGATTATCACACGATACGGCGCATATTTGAACTAAGTCCGACCACTGTAACACTTTTATAAAGCATTGAACAAAGAGCAAAAAAGCGGAAGTGAGATACTGTCCATTATGGAAAAACTGGAATCGTAGATGACAAGCCAGGAAGAGGGAGTAAACACGTGACATCTAAAAGTGAGGACCATGTTATTGTTCAATACAATACAATATTCTCGTATCAACTGAAACAAGTATGGAAGGGCTAAGTTCGGGTGCAACCGAACATTTTTGTATGGTAATGGGCAATCGGCGGAATTATCATCCAAATTTATCTATTTTTATTTTAGTTTTACTCCACCGGAACCCTAGCTATTGCGATCCCATGTGCTAAATTACAGTCTTATTTTACCTTTTTTATTTCATCATCCTGATCATTTATATATATATGCATACTACTGTCTACAAAACAGATGACATTTGAATTTAAACTGCGCGCTTCGAAGGATTTGGAGAATTATTTTTTTTTTCATTTATGTCAAATTTCATGCCAAAATATTCATTAGTGTTTGAGATACGTGTCGTTTTGTGAGCTGCTAAATATGAGTTTTTCGACTTTTGCGATGTCGAAATTTGTTGAGCAAAGAATTTGCATTAAATTTTGTTTAGGAATCAATTTTCTGCTGCTGATACTATGCTTTCCGACTACCAGGGTATCATGAAATACATTATAACTGGCGATGAGACTTGGATCTATGCTTACGACCCCGAAACAACCGATCAATCGAGCGAATATCGTGCCAAAAGAGAGCCGAGACCAAAAACATCGCGCCAAAGTCGCTCAAAATTCAAGGTTATGTTGACTGTTTTCTTCGATTATCGTGGTGTTGTGCATTATGAATTCCTTCCAACCGGTCAAACAGTCAATAAGGAATATTTTTTGAACGTTATGCGTCGTTTGCGTAACGCTATCCGCCTAAAAAGGCCGGAATTGTGGAAAGACAATTCTTGGTTTATACACCACGATAATGCACCATCCCATACTGCCCTCGTAATTCGTGATCATTTCACCAAAAACACCTCATTCACCTGATCTGGCGCCGTGCGACTTCTGGCTATTCACCTAGCTCAAAAGACCGCTCCGGAAACACCGTTTTTATATGAAAGAAGAGATTCAAACCGCAGCGAAGACGAAACTGAAGGCCATCCCGGAAAGTGACTACAACCAGTGTTTCGAATATTGGAAAATTCGTTGGCATAAGTGCATTGCATCGGGAGGGGATTACTTTGAACGGGATGAAATTGATTTGGAAGAATAAAAAAAGAATTTTCAAAATAAATACAATACTTTTTGGGCACAGTAGTATGTGTACATATTGTTACCGTTTAATTATAAAATTAAGTGTTGGTTGATATAAATGTATGTGCATAATTCAAAACAAATCGAAGAAGCAAATAAATAAATTTTTAAAATAAATACAATGTCACCTTGTTTTTTGTGCACAGTCTAATATATCGCTTAGTTTCAGATGATACAAAGAACAGTTAGTTTAACAAAACTATTATATTGTAACAACATATTGCAAATATATAGTATATCAACTACATACAACGATTATTATTACAAACCTTTCAAGGAAGTGCAATTCTTTTTTCACTTCATCAAATGCGAACATTGCGGAAAACACCTGTATTTTTACTCAGGCAGCCCTTTTCTCCAGTGCGATTTTCACTCCGCCAGATTCAATGGCATTTGTTGTCAAACCATTGAACCGACAAATCGGCCCTACACTTAACCTGCAAAAACCCACGCACTCCTTAGTCGAATGCAAAAGTTTGGGAACCCACGACGTTTTCACATGCAAAACCTCATGAGAAGCACCCATATGTACACATGTGGCATTAATGTTTTGAGTAGAAAATGGAACAAACGCAGCCACCGCAAGAAGCAAACACATTTAAGCTTGTCTACGTATGCATGCATGTACAGAGCCAGCAAGTAATGGACGGCTTTAACAGGATGCGCATCAACCTCGTTCAACACAAGCATGTGTGCGCAATTTTCAACAAAATGCAATGTCAAACTTAACAACAACACAATTGACAACTACTACATTAATTTGAATGTACTTCGTGTTTTACTTTTATTTTCGGAATTTCTCTCTCCTTTGTCATTGTGCAGTCAGTCGGTGATCCCCATTCATTTTGAGAATGGAAATACATATGGCAAGTTGCCAAAATGAATATTTGCATTGCAGAAATCTCATTGCACACTTTGTTCGTCTGTACCCGCTGTGCCCTCTAGTACTACGACGTCTTATATTGCTCACAGCCAATTCAAGTTAACAGACAGTGAAAACAGACAGTTGTATGTATGAACTAGCATAGTTACACGTGGCTTCTGTGCCATTTTTGTGGAGACATTTTGGCATTCTCAACATTTGCATTGCTCCTTCAACTTTATCTGCTAGCATTGTACCGCTGGCGGCACATAAAGTGTAATGGATACCCTCCGGGAAAGTCAAGTGCGTTCAAATCAGTGCTGCTTTGGACAAAGGTTCACTTTGAACGAAATCGAAGGATAGATATTTTGTCTCAAAAATTTAACGGCAAATATTCCGCAATTGAATATATGTACTTTCACTAATATTGACCAATTTAAAGTTATTACCCTAATGTTAAGCAAGGTTTCTTTCAATCGTCAAAACTGCCCTGAAATGTATTTCTTGCAATCTTTACGAGTATATCAGTGATCTGAGCAGCGGCAACCTCCTAACTAAGGGACTATATATTCCAGGTGCATGTCCCTAAACAGTGATTCAAAATGGAGTCTCTCACCCGAGTCTGTTTTGTATTCCGTGCAAGATCCCAAACCTAGCGCACAACCCTGGGGAGAGATGCGTCGCCTTTTCATTTTAGCTCGCCTTCAATGGATGTTTTTTGGCTACCCAGAGGATACTTGGTCTAAGACCGGAAATCCTGAGATGCTTGAGGCATATGTAAAATAATAATTTCTGGCCAATCCCAATTGATTTCCGATCGGAAACTTTCCTCACTTGAATGACCTTCTACACATGGCTCCATGATCCAATAGTTTTGAATTTTTTCAGGTGCTTAGTTTTTATATTATTAGTGGTAGGTATCTCATACGAAGCCAGAAATTATGAGAATAAGTAGCATTTGCTTGCACACCTACAAGTATACAGTACAATATTTTGGGATTGATCGACACAAGTTAAAAAAAATTTACAAAAATTTCTACGTTTTCAAATGTTCAAATTGGATCAAATGGATTGAAATCCTTATAATTGACAAAAAAAACCTTCTTTAATGGTAATGTATCAAAATCTTTGTAACTTTTATTGACTTATCGTTATTTTTCAAGCTATTTTCTGTATCCTTTTTAAGCCCCAAATAAGCGTCTTTAAAAATTTTGCTATGGGCACATCGACCGAAAAAGTCATTGAATTACAAGATACGTTCCAAAGTAAACAGGACTTTAAAAAACAGAACAAATGGTTTTTTCGGCAAAATTAATTAATCTTATTCAAAATAAAATTTCTTCTACTTCAATACAGCTGTTTGCACGATCCAAAAGCATGGCGAACGAGTGTTTTAGCTCGCCGTTCCCATGACAGTCGGGTCTACGTAACCGGAACGGACCCGGATTTTTATCCGGCCAAGGACTGTCAACTCGGCAGAATTTTGCCGCTACAACAACAACAACAATGTTTTAGCTCGTTGGCCGGTATGGCTGTCAGTATGCCGGTGCAAGCCGTTTGAATGGCCTCTACGTCTGCCTAACGCTTTTCTTTCATGAAAAAATGCATTTTTCCGAAAAGGAAGCAGTCGCACGGTGCCATATCAGGGAGTGGTTAATGGTAAAATGTGATTTTTGGTCAAATAATCGTCTTTCGAATGTTGGATTCTGAGCAATTTTTGGTCGTTAGTCAATTTATGCGGAGCAAACCGTGAACACCAACCAACCTTTCGTAGGCCCAAATGTTCGGTCAAAATGCGATAAATCGATGTCTTGGAGATGTTCAATTCAATTTTCATGAATTTCAATGATGATTTCGACTGATTTTTGATGAATTCACGCACAGTTTTGATGAAATTTCCAGTGATCACGGATTTTGATTGGCACACATGTTGAACGTCATTTATGTCCTCACGACCACTTTGAAAACGTTGAAACCACTCGTGTACTCTGCTACGGGATATACAATCACCATCATAAACATGTTTCATCAATTGAAACGTTTCGGTAAAAGTTTTACCAATTAAAAAAAATAATAATAATAATGTTGACTCTTTGTTCGAAGCTCATTTTCGCACCGACAGCACAGTATGTTTGTGACACTTAAAACGCAATAACTTCAGTTCCAATCAATGAAATGTCATGAAATCTCACTGGACAATCGATAAAGATAGCAGATTCTAAAGCAGCAGTCAACATATAGATGACGCCACCAGGGGACGAGCTCACGTATATGAATCTTTGGGGATCACAAAACACCGAAACGTTATTGGATAACTTTCATGAAATCTGTTCCTATACATCCGATGACAATTGAATTTAGCAAAACTATGAAATACTTTGGCTCGAATTGCTGATTTCTGGACCAAGCGGCACTAAAAGTCACACGATTTGAATGACAAATTTTACTGATTCACGTTATTGTTGATATATTTTCCCTTATGCAATGTATATATAAGAATACTAACAGGCTTAGAGGCAACATATAAAATTATATTAGCTTAGTATTTAATTTGACTTTTTATATAATTAGAAGTACCAACAACTGCAATGAAATTCACGGGTAACTCGTTCCTATAATTTTGCTCTTTCGGATTGTATTGCGAGCGTTCGATAGGTCATTTCTGCGCTTGTTACCTTTGGACGTTCGTTGGTTCGATACTCTCTACGGTTTGTGAGTCAAAGACAGCTACTATAAACTATGCGTGGTTAGGAACTGATTTCACTCATATTTTTTCAAGATTTAGTTCTTATTGTTTTAGCCAACCGTTAAGGGGGTATTCTAGTCAAGAAAACAAATTTTGGGCAGTTTTTTGAATTTTATTAAAAAAAAAAACCAAAAATATTTTTACTATACATTTTTTTATGGTGTTTTATTGATATTAAGAATACAGAAAAAATGGCGCATCCTGGTGACATTGATCCTGACTCTCCAGGTGGTCTGAGAACAAAAACCAAAAGAAATTATTAATCAGTAAGGATGCTGTTATAGTCCCTACCTCAGGGAACACGAAAAAAAAAATTTTGAAAAATGGCGACTGCCTGAAAATAAAAATAATTTTTTACGTTTTTTTTTTTTTGGAAATTCCTGAATTTTTTTTAAATATTAAAAACAAAAATTTTGACACGATGCTGGTGGGATAAAGGATTATGTAAAGAAGGTTCACGCAAAATTTCAAGTAAATCGGTTGTATAGAACTTGAGATAATGCCGGTACCGTGAGGAAAAAAGTAGTTTTGAGAAAACGCATTTAAAAAAGTGAGTCAAGCCGAACCGGGCTAGGTACTGTGTCACTAAAGTAACTGTAGCTCTTAAAATAATTTTAATTTTTAAAAATCCTTTGAAGAATATTTTCTTAAGGGTCTAAAATATATGAAAAAAATCGAATTTTTCAAAATTCTTGAGTAGAATACCCCCTTAAGCAATCAATATTTCCGAGTGCCTAATGCATTATTCAATTGTCAATGAACTATACAAAATTGCAGACGATGTAGACGTGGCAATTTTTAGCTTTACCGTGGATTCAAACCCTAATCGTTAAAAAGAAATTGAGCAAGCGATATTTTGGCATTCGAATTTTTGCATTAAACTCTTTATTGCCAGCATTTTAAGTTCACAGAAATGCCATATATAATTTTACATTTACGATGCTCAAATATTCTGTTTAGTAAGCACAGTCCACATAATAAGCACTGAGCCATTTTTAAAGCACTATTGCAATTTAGTTGCCACTAACGACCAGAAACTCCTTCTGCCACAATTTACCCTTACTCGCTGAGTCGTGTGGATGCCCATAAATAAATACCTGCTAGTGGGTTCAAGCTTTCTCAGTTGGCATAGTTGGTTGCAGGCTCTTGCATTATCAATACAGTTACCTCAGCTCTCCAGCAGTATATCAAAATACACTATAATGCATTCATGCCTGACCACCTACCCTCCTCTTCTGTTTATACTTGTTGTCGCCTGGACATTTACTGCCTTTGCCGTTTTTGCCAATGACTGTCTCGGGCGTCTTGTCCACTTGGCTCGCCTGTCAGGGACATCACATTAATGGGCATTAAGCACAATTTAGGTCCACTTAAGTGTGACATTTCCCATCGTTGAGCTGTTGCTGTCTCTGCACTATTTTTCCGCACTAAGGCCTCACCAGCTTGCAGTCCTGCCCGCTGACGTGCAGTGCTCCTTGGTCATATTTTCTACTCGTCCAACATCTCATAGCATTATTTCAATTTTATTTCTTGCAAAGTTGTTACTTTAAGTGCTGTTTGTACTTTGCCAATGTAAATGTCAGTGTTGTAGTTGTAATTTTATTTGCAATTGCTGTTGCTGTAGCGCAACGATTCAACGAGTACCTTTGGCCTTACTCCAGCAACATTGAGGAGCAGCTCAGTTGGTCGACTATTTCTGCTTTCCTCGCTCCCACTTCGTTTGCCACATTATATGTTTTCATTCTGTTATTTTCCGTAATTTGCCTAGCTGTTTGCTTAGCTTGCATATCTGGATTTCTTCATTTATAGTTATACCTGCAGATACAGGGTGTACATATGATTTAAATATCAAAAAAAAAACAAAATTATTACTAATTTGTGTTTGATTAACAGTGGCGTTTCGATAAGTACTGAACCTTGATGCTTAATAGCGCCACTGTCAGAACAGAGAGGGTGTACAGGGTTTGTCGGAAAGTAATAGGACTGAGTCGATTTAAAAGAATATATTGAACCAATCGTTACAATTCTTAAAAAACTTTCAAAATAAGCTCCTTCTGCGGCGGTGCAGCACTGACAGCGCGATTTCCAAGCATTGAAGGCGTCACGGAAGGCATTTTCCGGAACAGCCTTGAGAGCCGAGGTGCATGTTGCTTGCATCCCCTCTGTCGTCTCAAAATGCGAGGGCGCCAGCGTGTGCCAATCGGAAGATTGTCTCTTTGTCTCGGGATCACTTTCAAAGATCCATAACTCGTTTTTTTTTTTTAATTTTAGGTTACTTTCAAACTTGTTCAAATTTTCTTGGCACACTTCCACTCGCCGCAATTTTCGGACGTCAGTGAGCACTTTTAGAACCATCATCGCGCACACCTTGAGCATATTCAAGTGCTCCGTCACAATGTCATGAACAACATTGTCAGTGTTTGTCGAAGTGACAGGTCTCCCAGAACCGTCTTTATCAGCGACCTCCGAAACACACTTCTTCTTGCCAAAGCAGCATCTGAGTAAGCCTCTTTGATTATATCAAACGTCTATGTTGCAAATTTACCGAGTTTCACATAGAATTTAATCGCGTCCTGCGTCCTTCTGCTCTAACAAACGCAGCACTTTCAACTTGCACCACCCACAGAAACACATGGCGCGAAAATGTTTGTCCTGACTCTCCAGGGGCTCGGACACAACTGACCAGCCGCTCGTTCGTTAGCTAGGAACGCCCTCTACCGATGTGCGCACGCTCCGAAGTACAGTCGCGGCGGAAGAAAATCAGTCCTATTATTTTCCCGACAAATCCTGTAAACGTTCACTGTCAAAAACTGGTTTAAAAAGTTTCTGCTGCCCCGATAACGGCTACCACCATTAAGCCGGGTGTGAGAAATACATAGCTACGTTAGCAAGTTTCGAAAAAGATCTGCATGAAATATCGAGCATTAGAAACCTGTCGGAGCGATAGTTTCCGCGGACAGCTCTTCAAAGCATTATTTGACTTTCCTTAAGCACAATTGAAAGGAGTTTCTATGTCACTTTGTGACCGTCGCCGATGCATAGTGGACTTCATCCAGCGAACATGCACCGAAAAAGACGAGGACTGTCCTATCGGTCGAAAGGTAATGGCTTTAGTTTTGTGCTGGTTCGCCGAACGGATATCAAATTACAAACAAACGGCCGCATCAGTTCTCATATCTGCCTTCCCCTCGGCAAGTTGCTTTATTTAATCCGAGATTTGATTCAGTATCCACCCTTTTTCTCCAGATTTGGTTCCGTAAGACTTTTTTGATTCGTCTTTTGTAGAAAGAAAAAGAAGGAGTATGGATACTATCGAGCTTTTTATACAACCACAAAATGTGTTATGACACATTTCCAACAGCATTGAAGGTGGCAAGGATACTCATATTCCAAAGTTCACAATATTCCTTCGATCTCATTGCATGACTTCTCAACGATAGCCTTAGCTTTTCCAATCTGCTTAAGCGGAAGCTCTGATCATTAGGATCATCATTAGTTGCCAAGAAGGGAAAGCAGTCACTGTCAAATTAGACAGAAAAATAACTAACATATGAAACACCCTGTGCAAATATAAGTGCCCATAAATAAACGAGCATTCATAAGCGCTATCGTAAAAAAGGAAAAATTTGCTTAATGTAAAAACAAAATTGCCAGCTTGTCAGTTGTCTTCACTTCAAAGAAAGACCGGCGATTTAACTGGGAAAAGAATTCAAATTAAATTAGAATGAGAGCAGCGAGTAACAGCGACTATGGCAATCGAGCTGGAGAGAGCGAGTGGGTCGTAGGAAAGCACGTGTCTCATTACGATCATGTCAGCATTTGTTCACTCTACTTTGTGGCTGCGCAGGCACAATTTAATTGGCTAATGCGCACACGTCAATCAGGAAAACGTTAAGACGGCAGAGATTTTACAACCAAAGAAAGATGCTGGTGCTACACACTCTATTTCTGATTTCTACTCTGCGACCACTAATGCGATTTTGTCATTAGTGTGCGGCGTTTACGGTAAAATAGCATTTCCATCTTTGTTTCGTTTGAAGAAGACAAAGCGAAAAGAAGGCGCATTGTAAATGATTAAGTGCTCCTTAAGGCGAATTAGTATAAGTCACATTAAGTTTTGAAATGTGAATAGAAAATTGATAGAGATTTATACTTGTTGTAATTGTTTTATCCAAAAATATATAAAGATATTACCGTGAAATAAAAATTGAAGAATGTCTTTCCTTGAAATGTTTACTTTTCAATGGAAACCGCAAAATCACGGCTACGGTATCGATGAAAATGTTGCAGAAGTTTTTTAGGGGCCCACTTTATCACGAACACAAGTACAGGGTGTTTTTCAGACAGTTGCTTTTCATAAAGTTTGGGGCACACCATTACGATGATTTCGGGCAAGTAACGAAGCTGCTTCGAATAAATTCCAGCAGCAAGGTCTAATTTTCAAACACCTTTTGCTGTAATTATGGGTCAGTAACAACGCGTCAAAGTTTGTTTATTAACCATTCAACCAAAAGTGACCATCCCATTTTCGACTCATTCACCGAACGATCAACGTGCTTGATGGTCGTTTGATTTCAATTCGTTGCGCGAGTTGGATTTTGCTATCCCGCAAACCAAGATCCTTTCCCAAGATCTTTCATGAAGTTGATGGGCACAGCTCCAATTGTGCGTGCGTTGGCGGATGATCCCTTTAATCTTTTTCGATATTATGGAATCCTTGAGGACGCGCGAAACCGATCCATGGTTGCTTGAATTACCGACTCTGCTGAACGATTATATCGACCGAATATTAGCGCGAGCCATTAATTTAGCAACAAGTTTGTAAACGTTGCTCCAAAGTACTTGTAAGTCTGTTTATTTTAAAATGGCAAAACAAACTGAGTAAGTAACAACTGTCAAATACACAAACTCCAAAAAGGTATTGCCTCATTGACAATCACAAAAAGCATTCAATAATGTCGTGAGGTAATTGAAAACTTATTTTTCGAGGCGTAAATCCACCGATAATAACAATAACATCGAAAGAGTTAAAGCAACTGTGCTTGAAAATGATCATATTGACATCAGACAACAGAGAATCTCAGCATCTTATATGGATTATATATTTTGGGTAAATTTTTTGCATAAAACGAGTCAAGGCTAGACTCTTACAAAAATACCCGATCTTTTGCCAAAGATGTGCTTGAAAACCACACCTGTAATTTACATATGATGTCGAAACTGTCCAACAATCCCCCCGTCATTGAACTGTGGTCTGTTCGGTTTCGCCTATTTTTTGTAGTGTTATTTGATCCAACAATCTATCCAAAAATCTATCAAATGATACTACAAAAATTAGGCGAAACCGAACAGACCACATGTTCTGTGTGTTTTATGTTCTCTGGTTCAATGAAGGGGGTATTCTACTCCAGAATTTTGAAAAATTCGTTTTTTTTTTTCATATATTATATTTAAAGTTTAGACCCTTAAGAACATATCCTCCAAAGGATTTTTAAACATTAAAATTATTTTAAGAGCTGCAGTTATTTTAATGACGCAGTACCTAGCCCGATTCGGCCGTATCGAATTTTTTTAACACGCTTTTCTCGAAACTACTTTTTTCCACACGGTACCAGCATTATCTCAAGTTCTATAAAACCGATTTACTTGAAGTTTTTTGTGAACTTTCGTTATATAATCCTTTATCGTTCCTACCAGTTTCGTGTCAAATTTTTTGTTTTTAATATTTAAAAAAAAATCAGGAATTTCAAAAAAAGCGTAAAAAATAATTTTTTTTTCAGGCAGTCGCCATTTTTTTCGTGTTCCCTGAGGAAGGGACTATAACAGCATCCTTACTGATTAAGAATTTCTTTTGATTTTTTTTTTTTTCAGACCACCAGGAAAGTCAGGATAAATGTCATCAGGATGCGCCATTTTTTTACACCTGTCTCTCCCCCCCTCTAATTATTTTAATTTTTAATATTTTTTGTAAAATTTTTTTCGGTATTCTTAAGATATCAATAAAAAAGACCATAAAAAACTGGATAGTAAAAATATTTTTGGTTTTTTTTTTAAATAAAATTGAAAAAACTGCCCGAAATTTGATTTCTAGACTAAAATATTCTATTGACTCAAAATAGGTTAATTACGAAGTTGAAAAATAAAGATTTGTGTTAAATGCGTGAAAATATTTTGCCCGTCCGGGGTATTAAATGATAAAAATCGACATTCATACGTCCGTCTTTAAAAGCTGAACAAACACAGACATTCACAAGCAAATAGCTGCTTTTAATACACCATTTTATGGGAAAAAAGTTAAGCTTCAACATAAGTAAAAATAATGCAATTAATGAATATTAATTTATTTCTAGAACGCATAAATTTTATTTACCCACAATGAAAATTTGAATTTTAAATGGCAGTGACTTTCATGTGTGTACATTTGTATTTAATACAGTTGTGGAGCCAACGAATTTCAATTAGCTAACAAAAATGCAAAGCATTCAGTGAAATCATTAAAAACTCTAAGCTCTTGCTAGTTTGCCAGACATCGACTAATTAAATTTGTTAAAATTAGACAAATTCCAGGCGCAAATCTGCAAACACTTGAAGTGCTCAAAGTCACAACCTTAGAACAGAGGCGATGAAGAGCGGAGCGCAAACAAAGAAAAGGCGAGCTAAATGGAACTATTTACCAAAGTTCGGCAAGTTACAAACATGTATGTGGGGAGCAAAAATGATTCCACGCTGAACATTTTCGTGTTTGAGCGCTCATAAAACCTTAACGCATGAAGTTAATGAAAAAAACTTTTTTTCTAAGAATACAAGTATGTTTTTAGTTTACATCAAATATGCGTTTCTAATGAAATAAACAGACAGGAAATGTATTAGTTAAGAACCAAAAACAAAAACATAACGCCTGTACTCAGTTCGCGCTTGCTTTCGTTCTCCCTAGTTTATTATCAGCAATAGACTTGCAGATTTCTCATAATATGTTTTCTTTGTTCAATATTCATTGTCTTAAATAGTTCCTAGTAGTTTAAAATTAATTTCATGAATTAGCATATTAGTATCTACATTCCTTAAAAAAATGAGGAAACTGCCGCTAAACATAGAAAATAATATTGTTGTTGTAACTAAAAGTGGCTATTCGACACGCATTATTGCTAAAAAACTGCAAGTTAGTCAGTCAGTGGTAGTCAAGTTGCAAAAAAGACAAAAGTATGTATCTTCCCAAAGCGTGTTGAATGGGCGCGATCGCATCTTAACAGACTCTGACCCTAGACATATAATGTCGAAAATTAATAAAAATGGTAGTCGGTGGACAGCTAGAAGAGCACTTGGTAGAATTGAATATATTACTTCTGTGAAAAAAGTAAAACAGTTCTACCGGAGAAAAATGCTAAGGCTCGGTTGAAACTTGCAAGGGAACATAAAAACTGTACTGTAGATGACTGGAAACTTATTATCTGGTCGGACGAATCTAAGTTTAACCGTTTTCAGTCGGATGGAAAACAATATTGTTTCAAAGACATCATTGTTGTAGCAAACTGGCAACTCACAGCTTTATCGTAAAGTTATATGTATGTATATATGTATTTAATATGAAATTTGTATACATACTAAGGACGTTAAGTAACTTGAAATATTCACCTCGGCCAAAAAAATGGAATTAAACCGCGAAAGTTTTTGCACGATTATTTGCCACAACTTTCGACTTGGATTATCGCATCAACATTGCATCGATAAATCTAGTCGAAAATTCGGAGATGAAGCTCTATAAAGCACCAGTGTTTATCAATGGTATGGCGAATTCAACGGAGGTGATAGATCACTTCAAGGCGCATTTCGTGAAGGTCGTCCAAAATCAGTTGTTGCACAAACTTTTCCACCTCATCATATCAATTATCGCGAGATAGAGCCAACTATAGGCATTAGTGGAACCAGTATATATTCAATACAGCTTGGGATTTCGCACAATTTGTCGATCACTCAAAAAACAGCTCGTGTCGTTTGGGCGAAAGATATTCAATAAAAATACGTTAACCCTGCTTCGAAACACGTCTATAAAAGTAAAATTAAGAGAGATGATGAAACGCAGATTTACGCGTATATGACCGAAAGTAAAGATCAGTCCACTGCATGGTTTTTCAAGACGAGTCGAATCCAATCTGTTCGAGCATGAAGCAATTCCAAGCATATGGTGGCCTGTTTTTTTACACAACTGAACATATTTATATATACTACCAGAACAAGGCAGAACAGTAAATTCCGAGGTATACACAATTATTTCTTTACCAATTTTCTTTCAAAAAATTAGGAAAACCAACCGCCGAAGACGGTTCACACTTCACCACGATAAAGCGAGATCTCAAACATCGGCTAAAACAATTGCATTTTAGAAAACTCAAACCATCAATTTATCGTATAGTTCTAACCTGGTACCGAATGACTTCTTGGAAAGCAATATTACTTGCTTTTCTTCCGTCGCGACTAAACTTCGGAGCGTGCGCGCACTGACTGGATTCGATCGAGGGCGTTCCTAGCTAACAAACGAGCGGCTGGTCAATTGTCTCCGAGCAGTTAAAAAGTCAGGACAAACATTTCCG
>CM050323.1:141410340-141425876 GCA_027475135.1 Bactrocera correcta | reverse complement strand
AGCACTTTTATTCATGATAAAGCTGAATTCTTGGCCATAACAGTAAATTAAATGGTTAAATTGTTTTTGAAAACCATATAACGGGTGATTCAAGTAGAGTTACTTTTTTCAATAGCCGGTTTTCGTCAGATCACGCGTGAGTCGCGTCAAGCTGGCTTTTATTTTTGTTCTGTATTGTTTGGGATTTCGTCACGGAAAGACTTACGCCTGAATAAAGTTTACAAATCATTTAAATTTATTAACAAAATTCATTCTGTAAAGAAAGTATTCCGCGCGTTTCGTTCAACTCATGGCCCACTGAGCGTACTATTCGCAATACCCTCAGCCATCCTGAGATCCAAAATTCATTATTGCATAATACTCGACCGAATAAACCACGTCCAGCACGCAGTGACGAAAATATAGCAGCTGGAGTTGAGAGTATACACGAAGATCGGGCAGCCGTTTGGCGCCGTTCGCAGTAACTCGGACTGACATATGGAACGACTTGGCGCATTTTACGTCCAGATCTTATATTAAAAGCGTACCTATACAACTTCTGCAAGAACTGAACCCACTCAACCTTCCCAAGCGATATCGCTTCGCTCTATGCGCTTTTGAAAAGCTCTAAGAAAATCCGAAGTTTTCGAGCCGAATTTTGCTTACCGACGACGCAACCTGTTTAGAACCATTTCATCCAGAAAACACAATGGTTTGGTATGGCTTGCGGGCCAGTGGAATCATCAGTCCATATTTCTTCAAAAGTTATGCCGTAAGCGTCAACGTCGACCATTATCGCCTGATATTTTAGGCGAGTCGATTGGCCATGAAGATAGCGTGTTATCACACCGTTTGACACTTTCCTGTGGGGATATGTAAAGTCTAAAGTCTATGTAGGCAATCCTTCTTCGGTTAAGGCCTTGGAGCAAAATATTACATCTAAAAAGTGTGGGCCCGCGAAATGGCTAATCCTTTATATATCTAAGGAAACACTTTTTATATTAAAATAGAGAAGCCTAGAAATATTAGACCACTGCAATATTTCTCTTGGTGGGCAATTTTTCAGCGGTAAAGAGGAAATTGTGGCTACTTGTATAGAAATTTGGGTGCTTTCATGAACATCACAACTCTTCTGCTTCTTTTATGAAGCTTAAATTTCATTTTTATGGTGAAAAGACATTATTATTGTGATAGAAATTATAGATTAAGATATAAATATATTAATGATTGATTGCTTATATTAAAAAAAAGCTATAAATAGAGCTTTCATTATACAGAAAATTTATAAAAGCTTTCTTAGCAAGCATAAAGCTCTCTCAAGCACGTGAAAGCTCTCGCTTTAGACCGCTGCAATATTTTTCTTGGCGGGAAATTCTTCTGCGGTAAAGAAGAAATTGTGGCTACTTGTGTAGAAATTTGGGTGCTTTCATGAACATCACAACTCTTCTGCTTCCTTGCTGAAGGTCAACTTTCATTTTCATGGTGAAAAGACATTATTATTTTTTGATAGAAATTATAGATTAAGATAGATATATATATAAATACATATATATGATTGATTGCTAATATTAAAAAAGCTGTAAATAGCGCTTTCATTTCACAGAAAATTTATAAAAGCTTTCTTAGCAAGCATCAAGCTCTCTCAAGCACGTGAAAGCTCTCGCATGTAACTCGGTTTTAAAGAGAAATGTTTTAATACGAATCTCTACAGACCACTTGAAGCAGTCTTTTAAACTTTTAAGCTTTAAAGCTATTAAAGCTTGTAAAAAATGAAATTTTTATATCGTATTCTTGAACTTTTAATGAAATCTTTGAAAACGTAAAATAAAAACATCAAAAGCACAAGAGTTGCTTTGACACTTCGCTAATGACAACAACACACTTGTTCTCTCTTAAGACCGCTTTAAATAACTCTTGTGTAATGAAGGGTGGACAACAGTTCACGTACCAAAAAAGGCTAACAAACGCCGAAAAATATTTCAAGTAAGATCACTCGCCAAAAGTCATTGCCCACTAACTCGCATACATACAGGCACACGACTCCATACGAGTATGAGCTTCAGCGTTGAAATTCGTAAGCACAAAACTGCGGACATCAATGGAAAGAATATCGCTCACGCTGCGTCTGCCATATTAATTAAGTTTCACTCAATCAGCGCCAATTTGCTGCGATTTGCATGAGTGTGTGTGTGTGTGTGTGTGAATGAATCTAAATTCACAGCATTTCTAAGAGCAATTAAGCAAGAACAAAAACTCCTAGCAAACAGCAATAAAAGAAATCAAACAAATTGCAGATGTGCTAAAGCAATTACAACAACAACGACACTAGTAAATCACGCAGCAAACTGAAACTAATTTAATGCAAACTGTTATAAAAAGTATCTGTGTATATGTGTGTGTTCTTTTCTTTTTTTTCTGTGTGCTGCTAAACGAAATAATTCCAAAGAGCCAAAGTTTAAATTTAGCAAATGAAATCGACAACTTTTTACGCGCCACTTTAAGGCGTTTGCTCGCGGCCTGCTTTTGGAGCGTCTTCAGCGGACCTCTTGGCTCGCGACGCACAAATTCAATTGAAGAAATCTGTTTTTGTCTGCTTTTTATTGAAATTTCGTTGCTCCCATAAAATACATTGCGTAATTTTAGCGGCATTGCTAGTGGTAATCAGTTTTCATGTGTGCGTGTGTGTGTTGTCTCTAGTTATGTTGGCTGCGGTTTCTTCGAAATTCAATTTCGTCTTTTATGTGGGCCAATTAATCGCTGGAAATTCGTTTTCAGCGCCGAGTGTGGCAATTTAACAATTTCTTGCATTACGAATTTTTGTGCGTGAGTGCGTGTGAAAAGTTATTCTATGAACATTGCGCTTGCGCAGCAGCAATTTAAACGATTTTTCTTAATTAACAAACTGCTGCAAAGTGACGTCGCGCAAAAAAATCGAAAAAATCAAATTTTTATTAATTTAATACTAAATTGGCAATTAATTAATTCTTGCAATAACGGTACCAATTTCCTTACGGCACATTAGCAACTGTATTTCAGTTCGTATGTAGGCTTCAAGTGTGTTCCTTGTACCAAAAACGCCGCTTATAGCAATTCTAAAGTAGCGAAAGCACGTAGTCTTTCAAACCCTCACAACATGAAGCCGAGTTTTTGTATTTTTTGTGACTGCAAAAGAGTTCAGAATGCCGTCTCCAGCACGAAATGCTTTGTTCTTCGGTTCCACGCTGCTGTCTTCAATGTCATTGTTTGCAATGCGAGCTGTTTACGCCGCGCACTGACAGATACACAAATATAAACGCGTACACAAGTACATAGATGCATATGTATCTACATAAGTACATAGATACATACATATGTACTTATATACATATGTACTTATATACATATGTACTTATATACTTATGCATAAACAACAAGCAAACACTTTGTGTGGAGTTGAGAAACGCTGAAATTGGAGTAGACATTGTGCTTTCTTGTGCTGCGCTCGCCGTGAAGGTGTCAAAAGTGTCAAATATGTTTACGAAAAATATGCAATACTTAATAAGAATCTTGTTTCTTCTTGTTTTGGCTAAGAAATTGTATTGCATTGTCTCGCATCTGGCAGATAAATTCAATAACGTTGCTGAGAAAGAATATTTTTAATATTTCATGTAAGGTCATGCTTCTATGGAGTTGCTATTTTCAAAGTAATAAGTTTTGACACACAGATACTTTTATATCTTGTAGATACAAACGCTAAATATTGAAAAATAATAACTTTTGACGTTTAAATACTTTTGTATCTTGCAGATAAATTCGAAAAATATTCGAAAATAATATCTTTCGACACACATACTTTTGTATCTTATAGATACACTTAAAAACTTATTTTATATGCAATGAAATTTGAGTTTATTGCTAAATTATTTTTTTATAAAAAATATTTACTTTTTTATCTCACAGATACATTTGTATCTCATAGATAAATTCAATAATTACATGTATATGCAATAAGATTTCAGTTTGTTACAAAATTATTCTTTAATGAATAATCAGCAGCTCGTCCCGGCATCGCACCGGGCAGACAATTATTTATTTTTGGAAATTTGGATATAAAACACTTTTTTTCACAATTATTTTTATTTGTAATAAAAAAAATCCCCATATATTTTTATATATTTATATTTATATTTGTATGTAAGTCTATTTATGTTCAATTTCTTTGATAGTTTAATTGGCGGGCACTTTTGAAAAATTAAAAAAAAATAATAATCAAAAAATTAAAATAACAGTAATAAATAATGAATTCAGTCGTTTTACATATATTTTTGCCACTGCACGTGCTCTTTCCTGCTAAATAACAGCGACAACGTCGAATTCCTTACTTTGATTCTATCGGCTCTGTCAGCCGCCAAATCGAACATCATACAGAATTCAATTTGCACCTTCTCTATACTTTACATTCTCTGGCCCAGCGCGCTTTTCAGAATGCATCGCAAACAACGGCCACGGCGCTATAGCGGTTTTGTTTAATTTTTGAATTTTTTAATTCGTAATATCTTTTGAATGGAAAGTCGAATTTAAAAACTATTTTATAGGTAGTTAAATGGTCTTGACTATTAAATAATTTATTTGGATAAGGATTAATATAAACACATAAATAGCATGGTTTGAATTTGGTTAGCATTTTCATTATTGTTTAAAATGAAAAAAGTTGTTGTAGTGACATAACTACAATAGTTGGACATATGCTCCGCGGAGTTTTTTGTAGACATTATGATGTTCTTCAATATTGTTGTACATTATGCTGTTCTATCGCTAATAGTTTCGGCAGCGCATTCGACGAAAGACATTTTAAGACTCATTTTTCTACGCCTTCGGTTACATTGTTCAAATTTTACCAAGGATCCTTAATTTTTTTCAAAATGTAGCCTATATATAAATTGGAAGAATGTAGCATTCCACTGGTGGAAGAATTTTTTAAATCGGCCCAGTACTTTTTGAGCCTATTCATTACAAACATACAAACATACAAAAATAGGTACAAATCTTTCCTCTTTATAATATTAGTATAGATATGTATATACTTTTTATCTCACATATGCATTTGTATCTCGCAGATACTTTTGTATTTCACTGTAAAAATTAATAATTTCGTAAATTTTAATATGTCAAACGACGACTGTGTTCAACAACAATATAACTTCTATATTTACAAACAGTAGATACTTTTATATCTTGTAGATACATTTGTATCTCATAGATACTTTTGCATTTTTGCTTATTAAAATAACCGAAACTATAAAACTTTAAATTTCTGTTCAAATGCTTTTTCTGCGCAAAAGATACTTTATCTGACAGATACTTTTTAAATAATTTTTTAAGTTTTTTAAAATAATTTTTTTCCATTATATTTCTAAAAACCACTGTGGCAGTTTTTTTTATATCAAAAGCATAACAATTAATATGCCTAGTGGAACCATATACTATTTATGTATGTATGGCATACTTGCTTGTGTATTTTTCGGTAGTTATGCAAGTTTGTACATATGCGACACACAGTTGCATATGCGTTGACAGTTCAGCTATATATTTGCACAGCTGTCCATTGGTAGCGTCAAAAAAGGAGCGCGATCAAGGCCAACATTCAATCGATTTTGAGCAACATAAACCATTGTGTACGAACTTTGGATAAGTTAATGCAAAAACAAAAACAAAAAACACTTAAAGCGCACTTACAGTTGTCCACAAAATAATAGGAGTGCCACTATGAAAAATTTGTTTAGCTGCATAACTTTTTTAATTCACAAGTAAAGGGCGCGAAACATTAACGGTACACATAACGGGATACTAGCATTAAAATACAAAACAAATTTTTATTCTGATGATTGATGTTCTACTTCTGCTTTGATAGTTCTCGGAGACACTTGTTATTGCTTTCCACAAAATAATAGGAGTGTTAGATATTTCGTTTTCAAAATAGTCCTTAACATAAAAAATATTCACAAAATTAGAAAAATAAATATAGTTCCATAATCTAGCAACAATTTAAATTAGTTATTATTTTATTTAATCATTAGGGTTTTCTCCAGTGGGTAGAGGAAATCATTGTACAGAGGAAAAGCGGAAAACGACAAAAAAATTGAGAAAACTAGGAAAAACTTATAAAGAGATCCAAAAAATCGTAAAATGCTCTTCTCAAATGATAGCAAATGCCTTAAATTATATAAACAAAAATTAAACTTGTAGACAAAAGCGCAAAACATCCACTGCAGACGATCGCAATATAGTACTGGTGGTCCTTTTGCTTCAGCCAGGAGCATCCATGACGAACTAAATTTGTCAGTTAATACTGAAACTGTTCGTATACATTTGGAGCAGATCAAATTATTTACTAGAAGTCCACGAAAAAGATCCCATTAAAAAAGAAACACAAGGAAGCCCGCATAGAATTTTCAAATGAGCATGACTCCTGACCCGCGTCTATATGGCGAAACATCTTGTGGTCAGACGAATCCAAAGTTGAGTTATTTGGTAGTATAGAATCTAGGAACTTTGTTCCACGTCCCCCTAACTCAGAATATAATCCCCGGTGTACCACAAAAACTGTTATACTTGACGATGTCAAATCATGGTATGCGGTTGTTTTACAACATTGCGATGTTGGTCCAATACACTTAATTGAAGGCATCATGGACCAAAGAGTATATGCCAAAATATTCGATGAGGTAATGGTATGTGGTACCTCACAGAATATGTCATTGATATGGGTATATTATAAAAAAAAATGACCTTAAAAGTACCAGCAAGTGCGAAAAAAAATGGTTTAGGGCCAATGGAGTTAAGGTTATGTGGTGACCTGCTCAGTCTCCTGACCTCAACCCCATTGAAAACCTATGGACAGATATCAACAAGAAAGTAGCTGAAGAGAAACCAACCAATTCGAGAGATTTGTGGCAAGTAGTGAAAGAGGCTTGGAAAAGAATACCAATAAAACGTTGTCAGGATCTCACAGACTCCATGCCTCGGAGATGTGATGCTGTATTAAAAAAATCGAGGTTATTCATCGAAATATGAATTATTTTAATATTCTGTGAAACTTTGGAAGCAATATATATTAAAATTATAGAACGGCCTCTTATTATATAAAATACTCCTATTTTTTTGTGGAACTAGTTTTTTAGTTTACTTGATGTAAACTGCGATATAAATTTTTGTTTATGTTTAATTGAAATAACGGGTGATTTTTTTGAGGTTAGGATTTTCATGCATTAGTATTTGACAGATTACGTGGGATTTCAGACATGGTGTCAAAGAGAAAGATGCTCAGTATGCTTTGACATTTCATCATGAATAGACTTACTAACGAGCAACGCTTGCAAATCATTGAATTTTATTACCAAAATCAGTGTTCGGTTCGAAATGTGTTTCGCGCTTTACGTCCGATTTATGGTCTACATAATCGACCAAGTGAGCAAACAATTAATGCGATTGTGACCAAGTTTCGCACTCAGTTTACTTTATTGGACATTAAACCAACCACACGAATGCGTACAGTGCGTACAGAAGAGAATATTGCGTCTGTTTCTGAGAGTGTGGCTGAAGACCGTGAAATGTCGATTCGTCGCCGTTCGCAGCAATTGGGTTTGTGTTATTCGACCACATGGAAGATTTTACGCAAAGATCTTGGTGTAAAACCGTATAAAATACAGCTCGTGCAAGAACTGAAGCCGAACGATCTGCCACAACGTCGAATTTTCAGTGAATGGGCCCTAGAAAAGTTGGCAGAAAATCCGCTTTTTTATCGACAAATTTTGTTCAGCGATGAGGCTCATTTCTGGTTGAATGGCTACGTAAATAAGCAAAATTGCCGCATTTGGGGTGAAGAGCAACCAGAAGCCGTTCAAGAACTGCCCATGCATCCCGAAAAATGCACTGTTTGGTGTGGTTTGTACGCTGGTGGAATCATTGGACCGTATTTTTTCAAAGATGCTGTTGGACGCAACGTTACGGTGAATGGCGATCGCTATCGTTCGATGCTAACAAACTTTTTGTTGCCAAAAATGGAAGAACTGAACTTGGTTGACATGTGGTTTCAACAAGATGGCGCTACATGCCACACAGCTCGCGATTCTATTGCCATTTTGAGGGAAAACTTCGGACAACAATTCATCTCAAGAAATGGACCCGTAAGTTGGCCACCAAGATCATGCGATTTAACGCCTTTAGACTATTTTTTGTGGGGCTACGTCAAGTCTAAAGTCTACAGAAATAAGCCAGCAACTATTCCAGCTTTGGAAGACAACATTTCCGAAGAAATTCGGGCTATTCCGGCCGAAATGCTCGAAAAAGTTGCCCAAAATTGGACTTTCCGAATGGACCACCTAAGACGCAGCCGCGGTCAACATTTAAATGAAATTATCTTCAAAAAGTAAATGTCATGAACCAATCTAACGTTTCAAATAAAGAACCGATGAGATTTTGCAAATTTTATGCGTTTTTTTTTAAAAAAAGTTATCAAGCTCTTAAAAAATCACCCTTTAGATGGAATCTGGAAATATTAATAGGTCTTTAGCAAATTACATTATGCAAAAATTTTGAAAAAATAAAACATTTTTGTTAATGAAAATTAACAATTCGTTTTTCCCATGTAGTCACTCCTATTTTTTTGTGGACAACTGTATGTAGCCGAAATGTATGCCACTAAGGAAATCCACAAAAAAACCAAACAAAATTTTAATAAAAAACCTTAAAATATGTGGAAAAAATTACAAAACGGAAATGGGAACTGTGTTTATTTTTTAATTCGACAAACACTATGCATGTGGCCGTTATGCGTCATAGAAATCCAAATGTATTTATAAAAAAACTCAAATAAATATGCGCATATGTATGCATACACGGGTATATATGTATGTGTGTATGCCTGGGAGATTAAGTGAAGAAAAAACTCCACAAATTCTGCCTCAGAAGTGTGAAAAATTTAATTAGAATTTAATTGTGTGTTCTCTTCTTGTATCCTCCTATTGACAGCGCGCAAACAAACAAAACATAAGCATCGCAATAACAACAACAACGTCAACATTTCAGCAATGCGAGCAGCACTTAACATAATGAATGTGTGAGCAAAGTGGATTTTCGGCATTAGGCGCACACACGCACACACACAGAGACATTTATTGATTGACTATATTCACTCAGCCATTTATCTATTGACTCGCCACGCAGCTGTGCGTTGTACTTTATGTACTCGCATGCTAAGCGCCTTGAATTATGCTCTATGTGCGTCACAGCTCATTCGTTCGCTCAGTTTGAGCCGCTCATTGTTTGCTAATATCAAATATTTGTAGCGCAAACTTAATTATGAGCGCACACATAGAGGGTGGGGGGTGGGTAGTGGAAATATTGCATTGAGGTGGGCATGGCAGTAAATTTGTTGAAATTTTGACACGTTCGTGGAGCAACATTTGCCTATGCAAACTTGTGGATATATGTGTGTGTGTGTTTGAGGACTTGTGTGTTTGTGTGCGTAAATAGTTGTTGCATATAAGGAAATGCAATCGCAGCATGCTACTCATTAATCGGTTGTTAAGCGCACTGAAGCGCCTTAATATTGCTATTATTTCTTAATAATTTAAGCCAACTGCAACTGAAAATAATATTTAAAATTAATTTCCATCACTCTAATAAATGCGCAAATATTATAAGAACTCTTGTCGATAGTGTCAAAACATCTGAAATCGGATTATAGCACCATTTACTCGCTATATAACGGTACTGTTAATAATTAGTGAAAGCGCAATAAATCAATACGTCAGAGAAATTTTTCATCTGAAATGGTATATGTTAGAGGGCTTTGTGGGAGCCGGTGTAAAAATTGGACGATGGGCGTGGCACTGTCGAGTTTTAAGTGAAATCACATATCTCGGGACCCATCAGACCGATGTCGACTTAATTGTCTACATCGCATTCTGCTCATAATTTTTGGTGACTGTGTGAAAATGGGAGAAACCGGACTACAACCACGGCTACTTCCTATATTAGCACAATTTGAAATTCCATATGATTCATTCGCTTTTCAGTAATAATTCCTTTAAAGTATGATCTCATCATCTTACGACCGGAAAGTGTCCAAATCCAACCAAAACTACTCAAGTCTCTAAGTATGTAAAGTTGACTTTTAACCGAAAATATCGGTCAAATTCAGGGAGAGTTCAGAGAGAGTCCTTAGTAGTATGTCTGTGTGCTATGAATGAGTTGAATCGGGTCAATACTTCCTTTAGCCCTCATATACCTAATCTTAAGATTTTCGAACTCCCGGATGACTTTATGCCGCATATATCGGCCAACATGTGAGTTATCTTAATAAAATTGAGAGAGCATGTTTTGGTGCTCTTTGTGCTCAGAATAAATAAAATCGGGTGAAAACTTGCCATAGACCATATACATATTTATAACCAGCAAGCCTTATGTACCTGAAGATACTTCCCTGCCTTTAATCCTTGTAAGTTGCAAGAGTGCGCAATATTCGGTTATACGCGCACTGAGCTCTTCCTTACTTGGTTGAAACTGTTTTTTTATATATGTGACCTGGTCTACGGAAAGGGCGCTTAGGTGTCAAAAATCAATTTTTTTCAGTTTTTTTTTTCAATTTTTCAATTTTTTCTTTTTTGTTTTTTTTTCGCACGTTAGCTCCCTTTTCGTAGACCAGGTCACATATATTTTCACTTAATTTTGAATTTTTAAAGAAACTAGACGCTATTGGAGCATGGAGTCATGCGTAGAAGTCAACATTAGAGAGGAAAGTTCACTTAGGAATGTCCAAAAACAATTATTTTGGATATGGATCAAGCAGCTTACAACTCCGGTCTTAGTATCTTTTGGGAAGTCGAAAAAGATTCGTTTGAAGACGAGCTAAAGTAAGAAGGTGAAACATTCCTCCCCAGAGTTGTGCGATGTGTTTGTAACCCATAAAAAACACCCACAATGCAAAAAAAAAAAAAGGTGTCTACGCCAATAAAGAAGCAGAAGAAGGCGCTATTATCCCTCCGTTACTTTTGTATATCTTAGATAAATTAAATATTTATCTAAAATTAGAACTTTTGTTTAGAAAATTTCAAATTACAATAAAAACCTTTCCGCGTTACCTCATAGATACTTTTGTATCGCAACAAAAAGTGAATTGCTAGTAAACTTATTTATAATTGGGTGCGCATTTGTATGAAACTTGTGCTATTAAGGGGGTATTCTACTCTAGAATTTAAAAAAAATTGTTTTTTTCATATATCTAAAGTTTATGCCCTTAAGAATACATCCTCCAAAGGATTTTTAAAAATTAAAATTATTAGTTTAGTGACGCAGTACCTAGCCCGCCCGTATCGAATTTTTTAAACGCGTTTTTTTCGAAACTACTTTTTTCCACACGGTACCGGCTTTATCACAAGTTCTATACAACCGGTTTACTTGAATTTTTTTCTGTGAACCTTCTTATATAATACATTATCGTTCTTACCAGCATCGTGGCAAAATTTTTGTTTTTAATATTTTTAAAAAATTCAGGAAATTCAAAAAAAGCGTAAAAAATGATTTTCATTTTCAGGCAGTCGCCATTTTTCAAAAAAAAAAAAAAAATGTTTCGTGTTCCCTGAGGTAGGGTTTATATCAGCATCCGCACTGATTAAGAATTTCTTTTGATTTTTTTTCAGACAACCAGGAGAGTCAGCATCAATGTCACCAGGATGCGCCATTTTTTTACACCTGTTTCTCCCCCCTCTAATTATTTTAATTTTTAATATTTTTTGTAAATTTTTTTTTGTATTCTTAAGATATCAATAAAAAAAACTATAAAAAAAATGGATTGTAAAAATATATATGCCCAAAAATTGATTTCTTGACTAGAATACCCTCTTAAAATCCTATAAATACTTTTAAGTCCATTGGATAAATTTAATTTTTTAATGTTTTCTTAAGGTTATATTTCAGATACACAAAGTAAACCAGTTCTTATTCCAAACTTTCTACAGTTACTTTTGTACATCTGTGCGAGATTGTATTGCCTTATCTTATATTGCCTAGATACTTTTGTAAAACAAACTGTATTTATTTTCTATTTTATAGAATTCGCATCCGATAAAAAATTCTTTCATTTTGTGGTTTTATTCTTTATTTACCTGTATGTGGAAATTCAATGAAAATTTTTTATTTGTGTACAATTTATATATAATTTAATTATTTTATTTTGGTTTGTAAAAAGTTACTCAGAATAACATTTTTGAAGAATTTTTAATTCGCTGACCAATTTTGAGTATTCAATTCCGCAGATAAATTTCAAAATATCTATAAGATTGATGTATGATGAATTGATAACTAGAAAATTGCTCACTGAAATAAGCGCAAATGTGTTTAAATCAAATTTTTTCTAAACAAATTGTGGTTTTTAAGCCTACAGATACATTTGTATCTTATAGATACATTACTTTATTTAATTTCTATTGAAAATTTTGTTGTGAAAATTTGTTCATAATATTTTTTATGTATATTTGTGGCTTTCTCGAGAATAGTTATAAAGTATCTCATAGATAAATTTAGCAAATTTATAAAATTTGGCGTTAATTCGACATTTTATTAAATACAAAATTTTATTATTTTTCATATTTGAAGTTATAGATACTAATGCATCTATTTTGTATCTCATGGCTATTATAGGGTTTATTGTTAATAAGAATGTTGAGAGGCTTAGTAAGTTATTACTCCTGATATGTATTGCATGAATTTTGTAACAATTACAGTCTTTATCTGAACATCTACGCTTTAATATACGCATATGTCAATATTTACACAGTCAACCATCATCTACAAGCAATTAAAATTAACTTAATTGGAGCATAAATTTCCATTTTAAATATTTGTATCTTCAGCTGCAACTGTTGAATGTAAATACTTGTTATCATAAGTGCACACACACACACACACCCATACACACATATATGCATGTATCTGCCTCAAATAATACTAAATAAAGTGTATATCAGCTTTGAAGCCCAAAATTCCATTCCGTGCATTGAGCGCATTGTTAGAGTACATTTGTATGTGGCCGCAAGTAAATGAAATGTTTGTCAACGAATTAATAAATTTCTTTGTTTAATTGTCGTTTGTTGTTGACAAGTCTTTGGCTTTGTTTTCATTTACCGAGCTTTCAAAACTATGTCACACAAGTCACACATGCCTTCCAAAGAATTGCCCAATTACAAAGAATTATTACCACCGACTGTTTGCCTTGCCACGCCTGGCTGCTCAACGCAGACGGCACAATGTGGGTTAAAGTTTACGAAGAGTTCACACTCAGTGCTCTGAGCGTAGATGCGATTTATTTTGAAAGTAGACACGCACATACATACATATACATATACATATATACATTCATAGATACACATACACACACATACAAACATATATACACATGAGTAATGAATGATGAATCGAATTTACGTAATTGGAGCAGTGAAATCAGTGTTGCCATTGCATTGATTGATTTCGTAGACTCAAATTTTGCTCAAATTTTAAAACATTGGAGTCACTAAAATCGTTTGTCGCAGGCATACATACAAACACCAGCGTGCGGCAATTCAAATTAACTGCCAGCACTTCAAGGCCTTCTATTTGATTTAGCATGCTGTCCATCATTTATTTATTCTCCGAAATGTTTTAGTAAATTGGAAATTGGACATCGAACTTTGACCAACGTGTGCCAAACTCGGGCTTCTGTGTTTTGAAGAAGTTGAAATTTATAAATATAAGTTGCAAAACTCTCACATAAATGTATGCAATTTGTAAAACAGCCACAATTTGCATGATTTGTCCTCATCACACCAAAATAGTTTCAATTAAAAGCGAAAATTTCCTTTTCCAAGCTTTTTGCTTGCTATCAAGAGCGTAAACATCGTAATTTCTAACTCTATTTCGAGGCAAATGGTCAACAGCCTTGTCAACATTGCCATCATAAGTTTATAGCTTCCACCAGTGTTAGTGAAATACATTATTTTTAGAATAATCGAAATTTGTTTTTGCCACATGTGCTGCATTTGCTGGTTATAAACAAGTGTTAAAAAGCCTTCAAAGCAATAAATATTGTTAAAAAGCTATGGAATATAATACATATATATGTAGGTACATACATAAAGTTAAAATTGATAGTGGTACAGAAGAGGCAACTATTATCAGTAACATCATTTACAAGTA
This sequence comes from Bactrocera correcta, assembly GCA_027475135.1. Classification (NCBI taxonomy): domain Eukaryota; kingdom Metazoa; phylum Arthropoda; class Insecta; order Diptera; family Tephritidae; genus Bactrocera; species Bactrocera correcta. Next base: position 141,411,683 of record CM050323.1, on the reverse strand, counting down.
TACATATACGTATACGTACATCATTTATGCATTAGGAAATATGAAATCAAATGCGGCGTTTTTTTAGATAAAAAATGTAAGTCTGCATATTACAGTTTCATAATATTACATCATTGTGTATTTAAAAGTATATTTTGGTGTTAAAAAGCTGCATTTGTTGCCCAAAGATAGTTTTGCAACTCAAAGATACTTTTGTATCTTGTAGATACTGTTATATTTTACAGATACTTTCACGTAAAGAAAATATTTTGGTGTTAAAAAGCTGCATTTGTTGCTCAAAGATGATTTTGCAATTCAAAGATACTTTTTTATCTTGTAGATACTTTTATATCTTATAGATACTTTTGCGTAAAAAGTACATTTTGGCGTTAAAAAGCTGCATTTGTTGCTCAAAGATGATTTTGCAGTTCAAAGCTACTTTTGTATCTTGTAGATACTATTATATCTTATAGATACTTTTGCGTAAAAAGTATATTTTGGTGTTAGAAAGCGACATTTGTGGCTCAGAGATGATTTTGCAGTTCAAAGATACTTTTTTATCTTGTAGATACTTTTATATCTAACAAATACTTTCACGTGAAAAGTATATTTTGGTATTAAAAAGCTACATTTGTTGCTCAAACATGATTTTGCAGTTCAAAGATACTTTTGTATCTTGTAGATACTATTATATCTTATAGATACTTTTGCATAGAAAGTACATTTTGGTGTTAGAAAGCGACATTTGTGTCTCAGAGATGATTTTGCAATTCAAAGATACTTTTTTATCTTGTAGATACTGTTATATCTTATAGATACTTTTGCGTAAAAAGTACATTTTGGTGTTAGAAAGCTATATTGTGGCTCAGAGATGATTTTGCAATTCAAAGATACTTTTGTATCTTGTAGATACTTTTATATCTAACAGATACTTTCGCGTAAAAAGTATATTTTGGTGTTAGAAAGCGACATTTGTTGCTCAAAGATGATTTTGCAGTTCAAAGCTACTTCTGTATCTTGTAGATACTATTATATCTTATAGATACTTTTGCGTAAAAAGTACATTTTGGTGTTAGAAAGCGACATTTGTGGCTCAGAGATGATTTTGCAATTCAAAGATGCTTTTGTATCTTGTAGATACTTTTGTATATTTCATAAAACTTTAATTAGTTTGAAGCTTTTTAGCATTTAAAATGAATGTTCCAATACTTACGTATGTATGTGATATTTAAAAACTATTTATGAATAGAAAATAGATAATATTCCAACTTCCAGGTTATTTTTTGAGCAAACAGTTGTTTAAATTAATAAATAATAAAATCATAGTCTAATATTAAAAACGATACTTTTCAATATCTATACAT
>CM050323.1:141385578-141409340 GCA_027475135.1 Bactrocera correcta | reverse complement strand
GAAGCACTTCAAAAAATCATTTATTTTTTATCTTCTTCAGCTCCTCTTTCGATGCCGTCTTTATCTCGTCAAGAGAAGCGTAATGTCGTCCTTTCATGGGCCTCTTCAGTTTAGGGAACAAGAAAAAGTTACAGGGGGCCAGATCTGGGGAATACGGTGGCTGCGGCAACATTAGTGTATTATTTTTGGCCAAAAAGTCGCGCACAAGCAACGATGTGTGTAAGCAGGGGCATTATCGTGGTGCAAAAGCCAATTTTTGTTCTTCCACAAATCCGGGCGTTTCTGGCGGATTGCTTCGCGCAAATTGCGCATAACTTGCAGGTAATATTCCTTATTGACCGTTCTTCCCTGTGGCAAGAACTCATAATGCACCACGCCCCTGCAATCGAAGAAAACTGTCAGTTACGACTCGCGATACTTTTTGAACACACCTCGTATACTGAAGAAACTCATGTAGATAAACCAAAACGCCTATTTGGCTGAACCGATTCAAAATATTTTTGATTGCATAGTTTAAAACAGGCGATATATAGCCTTAGGGTTGCCAGCTTTTTCGACATTTTAATTCAAAGATTATATGAAGTAAAAAAATACAGGGTAGGCCATTTAAAGTTGACCCATCTGGCAACGCTGTAACTTTTAACAGCGCTGACAAATCGGCTAATGTCATACCGCGTTAGAAGCGTCATTCGAAGACAATTTATACCATGGAACAGTACACTCCAAAAGAACGCGCTGAAATTGTTCAGCTTTATATTCAAAATAACTTTTCAATTGTGTTAACTCAACGTGCGTTTCGCAAAAAAAATAAAGTGAAAAGTGCTCCAGTTAAGAACACAATTAAGTCTTTATACGCAAAATTTGTGAACACCGGTAATTTCAGTAATGCCAGTCATGCATCCAGACAACGCACAAGACGTTCTGATGAAAATATCGAAGCTGTACGAGCCAGTATTGAGGAGACTCCATCGACATCGAGTTATCGCCGCTCTCAGGAATTAGACATCTCTCGCACCACTCTCCGACGCATAATTCATAAAGATTTGAAGATGTTTCCATATAAAATTCAAATGGCACAAAAACTAAACCCAGCTGATTATCCGCGACGCCTTAATTTTGGCAAATGGGCCATCGAAATGGCTGAAAACGAACTTGACTTTTGGCGAAAACTCATCATGTCAGACGAGGCACATTTCTCGTTGAATGGAAAATCCTCAATTAATTAAAGAACAGCCTCTTTGCGACCAAAAAGTAACAGTTTGGTGCGGTGTTTGCGCGAATATGATCATCGGACCGTATTTTTTCGAAGACGATGATGGAGCCACGACAACAGTCAATGGTGAGCGTTATCGAGCCATGATAACGGATTTTGTGATACCCATTATTCGCGAAAATGACATGGATAACTTTTGGTTTCAACAGGACGGGGCTACATGCCATACAGCTCGACCAACAATCAATTTATTGCGACCATTTTTCCCCGGGCGATTGATATCGAAAAATGGTGATGTTGACTGGCCACCGAGATCACCAGATTTGACGCCACCAGACTTTTATTTGTGGGGTTATTTGAAATCCAAGGTATACGCTAATAAGCCAAAGACCTTAGCTCAACTGAAAGCCAACATTCGACGTGAAACAGCCGCCATATCATCCGAAACATTGGCCAAAGTCATGGAAAATGTCGAAAAAAGAGTGCATTTAGCTGTCAAAGCTAAAGGTGCCCATTTACGCGATCTAATTTTTAAATATTAGCTGAAACAAATCCCCTTGGACCAAAATAAATTATTTTTGAAATGAACAAAAAACATTGTTTTCTTTTGTTCTTTTTTTTAGAAACAAATGGGTCAACTTTAAATGGCCTACCCTGTACTTGCATCAACTAAAGCAATTTAAATTTTAAATTATATTTAAGGTGTTGCCACCTGCTAAAATCTGCGCTTAAATACAATTTTAAAGTTAAACGAATTATAAAAAAGTGTTTACTGTTAAGAGTTTTTTTTGGAATGTTGCCATCTGTTCACAAATATCTGCTTATTTTATAAAATTAAAACAATAAATAATACAAGTTATATGCGGAAAGAGTTTAGTGCTGAATACTTTTAATAAGGGTTGCCACATATTTTTGTAATGAGCTGTTAAAAATTAAATAGAGACCTTTGGTGTATCTATATAAATAATTGCATTAGAATAAGCAGTTCTCTTTCATAATGAAGAACCTTAAATAAGACTGAACCTTCATAAGATGCCAAAACCTTCAAAAATTAAGACCAATAAGCCTTCTAAAGAATCTCTAATATCATCGAACAACGGTTGGCTCTTTGAGCTGTTAAAATTTGGACTTATGCTTATTCGCACCGTTTTAAAGCCTGTTTAAATAATTTTACACTTTATGCAGAAGTTTTAAGTTACCAGGCAGCAACCCAAAATAACACTAAAAATTTGTCGGATTGTAGTTAGCATTAGAAATCAATAGGTCTTTTTACGAGGCTATTGAACTAAACATAGGTTTTGTCAGGTATTTTTATGCTACACTAAAGGTTTTTTTCAGTTCTTGGAACCCTTTTCATAAGCATTTTTTGCGATGCCTCTCAACTCCTTAAGAGAATTTTGTTTTATCTCTTCGATCGACTGAAAACGGTTTCCAAGGAGCGACAATTGAAGTTTGAAGAAAGCAAAATCACAGAGTCAAATCTTGTGAATACGACCGTTGTTCAACTGTATTTATTGCGTTTGGGCCTTAAATTTGGTGAAAATCGTTTTGTGTTTGAAAAAAAAAATCAGCTTTATCGGGACGAGTTGACCAAGTACGCGTTTCATAGCCATAATATCCATCAAAATCATACGAACGAAAATTTTCAGACGAATTCTTGGTCCTGTATTTTTATCCATTTTAAAAATCGCAACACACTACTGAGATGTACTGACTTAAGCAGCTGCTGTAAGCAAACCGGTTGACAGAACGCGCTCATATTTGGCACAGTAATTAAGGACAGCCTCTCGACTTGGCAAAAAAAATTTTTTTGAGTTTTGCTTTTATGTCGCAATGTATAATATATAGTATTATATAAGACTTCTGCGTTACTTGCTTGGTTTAGAAGAACATATTCAGAAATAATACTAAATTTATTCATTTATTTATTAAATTATGAAATTCCTGAATTTAAACAAATCCACTTAACGACCTTTCCCCAACCGTGTATCGCCTGGAGTGACATTTAACAATGCCCAATCACCAATTGTCCATCGATATACTTATGTGTGTACATCGAAATAGCGCAACGAACAGAGGACTATTCCATGGAGAAATGAGGACTTGTTTCAGGGATCAAAATTTAATAACAGTAATACAATGGCAATAATGGCAACTATAATACCACAAACTGCCGGTCAAATCGGCAGAAGCATGAATTATATACATATCAACACTATTTAACATACAGGGTGCGACATTTGCATTTGAATTGAAAATTTTTGATGTAGAAGACAATTTTAATAATAATTTCAAATTTATTTGAATAATTCTGTTTTTAAACGCTCAATCAATCCAATTTTATTAGAACTGGCGAAGTCAGCATCTCTGTTATATTGCTGAGCCGGGCAATTTTTTTCGAACATTTTACTTTGTGACAGTGAAAAAAGTCATCGTCCCAAGATGGCACACCCTGTATTTATACAAGCAATTATGCAGCCTGATATACATTCTGTGCTTACATGCCACAATCGAGATACGCATTTGCATTTGTGTTTCCATAACGTATTTAATTTATTTACCCATTTAAATGTGGAAGTTTGCATGCGTGTGTGGCAAGCGCGTGCTACGCGTCACAGTTCATGCCACAACAGCGACGGACCAACAACACATACATATGCATATTTACTATTTTTCGTATCAATGCCGCAGCTTCCGTGTGGAATTCCCACATGAAATTGGGTGTGGGGGGTGGTGGCACTCATATTTTTGTTTTGTTTGTTGTTGGCATAGGCTTCACTATGGAAGTACATACATATGTATGTACAACGAGTACATTCGACGCGGTTGATGTCAGACTACATATCACAATGAATATTTAATGCAATTATGTAACAATGCATGTGCACAAAAACAAAAAATGAAATACGCACACACACACACATGGAATATAACTGCAAATAAAATAAAAATTGTGCAAACTGTCAGAAATAAAATGCGAAATGCGCGTATTTCCACAGGATTAAACGGCGCCCGACAGCCGAAAACAATACCTGATATTTGCGTTGTTGTTGTTGTTGTTGGTTACAGGGCAAGCGCTGGTCATTCGCAGTCGAACGCGCGTTACAATTGAATTTATGCGTTGAAGTGTCAATTTAAATAAAATTTATTGCCAATTGCGCCAATTGACAAGTGCACACACGCACTCACACACATGCGCAAATATGTACATATAAATGTTGAAGTGTTGTTGGCATTGCGTCTAGTCTGAATCGGCCGATACTCTGAGCGCGATAATTTGTAATAATTTCGCTGTGTAAATTGGCATGGCGGCGCATAATTTTCCACGCAAGTGTATTTATTAAAAATGTGGGATTAAACACAATTTCACGGCTTAAAATCAATTACAACGGCATCAAATTGATTTTTACTTATAGAATGTATGCCTGCCACAAAGGTATTTGCATAATGCCACTTGCGAACGGACGACTAGACAATTTAACTAAACGTTAGTGTGTCTGTTTGAAATTAAAGCCCCAAAGCTCCAGCATGTCGCCATTTATATTTTTGAAAATCTAAAATATATATAAGATCTCTCTAACAGCATATTAAGTGGAGTGAATTCTCGCCAGGCAATCAATTGTGCACACAAAGGTAGTTTATATATTTGTATAAGTTTGCTAAATTTCGCCTTTTAAAAGCTTTAAGTTACTTGAAAAAATTTTAATTCGGAAAAGTGTCTAAAAAGGCTGGGATAATGATTCTCTAAAGGATTCCCAGTCTGTAGGTCCAGTGCTTCCGCTTAGTGACAGATATACTCGTACAACATCAAATTTGAACCGGACTGGTCCATATAAATTGCTAGCGATCGAATTGAGAGTTTTAACCTCGATTGGTACAATGCTTGTTTGAAGTTGGATAATTGGTGTGTTCTTCGTAGAACGCGAAAGTTTTGTCTGAAGTGAGTATCTACTATTATATTTAAAAATAAGCCGGCTGGATCTACATAGGTCTGAACCGCCTTCAGTTTAGTTTCCTTTTACGTTTTACCATATTATGGTCTGCTAAAATATCAAACAAAATTTTCGTAATTTCTGTGTAACCGAACATTTTATACTCACGCAACTTGCGAAGATCAAGGCCAATAAAATAAATACCTGCAGGCGGATACGGTTCGTTACTTACTCGTAAATAGGGTAAGGAAAATATTTTCTCTGAATTTCAATTCTATATCACACACATTGACCGATATTTTCTATCAAAAGCTAACTATAAGCACGGGGGTTCACATACTTGGCAGTTCGGACAATTTTTGTTCATAAGGTGGCATACTTCGAAGATACGTAATTGCTTCTTGATTTCTCTAGTAGAAAGTGAAAGAATCCCGAAAGAGTGAGGTGTTACACCAATTGACCAAATTTTACCACGGCTCTTATATAGCTGACTAGACAGACAGATATCAGCGGCCTTGAAAAGGTACTGTCTGGTATTTCGACCATTTCTAGATGTGATTTATATGTATTATGTGTTAAAGTGATGATATACTGTAGCAGTAGCCTAAGTTATTTTCAGAGCCTCTTCAATTTTTTGTGTCCTTCTCTAAAGTTATTCCCGAGAGCAAGTATTATGTCGCCCCCAAACGGTTGTTGGTTCTATAAAAAAAATTTTTTCGGAACGGGCTACTATAAAGTTTGTTTATTATTGGTTGCTACTTGGAATTATAACCGGGCTACTGAGGGTAGTAGACCACATCTTTAATTCATATGATGTCTTCTTACTTGGTCCACGAAGACAAACTTGTACTTACATATATATGGAGAAGACAATCTGAATTTCAAATCGAAAAAGATCTATTTGATGTGCCCCACACACCACATAGTCATTTGCGTATTGACAGAATAAGAGATGAGAAATTACAATGTAAAAAGAAAGTGATCCCATAATCTGGAATGATCTACTGTCGCAAAATTGATTGAACCTTATCTCTATAGAAAGAAACAATAAGAAGGGGCGTTCTATTATATCATGCCTGACCAAATCATTAGCGGCACATTAGTTTGTCCAACATACCTTTGTTTTATCTAAGGGGAAACTATGGGAAAACAGTAAAAGAAAAACGTTGGCAGAAACAACTCAACCAGTAATAGTAGGAGTGATCCACTCGATGCTAATGTGGGCGTGAAAGCCAGTAATAATTTCGTAGAAAGTTTCGTTTTATGTAGTTTTCTGTCCCGCGCAATGCTAACCATCAACAGATGGTATCTTCTTATCTTAGAAATACTCTGCAAAGCCAAAGTAAATTAAAGTAGATTTTTAGACAGTTTGAATGTCTAAATTGTGTACAGATTCAGACTTAAACTTAGAAGAATTAAAACTAAAAGAGTTTTGACTGCCTTTAGACGGACTTAGTGAGCAAAAATGCCACTCTTAAGCCAAACCAAAAGAACAGGAAGAGGGCAAGCAAATAACGATCAAACTCACAAGTAATAAACTAACATCTAAAAAGCTACGCCCAAGTGCCTTTCCATACCAGTTAAGGTACAAAGATTTTACCAAAATTATTTACCTACCGACCTTCGTCTGGCACCAAAGCACAATTTACGTAACCAGAAAAAAGATGCAAAAACTTGCTCCACAAAATGGCAAATAAAGCAGAAATTTATATGCAAAGTTTTCGGTTTTAAGTAGACAACAACAACAATGCGGCAAACAACACTTATTTTGGTCGAGATTTTGCACCAACAACAACAGTAAAAGTCAAGTTGTGCTGGACGTTAAAAGCGATTACAGTCTCCTAAGTATCCGCAAATAAATTGTAGTTTTACTGACTTTATTTAAGTTTATTGTTGTTGCACAACTACTTTTAAAATAGTAATTATGATTATTGTTGTAAGTGTCTGCAGACGTCAAGAGCAAAACACTTTTAGTCAACAACATTATTGTCACTTAATAAACGCAGTCTCTGGCAGAGCCTTGCGAGGCAAGTAAAAAATGATAAAAGTTGAAAGTTCAGCACGTGTGGCGCAAGGACTGTAAAGACAGTACATTTCCGGATGCCAGCGGAGGAAAAGTGCCTGAGAGATCAAGCGATTACTTTGACAATTAGAACAGTTGTTTTATGACAGCGTGGGTGAGCAGAGAAACGGTTGCTCAGCACTTAATTACAGAGGAGTTGCAAGCAAGTGGCAAGTGAATAAGTAGCAAGAGAGGGAAATAGGGAGAGATAGTAAATAAACGAAAAAGCAAAATAAAATTGAAAACTTTTCAAATCAAGTTGTATGTCCAACGCGTTTATGCGCCTTTAAGTATGCTGCGGATAGCCAGCAAATGAACTTCTTGCTATTTTCATGCACTTTTTGACATAGCAAACCACTTTACATATGTGCATAGTAAATTAATTTCTTATTCATTGTATTTCTCCTTACTTGCATCTCCAGTTTCTACTCCGTTTAATATTTACAACACGTTTTCGGGCGCAACTTGGCCGCAAAGAATTTGCAGTCACTGCCAACCGCAACAACAGAGTGACACACTTTTCCCCTTTTATTTTGCTTTTTGACTGTTGGCATGACACGTGTGGCAATCTTTATAATGCAAACTCTCCGAGAGCAACATGCGATGTGGAATAAAGCACAGCGCTCGTATATTTTGCATGCAAAGTCCTCACATTTGACACAGTTGTTGTGTGTGGTGTCGAAAAGAATGCGAAATTTGGATGCCTTGCAAAATTCACATTTGCTTGTTTGTCATTTTCGTGTTGCTGCTGTGTTGCAACTTCGAAATTCTTAAAGCAATTTTAAGCAAATATCACATGTGCGAATTGTACGCGAGGAAAGAGCCGGCAAGAACGTGAAATTAAATGAAGTCAAGTGAAAATGATGTGATGAATTGAATGAAAAATTCATACGCTGATGAAAAAGAAAACAGTAGAAAAATGTTTTGGAAAATTAAAATTAGAAATATGAAATAGAATATAGTATAAATTGTGGAAACTTCCTGTTGATATTCTCTTCTTCAGTCAAACGCTCTCTAAAAAGTAACGACTCGAAAACTAGTTTTTGCTTTTCTTTTCGCTTTAACCTAGAAAAACTGCTTAATGTTATTGTGGCGAGTAACAAAAAAGAAATATGAAGAATAAAAAGAGCGCATAGAATCGTACTGAAGACTTTCGTTAGATTAAATTTGTTATTTCGATGAGATTCAGTACACGTTCAGAGGGTGATTCAAGTAGAATTTTACTTGAAGTGGATATTATTACATCAAGAACTTGATATGCTTAGTTCTCTAATATGTAAAGGGTATATAATGCTCGCTTATTTCTATAGAAATCCATCATTTTAATCAAAAGATTAAATATTTCAGTTCGCTTAGTGAAAATTGCTAATGTACGACTTCATAGCAACATTATTTCAAAGTTTGACATCATTCTACTCTATCATTTGGAATCGGAGTGAATGAATTGATCGAAATAGCGGTCAATTCCCATAACACCCGGTTCTATGTTACCTAAAATGACCCGGATTTTATTCGCCCAAGGGCTGTTTTTTCGGAGATGTACCCTGAAAGAGCTGTCTTCTCGAAGACTAGCGGTTATACATGTATTCGCTTAATTTTAAATGAAAATTAAAAAAGTAACTTTAAGATGCTTAGTGGTCATAGAACACTGTTGAGTTAGCTTTTAAAATGATAGAATTACCTATTGTACCAATAATTGAAGGATTCTCGAAGTCCCAAACTACATACGTCGAAATAGCCATGGATTCTACGGCAAATAATTTGTTTTCGGAAACACACTCGAATGTTTGATTTGCCTGCCAGTAAGACCAGTAATGGACAAAATCTAGAATACTTCATTTAGGATAGAAACTTATGAATACACTTTCTTACTTATCACCAATATTAAAGTCACGAGATGGCCAAGAAGGACGGAAATTATATAGCAACAAAGTACAACAAAAAAAGCGCCGAAATCTATCATTTCAGCGATAAAAGAAGGAGCAACCACTTTACACTGCATTATTGTTGTAGCATGACCGCCAGATTCATCGATCAAACATAGAAAAATAATCAATCTTCCCTTTTACACACACACATATATTTTCATCAACTCTTATTAGATTCTCGCATTTCTCCACTGTCTCCTTAGCAACATTACTAGATTTCCGACTATCCTATCACCGCATGAAATTTCCTCAAGTTGGCGTAAAAATTACTTGCTATTTCTTATAACAAATTCAATTAATCAAGTACAAGTGCAAAGCAATTTCCAGCGCTGCGGCCAGCGACAACAACAGTTCAAACCCTTTACAAGGCAGCACTTCGTACCGCAAAGTTGTGTCTATTGCCGCCTCAGAAACTAACTAACCAAACCACAAAGCAGCTGATGTGACGGGGAATGAGGGCTAAAGAGAGATGCAGAAGAAGCTGCCTACTACCGCCATCAATAAACCAATTACTCCTCTAGTGAACGAGCCAAGTCATCCTTTCTCATCAACACGAGCAGGCATATAATCAACTTTAGCTTGAAAATGGTATAATTTTTTAGATGTATACGTATATATATATATGAATATATGTACGTACATATGTGTATATGTAAGCATCAAGTGGTGACCAAAACAGTGGCAACACTTCCTATAAAGCAAAAGAAAAGCAAGCAGCAACAATCTCAACTTCATCAACTCAAGTTCATCATCTCTATTTTTGACTTGACACCACCGGCCGCGCCGCGACAGCCGTGGAAAAAGTGTGAAAAAGTTGCACCATTTCTTCGAGTTGTTGTGCCCAAATCGGGTGGTAACGATGCAATCAGAACCCATTTATGTTGGAACGTCCGCGGCAGCGGAAATGAATGGACAACGGCTAGACACGCGAGTTGTGGTTATTGAACCGTGTTTTTAAGGCTCGGTCAATAACGATGAATATTGAACTTTAGTTCAAATATTCTTATTAACACTAAACTTCGGTTTGGTGTATCGCTAAAAGAAAATCACGACTTGTCGGATTAACCGTCAGAATTCTTCTGTTCATTTATTTCCAATATTTTCTTAAGCTAAGTTCTATTTTCTGATACAAAATACATTATTTCTTTTCTTATTATTATTTTGGCGCAACCACTTGTAGTTGCGACAATATTTGTCAAGTGGCCTACTTCTCACATTACATCAATTGCATTCCCTCAAATATTTATGTTGCACTATTTATTGTGACGTTAATTGCTATCGCAATATTCGTTTGAACATATTAAATGTGCAGCGGAAATGCAATGTGATCCAATGTAAGTGCCCTGGTTTGTTTCGAAATATGATATGCATATTTCGTGTGGTCGCAATATTGTTGCGGTAACAAAAAAGGGAAAATATTTAAGTAGACCAATTAATTCTAAGTGTTTTGGGGTAGGTTGTTAACGTTGACGTCGGCATTATTTCTTTGTTGCAGTTCTTATGAATTGCAGTTGCATTCATATCGGTCATGCCGATAGTGGTTGGCATCGACGTCGACGTAACTCCTCCCCCCCTTGATTGAGCTCTCTCCTGGGAGATCACATTAGTAATTTTGAAATTCTTTCTCTTGTTTTTACAATAAATGATTATCGAAAGACTGACTATAATTACAATTGATATTGTATATATGCTTATATGTATGTATTGTTGTCGTTTTTGATATTTAACTTCATCTATAAAGTTTATATTTTCTATTTGTTGTAATATAATATCGTCAAATATAAGTTTCTTATTTATATCTTTAATGTTGTCTATATCGCTTGCTAATACAATGCTACTTTTAATTATTTTACTTTTTGTTGAAAATGTTTTATTATTAATTGTTATGCTACAATTGTAAAAATGTATTAAATAGTTTCCGCTTAAGGGAGAGCTGTTGTTTATAATGCAGTCACTTTCTACACTAGTATTTTTAGTATTTTTTACAAATATAATTCCTTCGTTAATGTTTATAATTTCGGAGGCGTTATTAAAAATTTTCATACAGTTTCTTTTTATCAAACAATTATTAATTGGCTTAAGACGTTGTAAATCTATATTATCATTAAATTCGTACAATTCATTGTTATATCTTAGTGCATATACTTGTTGAAACATTAACTCAAAGTTGCTTGTATCTCCTAACGGCAATATTATAGATGTGTGTAGTGTTATTATTTCTGTTGGAATTTTGATAGCGAAAATAATGTTATGGTTTTTGTCTGTAAGGGATCCTAATTTTATTTTTTTCAATTTTTGTGAGTCTAAGTTGTATTTTGTTATTTCTTGGTCGGTTATCATGTTGCTATGTAAAATTCCTAAACCACTTGCTGCTATATTGTCTTGTATGTGTTCTACATTGTCCTGTAATATTTTCAGTTTTAGAGAAAAGTCGAGGTATAAAATTTCGTCTTGGGTCCTTTTACTTATGCTCCCTATGGAGTTTAGTTTTGCAGATATCATATCCCTATCGTTATGCATAAGTCTTTTTAATTCAAGAAACGTTTTATTGAAATTAGTATTAATATCTATTTGTTTGTTTATTGTTTCGATAGCCTTGTGGTTGTTTGTGTCGATGATGTTGAGGTGTTGTTCAAGGTCTTGTCTATCATTGTCGTCCATGGTACCGTAAAGCCATTTTTGTACAGTTCCTACAGCATTTAGTAGGCCTCTTTTTTGTCTGTGGGGTGTGATAGTATTTATCTTGCTTCTAATAAATTTAATTTGCATGTTTAGTATTGCTTGTCCTACTTGCAGATTTGCCGATTTTATATTAGATTCTATTTCATTAAGTAAATTTGATATTTCTAGTGGATTTATAACGTGTAGTATTGTTACATATGACTTAACTATATCTGCATCGCCTGTTTGTATTTCTATATATCCTTTGTTGCTTTCTATTTTATCTATTGTTACTTGTCCCAGCCCCAGGGTCCAAATTGCTGTCAGGATCAAAAGTTTCAGGATCCATTGCCCCTGCAAATTTGTATTTCCGTTTAACGTTGTTTAAATGTATATCGTTTAGATTTGTTTTTATAAACTTCGGTTGTTCCTTATGCCTAACGCTTTTGTAATTCTTTACGTAACCTATATTTCTTTCTTCTACATAGTGTTCTCTGTTTTCGTTACTCTTATTTATTCGCTTAGATTTTTCTTTGAATATTCTGTCATAAATTGTGCTCTTGTTACACTTACCTTCCTCAATATTTATGGGTTTTTCTTTTGTAACTGAGTGGTAGCTGTTATTATACCATTCTATAGCTTTGCTCATTTTATTTGTTATACTGGAGTTTTTATTTTCTATACCTAATACTCTAATTTTTTCTCCTAGTGTATTGTGTAGGCGTTCTACATCAGAATTGCCGGTATGGTTATTTGGTTTAACGAGATGTAGTTCAATATTTTCGTTTCTGAGGAAATCTTTAATATTAATGCTTTTAAATTCGTTATCAGCAATAATTTTTTTAAAATGTCCTCTTTGCGACTTATATTGGTTTATTTTTTCGATTATAGTTTGGCTGGTCCTATCTTCAAGAAAAAATGCTGTGGCGAATTTAGAAAACCTGTCTATAAAAGTTAGAAAATTCGCTTTTGAATTAGTGTAGCAGTCCATGTGAATTATTTCTTTGCAATCTTTCGGTGTTTCCGTTAAATTAAATTTTGCTCTTATAGGTCGCCTATCATATTTGACTCTGTTGCATGTATCGCAGTTGTTTACGAATTTGTGTACCAGTTTTTTCAAATTTGGGAAGTAGATATGTCTTTTAACTCCTTCGTAGTTCTCCGATATTCCTGTGTGTCCTGTTTCAAACTTGTGATAATTTTGGATATGTCTGTAGGCTTCTTCTTCGCTATTTATATCTTTAGCGTGATATGAACATTTAACAAATTTAATGTTGTCGAATCCATCAAATAACTCGATGATTTTTTGTTGTAATTTATTATATTCATGGTCGTTAACTTCGCTGTATATGCCAATTTTGCCTGAAGTGATATGTCTTCTGAGGATATCAGAAATATTGTTGTCGAGATCTACTGGTGTTACGTATATTTTTTTATTGTTGTGTTTTATTTCGAACTCCAATTGTTTGCTATCTGTTAAAATTATCTGAATTTTAAACCGATTGACTATGGTGTCCAAAATGGGTATATGGTTGTTCAATTGCTCCTCCTGAGAGTGTATTGTATTTACATCGTTTTCGTCTAAATTATTTTCTAAAGATAGATTGCTACCTGTTTCCATAAAATTTATTAAATTGGTGTTATTATTGATTCTGCTAAGGAAATCTGCTACTTTGTTTTCCTTTCCTTTTATATAATTTACGTTCATGTTGTATTCTCCTAATTTTATTATCCATCTTTGTAGTCTAGGATTTATATCTTTACAATGAGCCTTCGTGTATAGCCATTTTAATGGTTGATGATCTGTTAATAAATCAAATTGGACGCCATATAAGTAAGGCCGGAAGTAGTTTGTGGCCCAAACGATTGCTAACAACTCCTTTTCTGTTGTAGAATATCTACGTTCGTGGTCGTTGAGTGTTCTACTCGCATAACATACAGGATGTTCATTTTGTTGTAATACGGCACCGATTGCGAAATTGCTTGCATCAGTAGTTAATGTAAATTTCTTTTTGAAATCTGGATAACTTAGTACTGGAGCTTCTGTCATTATTTGTTTTAATTTTTGAAATGAGTTTATATATGTAGAGTCGTTAATATTAATTTTGACATTTTTCTTTAGAAAATTTGTCATAGGTTGTGCTACTTTCGCGTAGTCTTTTATAAATTTCCGATAGTATCCCGTAGCTCCTAGAAAAGACTTTATTTGTCTTGTTGTTTTTGGTAATTTTAAATCTTGTATTTTATTTATTTTCTCGAAATTCGGTTTAACTCCTTCAGGTGTTAAAACGTGGCCTAGAAATTGTGTTTCTTTGGCACAAAAATTGCACTTGTCAAATTGTACCTTAAGGTTATGCTTCTTTAGTGCATTGAAAATTTTTGTTAGGCTTTGTATATGCTCTTCTAATGTTGTACTGAAAACGAGAATGTCATCCATGTATACTACGCATATTTTATTTATGTATTCTCTAAGAACACAATTCATCAGCCTTTGGAAGGTTGATGGAGCGTTTTTGAGGCCGAATGGCATTCTAACGTATTCGTAATGACCAAAAGGGGTGGAAAACGCGGTTTTCTTTCTATCTTCCTCTTTTACTAAGATTTGGTGGAATCCTTTTGCGAGATCGAGTGTCGTAAAGTATACAGCTCTTCCTAATTTATCTAATATATTATCAATGTTTGGGATTGGGAATTTGTCATCGATTGTGATATCATTTAGTTTTCTGTAGTCTATCACGATCCGCCATTTCTTTGTTTGGGAGTTATCTGATTTTTTTGGCACTATCCATAAAGGACTATTGTAAGGGGAATTACTATTTCTTATGATTCCTTGTTTTAACATTTCTTTAATTTGTTTAGTTATCTCTTCTTCGTGTATCTGTGGGTATCTGTAAATTTTCGAATATACTGGAGTGTCTGTCGTGGTCACTATCTCGTGTTCAATAGCTGATGTACTAGTAAGGTCATCTCCTTCTTTATAAAATAGGTTCTTGTAATTTTTTATTAACTTACTAACTAAGAATTTCTCTTCTTTATTTAGATTTGTTGTAAATTGCTCAATTGGTAAGTCCCTATTTTCCGTACTTTCTAATTGATAAATTTCATTAAAATTATATGGGCAAGAATTCATAAATTTTATCACTTCGTTATTAATTGTTAAGGTATCGTTTCTCATATCAATAACTGCTTGTAATGGTTTTAGTATGTTTTGCCCGAGGATTGCATCGAATCCTTTATTATGTAAATCAGTTAATTTCCATGACATATTTGCGTCAAAATTAAATTCGAGGGGTAAACTTGTTATTATTTCCCATTTGATTAGTGCTTCACTATTAAATGACCGGATTTTTATTGAGTTATTTAATAGTATTCTGTTATACTTCATTAATTTTCTATTGTCGATAAGGGACGTAGTAGAGCCTGAGTCGATTAGACATGTAATCTTTTCATTTTTTATTGTTAATTCTACTAACGGAAGGTAGTTTTGGTATGGTCCAAGGGAAAATTTACTTCTTGGTTTATATGGTCTACTTCCATTGGAATTTCATTCCTATAGTTGGTACTTCTTTCACCGTTATAATTGTTATGGTTTTGGTAAGTCCGTCTGAATGAGCTTGCTGTGTTATTACTTTGGTTTTGATTATTGAAACGATTACTGTTTAATCGTGTTTGTTCTGTATTTCCTTGTCTAGGATTCGTCCTTGTTCTTTCGTTGTTGAATTTATTATTAGAATTGTTAAAATTATAAAACCTATTATTTGTTTGGTTATGGTCCCCAGGTCTTTGATTGTTTATTTTATTTCCTACTTGACCATAATAGCTTCTATTAGTAAGTCCTGTTTCTTCTAATACGTAAAATGCTTCCCTTAATGAGTTAATGTTCCTACCGTAAATTATTGCCGATAAATGAGGCGGAATATTATTTAAAAATGTTTTTAATATTAATGACTCGTTAGTCTTAGGAGAAAATTCTGTCGGCTTATTTTCGTCTAAATTATATTTTGAGTTAAGCTTATCTAATATGTTTTTTAAGTTGTAATAATAATGACTTACATTATACTGCCTGGTTGTGATGGCCTGGTGAAAGAGTTGGTGGTAGCTTTCCCTTATTCCGAAGTTCCGTATCAGTTCTGTCTTCACTTCGTCCCACGATGAGTCTCTGTTTAGTGTCCGTATTGTCTGGAGCGCCTCTCCTTGGATCTTGGTCTTTATGTATCTCTCCCATACATAATTTTTGACCGCTTGGTTCTCGTCGAACAAGGGCAGGATCAGTTCCACCTCTCCAATGAATGAAGATATGTCGTAGCTCCCGTCGCCTCTGAACTCTTTGATTTTCGCAGCTTCCTTAAGGAGGTCCGACGCTGTTATCCGGTTTAGATCGTTGTTGATGATTGCCATTGTGGTAGTTAAATGTGTATAATTGTGTTTTTTTTTTTTTTTTTTTTTTTTTTTTCGAGAAGTTAGTTCTTTTATATTTATAAAATGATGTAACACTGTTTGAACCCGCAAGCAATAGTAAGTTTCTTATAAATGATTCTATGACTTTTGGCAGTTAGATTTCGTAATATGTCAGAAGTTCACTCTAAAATATTTTTTTTTTTTTTCACTTTAATAAGTACGTTTAAGCGGTTGACATGTTGTGTCAGGCTCTTTTTCTTTGTCTAAGGGCAAAGTTCCGTCGACTGCGCCAGTTGTGGTTATTGAACCGTGTTTTTAAGGCTCGGTCAATAACGATGAATATTGAACTTTAGTTCAAATATTCTTATTAACACTAAACTTCGGTTTGGTGTATCGCTAAAAGAAAATCACGACTTGTCGGATTAACCGTCAGAATTCTTCTGTTCATTTATTTCCAATATTTTCTTAAGCTAAGTTCTATTTTCTGATACAAAATACATTATTTCTTTTCTTATTATTATTTTGGCGCAACCACTTGTAGTTGCGACAATATTTGTCAAGTGGCCTACTTCTCACATTACATCAATTGCATTCCCTCAAATATTTATGTTGCACTATTTATTGTGACGTTAATTGCTATCGCAATATTCGTTTGAACATATTAAATGTGCAGCGGAAATGCAATGTGATCCAATGTAAGTGCCCTGGTTTGTTTCGAAATATGATATGCATATTTCGTGTGGTCGCAATATTGTTGCGGTAACAAAAAAGGGAAAATATTTAAGTAGACCAATTAATTCTAAGTGTTTTGGGGTAGGTTGTTAACGTTGACGTCGGCATTATTTCTTTGTTGCAGTTCTTATGAATTGCAGTTGCATTCATATCGGTCATGCCGATAGTGGTTGGCATCGACGTCGACGTAACTCGCGCGCTCACCGAACCATAGCCGAGGGGCGGACGCGCGGCGGCAGCGCAAACTTTGAGACAATGCCGTAAGGAGTAAGCACATTGCAGCGGGCTGTACGCCAAAGGAAACCCATTATCCAAGCTGTCATTTAAGATGCTTCATTATTCTGCAGTTCGCATTCATTATTTTTCGACAGCGCAAAACGACGAGCACAAAAACAAAGAGCACAGTAAAGCGACGGCTTTAAAACTGATTGCCGTTGCTGCTGGTGGAGCGTGGGGCAAAAGCGAGCGCTGGAGCATTCAGTGGTGTGTATGGTGTATTGGTGAGTTGCAAAAACTTTTTCGCGCCAATGAAGGACGAAACTTCATCTCACATGCTTGCTTGTTGTTGTTCGCAATTTGAGTACTGCAGGCGGTAATGGCTACACTTTGGTCTGTGCACCAAGAACAACCACTTTGACCAAAAGCGTCGCTTGGCGCAAAACAATGACGCTAAAAATATTGAACCAGAGTAAACATAAATGTAAATAAATCTACACAAGAGATTTAAGCTAAAGAAAAACAGTTTCCCATAACAAGAAAAATTACAAAACATTATTGTTAAAAAGTGTTTACTACACATGTAGGAACAGCGGTGGTAGTTTAAGGGGGGAGCCTGTTTAGAAGCTTCAAAAAATCGATTATTGTTTTTTTGCTTAAATCTCTTTAAAAATAATCTAAGAATATGCCGCAAAGTTTTAAAGTGGAATTTGAAATATTTGCGAAGCTAGAAGGGAAATAGTGACCGAGCGTCTAGCGGATATATGAGCGATTGGGCAGAAAGCGAAAACTTTGACGCGCGATTTCTCGGTTTTTTATTTTTACGATTTTTCTTAATTGGCGGGCAGGATAGAAAAAAAGTAAACGTACTATCGAAACGAATCAAAATGCGCTATATTTGGAATTAAATTTTCACCTGGGTGAACCTAAAATACCTCAAGAAATTAACATCAATCCGGTTTTTAAACGATTTAAAGTCAATTTTCTTTTGGTTTAAAAATGCAATTTTTTTCAATCTGCGAAAAATTATTGAAGTTTTCACTTTTTATTGAATGTTCTTGGTTCCCCTAGGAATTACACTATTGAAAATCAAAAATTTCTTTTTTTTTTGTTTCAGATGAAAATTGCGACCTGCATCTTGCCCGCCACACACAAACTGCACACTCGAGGCACCTCCGTAAATGTCGTCAAACTTTAAGAATATCTCATGTAAAATAATAAAAAATTTGGGAAGACTTTTCAAGTATATACAAATAAATCCTAAAAGTTTAATTTCAATCAAACATTTTTTTCTTTACAAAAAATCCTTGAAAATATAGATTTTTTGACGCCTCTAAAGCAGGATCCCCCCTATAGGACCTAGCAAAATGCAAGTTTCAATATGGTCGGGTCTCCTTCTTTTTATAAAAGTTACTTGCATTCATTTGCGTCATTACTAAATCATTCAAATCGGTGGAAATATTTTTAATAAAATCAATTTAAATCTCTTTAAACAAATTCAAAGCAGTTCAAAGTTACTCAAATGCGTAGACAGCTTGCCTTAAACTTATTTTCTCTTTGGGGAATATAATACAAAGGCTTCATTAACCAAAAAAATAACTATTTGCCTAAAATACCAAATAATTAAGAATTTCATGTTATTTTTAGTTGTAGTGCTATCAAACATTGTTATTGTTTTAAAAATGTCACAGAAAAATAATTTTTCTACTTCAAAGTTTGATATCATAAAATGTTATTCTTCTTCATATTCTGGAGCGCTTTAGAGATCGATAATAATGACACTTCCAGCCACAATCGTACCAAATTATGAAACGAGAAAAATACTAAACAACTTCTTGATTACAGCTAATGGCGAGAGAGCACCTTAAGTACACAGAATTTACCGAAGAAACTCAAGGAATAAGGAATCTCCATTGTTGCAACTTTGTCCCTACGGATGTAATGAAATAAAAAATGTGGAATTCCTCAATTGTTTCTGCTCATTACAATAGAGAAATGCACAAAAAGGAAGAAGAAAAAATGAGGGCAAAAGCAGTCATAAAACAAGAAAGTAGAAGTAGAATAAAGCAAACGTATAATTTATGAACTGTGCGGCAGAAAATTAACACTATATGAATCATCATTTAATTCCTTTGCGGGCTAGGTCAGTTTAATCTCATCGAGGCTGGTAAACAGACAAATAAGACATGTGCGAATTATTGTGAGAGAATGCAACTTCTTTTTAGTAATATATGGGCTACAAAATGCAATCACAGACGAACGACCGTAGAGAAAAAACCGAAGCCCGGTGATGATTATAGAAAATTGTTTCAGAAAGAAAAAATAACATTCGACACCCCAGGTGCCAATTTATCGCCGGTAATACATCCTATGCCAAAACGCAACGTGTATTTTTTCCTTTGCAAAAAGTAGTATATTTTTGTCCTGATCACCGGTGATACACTGGCAGCCAACGCGTTAAATATTTTTCAGTGCTGCTTACGGCAATTCTTTAAAGAACAGAAGAAAAAACCTTTTTTTCCTTAAAGAAAAGGTATTTGAGTCACCTAACCACTTCTTTCAGAGGTTTGCAGCGTTCAAATCCAGAGATCCAATAATTTCTACGCTCAGCTGCGAAAAGTATAACGGTTTTTATCTACTCCGCTCTATATTCAACTGAAGTTAATGTGAACTTTGCCATCGAAAGTTTTTTAGGTTTATTTTTTCATAAAAGTGAGCAAAAAGTGTGTTGCGTATGGAAAGTGTGGCAATTAAGCTGTCTAATGCAAGTCCATTGCGCAACCACTTGCCACTTATTAAAACAACTCATCAAAGTGATCATGAGCATTTCAAGAGACTTAAATGATATTAGTTTGTAACAAAATGTGGCAAAGTGGAAGTGCACACATATTTGCAGAGGATTTGTAACCGATCAGAGTTTACTCGTAAAAGCGAAAGTACCAGGGAAAAAAGGAAAATGCTTTCTGCAATGTTTTCTCCTTTTCTGCTTGCTTTCGCCACAGTTAACTGACAGCACAGTGATTTCAATCCACGTTTACCGTTACTCCGTGGCACTTAAATGCGTTCATTCAAGCAAAACTTGACCCAGTTTACGGCAGTTTCCCGTATGAGTGTCCTGCGCTGCTTGCGCACCTATCCCCCTCCTCCCTCGCCTACACGCCCACTTAGCAGCTGCGCCCACTCTATTTACCTAGGCCAATGGAATCCTTCAATTACGCTGTCATACGACGACGTATTCACATGCTGCGCGACGTGACGGCTTTCCGGGCGCACGGCAAACAATGCCACATATGGCAAATGGCGCATTGTGCCTTCGTACTACATACGCTACAGTACATTTAACGGTGTATATCCCAGTTTTTATTACACTTGCCTTTTTTCGCAAAAAAAACGCACACAATATGAATTTCCCCATTTGATGCGCCCCTCTTTTATGTTGTTTACATTAACCATTGTTTGCTTGTTGCAGGACTGTGCCACAACGTCAGCATCGGCGCTGGTGCCTCAGCTATGCCGCTTTACTGGGGCAGCAGTGAAAATGAACGATTTTTCTCGCTTTTCGTCGCTCCTTTTTTGTTGTTAAACAAAAATGGTGGATACGCTTCGGCCGCGCAGTTTGTTGAGCGCGTCGAGCTGTGGCGGATTGCAGTAGAATTCAGTCAGTAGGTAGCTCCTTAAAGCGCGAAGGCTCGCAAGACAATAACTTACGTATGCATATATCCGCCATATATATGTACATATATACATATGTAAGTATGTGTGCAAGGGGCGCGACCTGGTGTTCTGATAATGTAGTGGTAAATATTTTATGTGCCGGCTTGGTTGAAAGAATGAAGCGGCACCGCCTGTTGTCTGCTGCAATTGCTTTGCTGCGCTTCTTCAAGCCGCCACTGGCGCTGTAGTGGGCCGCGAAGCTGCTGGAGTTTCATATCATTTTAATAATGCAACAGAAGTACTGCTATTTCATTGTTTACATTTCCATTGAAATTGATTTCCCACTGCAGCGCAAATATGGAGGGCACGAAAGACTTCATGCATATTTTATTTTAATTTTTCTTCTGAGTTTTGCAATATTTAAATGATCTTTCTTATGTAAGCTAATTGCACCAACCAAGTCAATACTTAAACCGATTTCTGGTCTTATTACGAAGACTAGTTCGAGGGCGTGGTTTCAATAGCGCATGAAATTTACATACAAATAACGATTTAGCACATAAAGACAAAAAGAAACCCCGAAGCTTATGTACATACATATGTACGTATGTAATACTCTACCACGAAATTTCATATAAGTATATTGTATAGGAGCGGAGGAGAATAAATTCAGAGTATTACAAATAGTTGGTGTTCTGCACCTCACGGAAGAAATAGTAGGCTGAAGAGTCAAAGACTGGGCAATAAGGCGGGTAAGCAGTAATACAGCTCACTCTTATGATCCCATCAACTACAGACCATTACCTTAGCGTCATGGCTATGGTCGTTGATTTGGCTGGTTGGCCAGGACTGCCGTAGTGGATCCAATTTTCTTCTTCAGTAACAAGTGCGCCGCATAGCGACAACTTTGCTTTTTAATGCTGTTCGTGGGATCAGAGTCCCATATTTTTGAACACTGATTCTTATGTAAAATTGGACGAGGAATCGAATGAAAAAGTCAATTTTGAAAGAAAAAAATTGGGAGAAAAGCACAAAAAACGGTATTTTTGGAAAAAAATTATTTCTAAGGATTTTGAAAATTTTTTTGGGTTTTGAAAATATTTTTATCAGAAAGCTAAGATTTTTTTTAAATAAAATTGGATAACTTAAAAACTTTTTTCACTCAATTTTGAGGTCGTTAAAAAATAAAAAAATAGTCACTTATTTGTTTGATCTAAATTTGAATTGTGCGCCAAAAAACAATGGTGCAACTTTGACCACTAAAAAGTTAACAGGTATTCTTATTTTGGTCTAAATTATGACATTCTAAAGTTTGGTCAAAATCGGAGAACCACGGGTACAAAACCATGTCGCCCATATGTACTAGTACAAATTATGAGTATGTTGAGCTGAGTCGATTTATACAAACTAGTCCCTCAATTTTGTAAACGTAATTTTCTCTTCAAGAAGCTGCACATTCGACAAAACTGCCGTTATCGGAGCACTATAACAAATAGCTGCCATACAAACTGAACGATCGGAATCAAGTTCTTGTATGGCAAACTTTCGCATTTGACGTGGTATCTTCGCGAAATCCATGGATTACTGCTTAAGGTAATAACATAATCTCCGAAAAAATTGTTCAGATCGGATTACTATAGTTACTAAAAGAAATGCACCTGTGAAGGGTATATTAGCTTCGGTGCAGCCGAAGTTAACGATTTTTCTTGTTTTCTGCTTTGTTGGCATGACATCTGTCCATCATATTCAATAACCTTTCAGTCATTGAGCAAGTAACATCATATTTTTTCGTTGTTTTGAAAATGTCAAATTTTGTCACGGAAAGTGATGATTTGCGGTAAGCAGTGATTGCTTGTTTTCGTTTGAAGAAAAGTGCTAGTGAGTCGTATCGAATGCTTGTCAAGGCTTACGATGCTCATGTGATGAGTGGAGTGAAATAAAGAACGCGGAAGACCACCAAAAAAGTTTGAAAACGTCGCAATGCAAGCCATACGTATTGCATGAAGATGAGATTCTGAGGCAAAAGCAAATGGCAGTCATGGTAAATGTTGCAAAACAAACTATTTCAGACCATTTTAAAGCTATGGGAAAGATCCAAAAGTGTGGAAAATGGATGAAACATTAATTAAGTAAAAGATAAATGGAAACCGAAAAAACACTTCAAAGACTTGAAAAAAATCAATTTTGCATCGAATCGTCACTGGCGAAGAAAAATGGATTTTTTTTAAGAATTCGAAACTCATGAATCCTGCGTTAATCCAGGGGCGGAAACTCCCAAAAGACAAACATTTCTATTGACATGGTATCCACAAAGGCGGTCAAAATGAATGTCCAATAATAAGCATTTTTTTACTTTCCCCTTTACAATTATTATTTCATTTTCAGAAAAAGACGCTCATTTCATATACATAGTAGGGGTGCCTAGCCATATAAAGTTGAGTATATTTAATAGAACTACTTTGGACTAACTTATGCTGACGCACTAATTAATTATAATTATAATTATTTTAGAAACCAACTAAATTTTTTTGGTCGAAATTCTTCGTTTGTGGTACAAATATTGTAGACTAAAGGATGTTGACAAATTGAAGTCATTTATTCAGTTACTTATAAGCACTAGTCGTTATTTTAATGAGTATTGTTAAAACTGTTTTAAGAACGAGTCCACCATAGTGGGATATTGATTTCGTAGTTTCATAACATCGGGAAATAACTATAATATTGCATACTAATAATTAAATCTATATTTTTATTCAATAAAAAATGTTATTTGTTTTAGAAAAAATGTCAAAGTGCTGCTAACTAATTAAATTATCAGAGGGACAATGTCCAAACTCTATGTGGTGCATTACTTCAACTCTCTTATAAATAAACCAGCCAAGCACACTTTATGTGGGTTACAATGCTGCCGCAACAAAGAATTCCCAAATGTCAGAGATTCACGATGACAGTGCAACGACCTTACA
>CM050323.1:141353952-141384578 GCA_027475135.1 Bactrocera correcta | reverse complement strand
TATTTTGAAAAAGTCGCGTGCGTCATGGTTAGGTCGGTTATTTATCAGACAGCCCTCGTACATGAATTAATCATTATTCGAGTTCTCAGAAATCAGTAAATTATAGCAATGGAAGTGAATGGGAAACATCGATATGGATATGAGTACGTCTACAAAGTTAGACTGTCTCCAAATTCATGTGGGTAAATTTTTGGAAAATTTACAATTGCAAATTACTGACATATAGGGTCAGCAGACTCTACAAGTGATGGAAGAAAATTGTTTAGATTTTTTGAATCGTCATATGATGACAGATTACTGCTGGTCCTTAAAAGGATATTGACAACTTGAAAAATATAAAAGAAAAGTTTATAAAAGGCTTTTTATCGAAATGTAGCACTAAATAATACCCATAGAATACATAAACCCCATTAATGGAATGTGGTACTTACAGTTTACGTCACGTTACAGTTTTTGCATTATTGCTGCAATACAACCGGCCTGAATAGTGACAATGAGAAAGATTTTCCATCCAACTTTTTAAGCGTTGCATTTAAATATATGAAAATAAGTGCCTCCGAGCGAACGTATGTTCGTTTGCAAGTGAGTTTTTGCATATTTAATTGAGTGGTTTTTCGAAAAATGACAAAATAATCTGCCATCCGCCCGCAACATTAAAAACTCATTTGCGCCATCAATTAGCGGGACTGCTCGCATCGTTGCTTGGTGGCTGGTTGGTTGCAGTGTGGAAAGCGGTCGCCGCTCGACGCGGCATTTTCATGCCGTGCCAGATGTGATGACAAGTAACTGGATTTAACACTTTCATAGTGCCTTCGAGCTTTAAAAAGCTTCATTAATGTAATTGGGGATGGTTGCGGTCGAAGATAACAATAAATTAAATCATAATCATATTGAGCGAACTAGTTTTCAGCTTTAAAGGTGTTTTATTGATATTTATTGAAAGAATTTGCATTTAATTCATATTCTATTAAGTTAAAAACAGCGAAGTGTTGTTGACATGGTGCCCCTAAAGGGTCAAACTAGTCTAAAGCTCAAATCTCTGTCCCAGATCCTTTTAAATATAATGTGTATTTGAGTCTGTAAAATATCTTTTGTTGGCCAAAAGATTTTAAGAAGGCCTAGGCCAGTTTGAGTTGCGTGCGCATTGATTCTGAGAACTCATGCTATCTGAAGTAAAAATTCATTGTTAATAAGAAAAATATGCTTACGAAAACGTAAAAGCTTTACTGTGTTATTTGTGCAGACAAATGTGTCAAGGAGAATACCAAAAAAATAAACAATTTTGTAAATTTCTGCAGTCATCTAAGAAGAGTATTAGTTATTATAATCCATTCTGTTATAGCACAAGTAATTTTATCGGAAATTAATACGTGTCAAATAACGCGATTATTTCACGCTCTTGCTGATAGTAATATGTGTTTTCTCGACGCTTTGTAGGCTATCCTGGACGGCACTGCAATGCAGGAGTGTTGTCAGCTAGCATATTAAAGCGAGCCAATGAAAATGGCCTTGTTACATTTTCTCCGGCATTTTCTCATGACATTTGATTAGTGATGCAGCGCGTCCTTTAGAAACGATTTGATGGTACCTTACAAGAACAATGGGTTCCTCTGTGGTCAAACATTTTTATTAGACCAGCGTTTGTGTGGAGCTAGCATTTGGCGTATTAAAAGAGAAGTTCAGAATACTAAATTATTTTGAAATTAAAAAAATTTTATTTCGTCTTGTTTCATACTTCATAACTTTACGAAGAAGTTCCTGACGGCGTGATTATTGATAATCCTGTCTTACAACAAGATTAACAAGCTTCTAGCTGACCAAATAGAGGCGAACCAAGAGCGAACTTTGTTGTCAGCTTAGCTAAAAATATATTGAATTAATTTATTTCATTTAACGTACATATTTGGTTATACTACCAAAATTATTAAATGCAAAAATAACTTCAGATCGATAGTTATAAGAAACCAAGCAATCACTTAAATATTTAGTGAAAGTAGAGCTAGGGCAGCTATTTAATTTCATTGAGTTTTGTTTTTCGATGTCAATTTCCTTCCTTTTGTGTTTCCGCAGTTCGTCCAACATATTCTTCTTATATGCAGTTTCTTTTTCTAAAAAGTCCAAAAGATTTCGAGCGCATCTTTGTATGTACATATATATTTGACACATAATGTTGCTTTGATGCATACATTTAGAGACCTACAAACCAACTTTGTGAGTTCAACAAAGTGTTATTTAAAATGCGTTTCGGTAGAGTGTTTTATTCCTCAAAAATTTCGCTTGTTTTGCCGTTTTTATCCTTTGGTAAAACAGCACTTCTATTAAATATTAGAAATTCAGCCTGGCAAAACATTCTCTTAGAAAATAAAATTGATGCCTCTGGGTGTATGAATGAGTAGATAAAAACCTAATGTTTTTTTCGCTTGGTTCTCCGAAAGAGACATCTTTGAATGAAAAGATAATTTTGAGGCTACCAACCCTGCAAGGTACCGGTTAAATTCCCGATGTATTACCCAACAGCCCTACTAGAGATTTCTATTAAAGTTTGTATGAGTTTCTTAAGGTCCAAGTTGACAATTCTAACCAAAACTTTTGTGTACGTGTAATCGTTCACCCATTTCTTATACATTGGACTCAGATTTTGCAAGGTTGTACAAGTATGTATATGTATTGAATTTGCCTAGCCGTGACTTACTAGGATATTACCAAAAATATAATACACATTTCTTATTACTAGACTATATCATTACGTAGCTTTATTAAATGAATCTTTGTAATTTTTTTGGTAAATCTAGTTAATATATAACCCATCTATAAAAAATATAGTTTCTATAGTAAGAAGAAAAAAAAAACAAAAAAAAAAATAATCCGCTATAATCGCGTAAGCGGTGTCAACGCCAGTTAAGTAGAAGAAGATAGTAAGAAGAAAAAAGAAATATCGATACTATCGTTAGTTCCATCGACTGGTTTGCAGCTCTACCACTTCTTGTTGCTGTAAAAAATTATTTAAAACTTTTAATATTGTAAAAATGTAAATTTTAAAAATAAAATGTTCTTGCTTTTGATCTTCGGTCGGCCTTGTATTAAACAACTGCATCTACAAATTTAGCGGTGCGCTGATTGCAAGTGCCATGCTACCACAGTGCGACAGGACGTCTTATGCTTACGCCACGATCATACGCGACTAGAACAATGAAGCAACAAATTAATATGTATTTGTCACATTGTCAGAGAATAATACATTGATCTTGTACTTTGAAATATTTAAGCCCCTTGCAAGCAATACCATTTTTATATTATCAGTCGTGTTTTAAGCATATAAACATCTTAATAGTGTTCATGTTTTAGTTCTAATAAATAATAACCTTTAATTCCAGTCGGTAGTTGATATTTGGTAGTTGGTAGTAGCAATATAGTGTACCCGTAAATTAACCAGAAAAAACCAGTAAACCAGAAAAATTTCAATTAAGGGGTTAGGGGTAATAATTTTGCATTTTCGTTAAGTGTAATATATAAAAAATATTCCCTGAAAATTTCATGTTAATCCGATAATTAGTTTTTGAGTTATTCTAGAAATAAGAAGGTGAGCTCGGGCACTTCAGAGCGCTAGTGTGAAACTTTAAACGCGTTGTTCTCAAAACTATGTTTTTTGAATCGGTGACAACTGTAACTTGAAAACCGTTCAGTAAATTTTAATGAAATTTATACAGCTTTTAGAATACATAATAAACTCGGGTCTGATCGAAGGATTTTTATTTTTTCGAAAATTTCGATTTTTTAAGACCAATTAACTGTTGATTTTGTTATGAAATATTGCAAATTTGGCATCACTATACTTCTTATTCCTTTCATACTGTTCTTATGTATGTACAATATTATATTCAATAAAGTCAGTCGTCATCCTACATTGAAACTGCGTGTACGTAGCTCTGTTCAACAGATTTTTTGGCAAAAATTTAGAAACAAATTTCCTGAGGCCGCCATTTTGTTAATTTTGAAGAAAAACTAAAATCTGTTTAAATGAGTTAAGGCCTCCCCACTCTACCGGGAGAAACTGGCGCACCCTAAGGACGAACTCACATACACCACATCCGATGGCACCATACACTCACATTACCACACAACATCAACACAACTCACCACACATGTACCCACTCAACAAAAAGGGTGGACATCGGGATGGAAGTCTCAATTCGACATTAACAGCTCGCACATCAACTTTCGATTCGATACTGCGCCGCGTCAACACTATCTTTGACTCCGATCGACAGCCTTCCGCCCTCGCCGAATGACAGCGATCCAACAAATTGGATATTAACTCAATAAAACCACAATTTTATGTAATATCGTACAAAATAAAGGACAATTACAAACAATTACTCTTCTTAAATACAGTGTTTTTTCCCTTTCAATTGCTCACGCGAGTGTAAGTGCAAATCGTAACATTTAAATACAGTGGATTGTTTTCCCCCGATAAATTGGGTCAATATTTAAACAAAATCCTTCGATCAGGCCCGGGATTATCTATTTATAAAACTAATTTTTTCTGTCCGATTGTTTTTAGATGAATCTCCAAGGACTTATGCTTGTCACCGCAAGTACCTTTTTTGGAACAGGGTCAACACAAACAACTATAACTTTTAAAATTAAATTGTTTTTTTGAAATTTTCGTGACTTCAAGTCAACACATCCTATAATAATCCCATATTACTACTTTTGAAAAATAACATGATTTAGTATTAAAAAAAAAAAAACTGAAAATTCTAATTTTTTCGTGCCTCTGACTACCCCTAACCCCTTAATAGTGTATGTTTGTACTTTTATATGAAAAAAAAAACTGTTTAAAAAAGCTCATTTCAACCCAAGGAAGCCCATGTAAGACCTTAAGGGCCTAAGGCCATGACTTCGAAGAATTGTCTATTCGCTTTCCATTTATCTTCAAAATTCCTGAAATAAATAGACAAACTTCTATAATTGACTTATTTCCATTTCGTCTATGCATGTCAACACATTTAAGTTTATTTAGGGAGACCCCTTTCAGCATCATAGTCGACCATATGTGGTGCGGTGTGCAATATCTTCAACACACTACAGTCATCAATTTTGAGTGGCGACCACTTGAATGCGACCGCTATTGCCATGGCTTTTGTTTCCCCATTACATTTGACTCCATTTGCTTTGCTTTGTAATTTACCGCCTTGTTGAAAGTTGACATTTTTTTTCTTTTTTATTTTTAAATATTATTTGTGGAGTTTTAGGTTTTTGAAAGCTTTGGCAATTTTTTCTGCTTTATGCTCTCTTTTGATGCAATAAGTGGTAAGACCCCAAATGTGTTTATACGTAAAGATAGCCAGTGGCGTAGGGGCCACGTTAAAAATACCTTGCTAAAATTAATTTCTTTAAAGAAAGTCTACTCGGATCATTTTCTTTAGGATACAATTAGGAATCTTTAGAATATACATATGTATTTAGAACTCATCCCGGCTTGTGGCGTTGGGGCAGCATACGTAAGACGTTATCTAATAAATAAATAAGTAAATATGTAAAATTTGTTTGACAACTCCCTCATTTTTAGAAAATTTTATGTGGATTAAGATATTGGTTTTATTTGTTTCACATTGCAAAATGCCTAGGATCCCCTCACCTATCCACAGAGTCGAGAGGTGATTCCGAAGATTGTCCGAATTACGTAACATGTATACTTACGTATATTTTTCATAAAGTATGATAAACCGAAATTCGATTACTTTTTCTTACTCCAAGAAACAATTGTCAAAGTTAAGTCTTCTTTAAGGGCGCTAGACTGTCCCAACCGCTTATATGGACAACTTCTCGCGGGAAAGTGATTCCGGGAAAACTTAGATGTTTGTCTTTAAAAGAGGTTCTCAACAAACACCTAACCCTTCTAAATATATGACACTGTCCTATCCAAGTACACATAAAAATATACATACATATATTAGTCAAATTACTTGCACGAACTCATGAGCTTACATCGCAGATACCATCGTCTCTATGTCTCTATTTACTTTGCGTTGTGGCAACGTTTTTGCTTTGAAGTTCAAGTGTCTGAAGTCAGCATCTGTAAAAATCACCAACAACATTCATATTAGTCTGTATGTACATATGTATTTTCACATGTACATATGTATGTATCTGTTTTTGCAAATATGTAGGTTCAAATGCATAAACATTCATTTACGTTTACCGGTTCACTACGAGTACATCTTTAACACCAATATTAACCCTCATAAACTTGCTCCCTCGGCTTCAAGTGCGTTTGTCAAATAAAAACCAAATTTAATGGCCTCTTTGGTGCGTGCCGCTTGCACTTTAGCACGAGTACTTATTGTTTCGGGACGATGAATTCATGGAAAATGCGTTTTTTACATTTGTACTATACTCTCGCAATATATATATTTTTACTTTTTGTTACATCTAATAACACCTAAACTATATACATACATATATCCAATTTAGAGATCCTTTCACGTTTTTGTCGAATAATTTGGTTTGAAGTCAAATATTTTTAATACAAAGTTTAGCTAACACCTGATAATGCGGAACTTATGTCTTTATTAAGCAATTTATGTTTATCAGAAAATTCCATTCTTTTAGTTAGCAGTTCTTGGTGGTAGCGGTTTTGATTTTCTCTGAGAAGAAGAATAATAAGAAAATCTTAATTTTTTTCGACTTTTGGATCCCAAAACTCTTTTAAAGTTTCAAAACATTTACCGGATTCTGTCAGTTTTGCCATACCTAACCTCTTGCTGTCTAAAAGAAAGTGTAAAAGCTTCGGACGAAGAAATTCCCTAAAAGACGGAGCAATGAACGTTAAGATCGAAGCTGGTGTTTAAGTGTGTTATTCATAAAAGAAAAATATTAATGTGATTAATCTATATACACATGTAAACACAAATATATTAAAATACGGTTAAACTTCCATAGCTCGAATTTCTATAACACGAAGTTCTCCATAAATCGCACTTTTGAATTCGCAATACCAAGTCAAATTAAAAAAAAACATTCCTTTTCTATCTCGAAGTTGTTTGATAGATTATGGTAATTCGAGGAAGTTTAACTGTTTAGTCGAAGATGTTAACAATGCCCGAGCCTTTTAACCATTCGGGGCTGACAGAAAAGAAAGATGCACTGGTTAACATTTCCGGAGAATACCATAAGGGCTATTGTGGTACCTAGAACTCTTGTAAAATTTATCATAAAAATCCTCATAAGTCGACGAAGTATTTGAACCGATCCCAAAATTTGATGAGGTGGCCGGTAATTGCATATATCCAGTACAAGAATGCAAGATATTAATGGAGTTGGGAGCGGCATACGAGTGCCTGCTCTTGCTTTGCGGCTGCCAGCGATTCGACTATGATTAACTTTGAACCACTCAAACAAGTCTGGTGATGACATTCTTTGATTAACTTTGAAAACACAGTTTGCAAGATCGGAGTAATGTTTATCTCCTTGGGGGAAGCCGAATTTCGGAAAAATAAGTCTACTGCTATTCTGCCTGGAAATAACTACAGTAGTCCGGTAGTCTATACCAAAGCTTGGGGAAAAAATTTCAAGAAAGGCTCTCTCTCTAACTTTCCCACCTAGCGCCTCTTCTCCAGTGACTTTTAAACCTCAACATATCCGCCGTTGATACGAAAACGGAGAAACAGCCAGCAGGAAAAGCTTCTCTGACGCAGTGACCCAAGATTTCAGAGATGCAAATGAAGAACAAAAAATTTCAGCGTGACTGTGTTTGGGACCTCTTATATACCCAGCTTCTATGAGCCTTAGACTGGTCTTCGCAGCAATGCCACTGCCGGCGATATGCAGGGATGCTTTTTAAAGGCCATTCGTGCAATTTGTGATATGCTGAATCGGGTTTTCGGTGATTGCCAGCACTTGCGGCATTCAATTTACCCAGAACTTTCGCCGAAATACCTTTCCTTTCAAATAATTCGGAATTTAGTTTACTATATATGTACTTTGCGAACTAAGCTATAACCACAATTAAAATTTGCTTTCTTTCTTTTATTTGCTTTTCCTTCTGCCGTACACTAATGAAATTTGCTGGTACGTTCCTTTGCATTTTAGATGACGCATTATTCAAATAGTGTTTCTCATAGATATGATATGAACTTGAAGTGAATGAATTTGAAAATTTACAATAAAATATTAACAGCACAAAAGTAAAAAAGTCAAATCTAAAAAAAAAGAAAGCAACAAAGGCAAGAACATGATGTTTGGACCCACGTCAAAGAAAGCCGAACAAAGTCAAAGTGCCGCCACTAGTGTCATGTATAAATACATATGTTTGTACGTTTGTACTGTGTACAACTTGCTTACAAAAGCGGCAACAACAACTGCTGTAAACTTTTCTGTTGACTGAATGAGTATGTGTTGAAGCTGGTAATTTATAAAGTCGCTTCAGTTCACTTGCCTGCCGGGCAGCGCCAGCTTTATTAACCACGCTTGCCCCAAGGCGGCGGCTTGAGATCATACGAAGTTGCATCGCACCGTTACAAATTGATTTGTCCACGCACTCACACATATGGTACATATCAAGGGAAAATGAAATCTGTGGGTATATTTTTATAAAAAAATAAGTAACGGGTGATCCAGATAAAGGTACTTTTTGAATAGCTTTTTTTGATAGATCACGCGTGAGTTTGTCAAGCTGCCATGTTAATTTTATTCAGTATTGTTTGGCATTTTATCATGGAAAGATATTTTCACGTTTTAGTCGAATAATGGGGTTTGAAGTCAAATCAATTCAGTCACGACTAAACAATTTTTAAAAATCGTTCAACTTTATTACGAAAATACACGTTCTGTAAATGATATGTTTCGGTTTTATTTCTACAAAAACGATGCCGGTGAGATTATAACCGTTAATGGCGACCGTCGCGGCATAATAACCGACTATTTAATGCTTGAAATTGAAATTTGTGGTCTCAACATTCTCAACGTGGTTCAACAAAACGGCATTACTTCCCACACATCGCATCGATCAATAGATTTATTGAGAGAACACATCGGCGAGCAGAAAATTTTCGCGCTTTGGGCCACCGGATTGGCCGCTATGATCTGTGATATCACACCGTTATACCATGTTCAGACCGACACTTAATCACACGATTTCGACCGTTGAGTGGTTTATCCCACTAATCTTATAAATTTCAAGATTTCAGTATACAAAAATGACAGCTCCAAATCACTTCATTGAAATGATTTGAAACTAATCCACGCAAAATCTCTCTGTGCGACTCTCATTTTGCGCCATCTACTTGTCAGCATTGGAAATCTGTTACATTATCATAGCTGATTTAGAAACTACAAAGGGAAAATTGTAAAAAAACAGCTTTTTTTAAAGCAATGAATCTAATTTCACCTGAAAATCGACTTAACAAATGAAAAAATACATCCATTATTTCTATTATATGGAAAATATTTAGAAAAAAGACGGCTTTTATTTCAAAATACTATACGACAATATTTTCTTTTGATAAATATTAAGCGATGTGAATTCTTAAATGACAATAACAGCTGTTTTTTTTTCTTTCTAACGGTAGTGAGAACGGGCTGATAAGTGAATGTTATTAAATGCAATCTAATCCCTTTAAATTTTCGGTCTGAACATGGTATTAGACTTTAAAGTCTATGCGGATAATCCCGCTTCGATTTAGGCCTTATAGCAAAACATCACGTGTGTCATTCGTCAGTTATCAGTCGAAGTGCTCGAACGATTCACCGATATTTGAACTCAACGGTTGGACCATCTGAGACGCAGCCGCGGCCAACATTTGAAAGAGATACTCTTTAAAAAATAAATGACAAATAATGTTTTTTCTAATGATAATACACATTGGCCAATTTGATGTTTCTGTTTAAAGTAGGTAACCTAGAAATGGATAACCCTTTATATCTTTTGTCAACAATAGCAAAAAATAACTGATGACTTTTTGGCATTGCTCCGTGACACAAGCAATCATTAATGCAACTAAGGTCCCATGAGACCATTGACTATTGAATAGCAGACATGATGTGATCATATACAAGTATTCCAGAAAAAACTATCGACAATCTACTTGTATATAGATAAGTAAGCGACATTCGAAAAAGTTGTGATGTACACTCAAGTTATAAAAAGTCTGGTAAATCCACGAGAAATCAAATATTTAACATTTTATTAGATAAGACCGATTTCGATATAATAGGCTATCACGTTCGCGTAAATACCAATTTTTAACCAGCACTTAATGAGTTCGAGCCAAGTCCAGCAGACGGTAAAAGCTCTATCTCCAATTTGCTGTATAAGCTTCAATCTATCCATGAAAAAGATCCGCTTCCACAACTACAATTAGTAGGCCCGGCGACGAAGTGTTTCACATTGTCATGAATGTAGTCAATGTTAGATTGGGTTTCAGATGGTCTCTACCTAAGCCTGTCATTACTTATGCCACTTTTACTTGGTTTTACGTTATTCTCGAATAATTGTTGCATTGTTGTAAGCTAAAATCTTTAGTAAAAAAAAGAAAATCTCCGGCAGTACCGCAGTTTCACAGGCGTACTTCTTATAACACAAAAGGGTTTAAAAAGAGTTTTATCCTGATTTTGAATTCTGTGAAGATAAATTGTCAAAAAAAAGTTTTCCATTCAATTACTTAATTTTGAATGTTCAGTTAAGATGGTAGCTATACATATGGATGACAGCCAATATGGATATCGGCTCCGACAAATATGCAGCTTCTTAGAAATAAAAGGACTGTGTAAAATATAAGCTTGATATCTCAAAAAATGAGGGACTAGTTCACGTGTATACAGACAGACAGAAATTTCTAAATTGACTGCTCCTGGGTATTATAAACTTCGCGGCAACCTTAATGAACCCTGTTCTGTGAATAAAAAATATATTCGGCAAATATACTATAATATTTCTCAGGGATTGGCTTGTGTTCTGAAAACTAATTTCAAGCAAAACATTTTGGACTCCGTCACATACTTTGCTATTTAAAATAATCTGTGTTGCGTATATATGTAGGTCTAAGTCCGCTTAGTACATTAGTTGTAAAAGGTGCATAATATGAAAAGCACGAGTCTTAACGTAGAATCGGTAGATTAATCTATGTATCCGTAACTGTAATTGCAGGCTCATAGTATGCTTTAGCCATTTGGGGACAGCTTGTGCTGCCACTCCTCCGGACATGTCCATTTGGCGTCAATGCGAAAAGCGGCAAAAGATCAAAAGTGCCTGAACAGGGTCACAAGCGAGGGCTCAGAGGATGGCCGGACGGACATGGCTGATAGGCAAGCGTATTGTCGGATTGCTGAACTGGCAAGTTGCTTGATCAAAGGCATTCGTCATCATCTGCATGTGCTTGCGCAGCTCCTAGTGCGCCGAAAGGCACATGCACACGCAGACACGGGCTTTCGCACATCGTACGACAAACATGTCCATATACGCACACGTGCGATACAAAGTAGATGGGCGTGAGCCATTGCGCAGATGCACTGATAGTTCAGCATTTGTCGAGTCTGTAAACAGCATGCATAGACGCGTCTCGATATGCTTGAAGTTGTCCGCAAAGCACTTAGTTGCAAGGCGCTGCCCGATTGTTTGTCGGCATTGTGGACATTCTATCACGTGAGCAAATGGCGCGATTAATTGCCGTGCTTTGGTGGCAAATGCGTATAAAAAGATTTGCGTTGCATCATAAAAAACGTTTAGTGACAAGCGACTGTGACTTGATTGCTGACTGCTGTAATTTTCATGATTGTCTTCACACCGTGATGGTTCCTCTTCGCTGAATACAAAAAGCGTCAAAATTACTGCAAAATATGGGTGGTCCCGATGAAGAAGAGCAATAAAAAGAGGAGCTTATAATTATTGTGTTTGTAGATAAAGTACGCAGTCATGTGGGCTCAGAGTAATAAATTTGGTTTGAAACTACTACATACATACATGTATTGTACTTATGTTCAAAGTGTATTAAAACAAAGTGAACTAAGTATTTAACTTACGCTTATTTGACAATAAAATAGTAAACAATTCATGTATTTGTTTATATTAACCCGTGTGTTTTTTTTTTTTTTTTTTTGATCTTGAACAATATGAAGCCACTTGCTTTACATACATATACATATATGATAAATAAAAAAAAAGTTTGTCTTGGATCTAATCAATAGTAAAAACGTAAAATTTCTATTTATCAAAATATGAGAGTTTCTTACTTTTTTTCTTGAAGATTGGGAAGTAAGTTTAATGAGGGTACTGCATCGGGGCTTAGTCGTCTTTTTTTAAGGGGAGATTCTTTTATTTCCTCCAACTTAAAATGTAGCCCACATATTCTCGATGACAAACTGAGTTGTATGCCACACTTTCCCACTCCTTCCGTTGCGATTTGTCAGTTGGAGCACAAAACATTGGTAGATTGCTTCCATGAGTTGTTTTGCATAGGCCACAAGTATTCGGCATTTTATTCAGTTATTTAAAAAAATATTGTTTTTCTTTTTGAAATTTGCTTACTTTTGAATTTCCGAATTTGAATTTTTGAATAAATGTAAAGGTTAAGTCAATGACAACATTCATGTCAAATAAGCGTAAAGAAAAATTAAATGTCATATACTTAGTTCACTTTGTTGAATACACTTTGCTTATGTTAAGAAACAAATATTTGACTCCATTAGATTAATAATATCCGGTATCTTTTTGCCAGAAAAGTTAGATTATGCTCGAAAAAATGTTGCCAAATTTTGGTCAACATCTTCAGTATTAAGACAAAACCCCAGCAATCTTGAAAACTTACATACGAGTATTGGTGATTCCATTTATTTCACACTCACAACAATTTGCTACAGAGCATAATGTTTTCTGTTCGCATACAAGTTTTTTGTATCACCTAAAAACAATGGAGTTTTATAGGGTAATCTATATAAATAAAAATAAATTGTTGTTCGTTAGTCTAATTAAAACTCGAGAACGGCTGGGCCGATTGAGCTGATTTTGGTTTTAAAATGTTTGCCGTAGTCCAGGGTAGGTCTAACGGTGAGCAAATAAGGAACAATTGCGAGTAAGATAGAGTAAGACGACAATTCCATTTTCCCATATAAAAGTTGACCACTTACTTTCTGTCAAACATTTAACAGTATTTGTACTCTCAGTTCCACTCAAATTTGGAAGAACGCATTAAAACAAGACTTTTGAATCGACAACATAATATCAACTTTGCTCATAACATCGTGTATTTAAATCTAAATAAATAAAAATGAATCGCCATACTGTATGTACATATGCTCATAACCTTCATACGACTGAACCAAATTTGATAATTCTTTTTTTTTTAATGTTCGCTGAGGTACAAGGATGGATTTTACTGAGAGAAAAATTCAAATAATTTCCGGAAAACTCCTAGAAACAGCGCCTTTCTTTTTCTCATACCAACGAATGAATGTTTGTTTGTTAGTAGCGATAAGAGAACGGCTGAACCAATATTGATGAAATTTTCAGAGGTTGTTCGTTGTGGATCAGGGAAGGTTTAAAAATAAAATTATCTTATACCTTTCATGAAAAGCCGGAAAATTGGATACATATTTCCAAAAAGTAACTTTTTTCCATAAACATTTTTTTTTTCAATTTTTGTTTTTTTTTGTTTTTCAATATTTTGATTTGTAAATTATTTGAATAGTTCAATTTCGGTCGCTTGCTTTTTTATTCCGGCTATTCAAAAGAAAAATTATTGAAAATTATTCAGTGAAAACTTGACGTGTGTTTCACATAAAGGGGTCAATTGCAGATTGAAATTTGTTACGAAGCCACCAAGAGGTCGCCCTCATATCTGTCGGTGTTCTTTTTGCCATCAAAGTATGGCAGCCCAAGGCAAGGCAAGGCAAGAAGTACTCCCAAGACATACGTGCGGAATTAAGGATCGCGGTCAAACAGCAAGCGATCGTCACGATGTCACTGCATGTTGTAGCGGCAGAATTCTCCCGAGAGAAAAAATTTCCCTGCCGAGAGAATTCTGCCGCTACAACAACAACAACAACAACATGTCACTGCATGACTTTTCAAACAACAGTTACGATGTTTGATTGACTTTATCTTGAAGCAACGTATATGTGGTGCTGTTGGATGCTAGAGTACTCTGTTGGCAAAATAGAGGTTTTCCGCATACACACATTCTTCTTTGGATGATGGCTACACCAAATCAAATTGATGAAATCATTTCTCCGGAAATTTCTCATGTACAGAAAGATCCAGTATTATATGAAGTGGTGGAAACCAATGTGGTGCATGGACCTTGCGAACACTACAATCCCTTTTCGGTTTGTATGTCTTGAAACACAAACTGGAAATGATGGATATCAACTCTATCGGCGTCGCTCACCAGATAACAGAACATTCAGCATTCAACTTAGAAGAGTGAATATCGAAGTTGACAACACATGGATCGTACTATATTCACCATTATTGTCTAATTCACATTCAAAAGTTATATCAATGTTGAGTATTGCAGTTTTGTGTAATCGATAAAATACGTTTGAAAGTACGTCACCAAAAGAAGCAACATGGCGATTATTGGTCTTGAACGATACGGTCGATACGTGAACTGCAATGAAGCGCTTTGTAGGATATTTGCTTTTGCAATTCATGAACGTTTTCCGACTGCTGTGCGTCTTGCAGTTAATTTGGAGAATGATCAAAGAGTCTATTTCAACTCAGAGAATACAGTGCAGCCAGTGGAAACACCGCCAGCAACAAAATTAACATTTACGAGTTTTTTCTCAACTTTCGTCAGTAATCCGTTTGCGAGAACATGGCTCTATTCGGAAATACCTTGACATACATACAATACAATATATGGAATTCATCGAAGAAATATTAACGCAGAAAGCAAGGCCAACCAGTAGAGTGACATCCAGGTGTATTCTCAATCAATGCATTAAGACGAATTTACACAATCCACTCGAAAAACGACGATTGCTTCTACCTTCGGTTGCTATTGATTATTGTACGCACTTCAAATTCATATGAGTCATTGCATACCGTGAATGGTACCGTGTGTGCAACCTTTTGAGAGATGCGATAGCTGCTTCGAATGCCACTGAAGTTTTCACACTTTTCGTGATGATCACCCTTTAAATCCGCGTCAATTATGGAATACGACCAAAAATTACATTGCCGAACACATTTTACATCGTATACGCTAAAAATTGGAAATGGGTCAATACCGGTTGATACTTCCGGCGGTTTGATATCAATTCCATCCGGCGTTTATCAATTCACGAAAGATGGGCTCATCGCGAATGTTTATACGAACATTGGTCAAATAATCCTAAGTACAATTTCTGGACTATATGAGCAATGTTAGCTGCCACAAATACCGATGTTTTTGACTTGAACTGGAAGATTCAAAGTCAAATTCCAGGAGACTTGCGGTTATAAAAATCGTTTGATCGTCTTGACACTGAAGACGAAGCCGTGAATGATCCATGGAATTTCTAAATTATTTGGATAGGCTTGGTATGCCACCGCATCATTTGCGTCTCAAAGTTGGATCTATCGTTATGATCTTTCGCAATCTAATTGTGACGCAGCTATCAAATATAAGGGGCAGAATGATTGATTCTACGGATTTCTTTTGAGTTCTAAAGATTTGCCATTTCAGTTCAAACGTATTTCGTTTCCAGAAAAGTTGAACTTTAGATGACGATCAACAGGATAGTCGCATAGTGTGTGGCATAAATTTGGAAATGCTATGTTTTTTGCACGGCCAGCTATAATTGGCGTGCTCAAATGTAGAAAAATCGCAAATAAATGATTATCACCACACAATATCAATTTTTGTCTTTTCATTTCAAAACACATAATTTCACGCAGAATAACGGCTGCCGGGTCAGCGTGTATATATATTATATATAAATGATCGGCATGATGAACGTTGTTGAAATCTGACTGATTGTTTGTCTATTCGTCTGTTCGTGGGTTCATCCGTTCGTCTGTACAAGCAATAAAGTAAAATTTAAGATATCTTGATGAAATTTGGTAGACGTGTTTCTTGACAAACAAAAAAAAAAAAGATTTCAAACCTGTAAACTTAAATTATTCCTTACGTTATTAAAATTTTGAACTTTAAATTATGTATATTTTCTAAAAAAAAAAAAAAACAATGAATGACCCCTGGCTGATTAATGTTACTGTCCTATAGGTATCAATACTTGGAGATGATACAATTGGCATGAAATGAATGCTCTTTGACGATTACAATTTGGGTCGTAGTCCAGTTATTGGAATGATTTTTGGGGTTTTCTTCTCTTTATAGTTTCCCTTCTTCTTGAAGATATTTATCCAGGTTATGACTTTTGAAAATAGAAGTAGATAGCAGAGGAGAAGGAAAGGAACGAAACGAACGAACATTACATTTTATAAATGTGAACAAGACTTTTTAATTTAAATTGCGACCAAATCTTATCCGTCGAAATAATTTGTTTAGGTTGGTATCACTGTCGATGGCATCTGTGCCAAATGTCACATCATAATCATAATCATTAGAGTCACATGAAGTGCATTCGGCGGTTTTACGATAAGTGAAATTATTCATCAAAGAAGTTACATTAACTTTTGTGTTTGGAATAAATTTCTGCTGCCGAAACATTCAAAATGTTAAAGAAGGCTTTCGGTGACAGTGGCTTGTCGCGACTAAGTGCTTTTGATTATTCAAAGAGAGTCGACTAAATTTTTTTGAAAAACAGCGTTTCGTTTACGTCTGTGGAACAATGTTTACGACCCGGAAACAAACGATAATATCACGTCATAACTAGTCAGAAATTAAGGTGATGTTGACAGCTTTCTTTGATTATCAAGATGTGGTGCACTTCGAAGTCGTTCCGACCGTTCAAAAATGTCAACAAGGATTAACATTTGAGTGTT
This sequence comes from Bactrocera correcta, assembly GCA_027475135.1. NCBI lineage: Eukaryota > Metazoa > Arthropoda > Insecta > Diptera > Tephritidae > Bactrocera > Bactrocera correcta. The sequence continues at coordinate 141,367,651 of CM050323.1, read as the reverse complement.
ATGCGTCATTTACGTGAAGCTGTTCGTAAAAAAAGCCCGGAATTATGGTCCAACAACTCTTGCTTTTTGCATCATGATTATGTTCCGCCGCATACTGCATTCATTCTTCGAGAGTTCTTCGCCAAATTTTCAACCAATATCATGCCGCATTCACCGTTTTCACTTGATTTATTTCCATGTGATTTCTGGATATTCAGCAAACTCAAACGACCGCTCCGGGGAAATCGTTTTGAGTCAATTGAAGACATTAAACGTAAATTGCTACGCGCTTTGAAAGCTATTCCGTAAATTGACCTAAACAAATGCTTCGAGAATCAGAAAAATGTTGGCGCAAGTGTATTTTTAAAAATTTTGAACAAAGTCTTACTATTTTTTTTTTTTTTCCCATAGTAGCATGAGGGTGGGCGCAGTTTATTCAGTACGATGGGGTCAGTTCAACAAAACTTGAAACCAATTTGTCATATTTTCAAATTCATCGGACTATATTATTTTCAGATGGCCAGGACGGTTTGGATAATATTAATTTTTTGAGCAAAAGTAGGCAATAAAGCAATAACAACTCGAAATATAAACTTATGTTGGATAAAATTCCTTAGTAGACCTTTTGGAGCTTTACCCGTTTGTATTCGAAAAAATTTATTTTGCATTTTGCAATGATTAGTATCAGTTCTACAATCTTAGCTCTCCTTTGAGTACAAAACTTTTAAGAAAGTATTGTCGCTTCAGTTTACAAATGATCAATCGAATAATTTTATCTTGTTCCACCTTTCAGCACATCGGTAGATAAACACGTTTCGTTTACAGCGATTTATCGCTTGCCCTCAATGCCCTTAGTCGTTAGAAGCTCGCAAACAGATCCAGCCAGTTTGAGGAATACAAAATCTGGTCATGAGCAATTACCTGAGCCACCCACAAAAATCGCGCAAACGAGCAGCAATTGAGAAAAACATAACCTCAAAATGTTAACATATGTTGTACAAGCTGTGCTCCGTTGCAAATTGGGCGCTCACGCTACGGTAACTACAGCAAAAACGACAGTAGCCTGCACAGCAAAGCAACACTGTGGTAGCGCTCTCGGTGGCAGTAGCAACAGCGCCAAGCGAATTTGCAATAAATCAAACTTCCAAGGTGCAACATGGCATAAAGTAGTGCGCCTGCCGCGTGCTGCATCATGCATACAATTTGCTCCAACTCAACGCCCATGCCGCTTGTCCGCAGCCCGCCTGCCCTTTGCAACAACAGTAGCAACAGCAGCCAAAAGGTAAAAATTGAAATGTTGCAAGTTGAGCACACGGCCAACACAGCGCAAAGATGAAAGATAAAAGCGATGTAGAGCAATGCGGAAAAAGCGTGACAGCGGCGAGAGTGCGGAGTGATGCAGTTAGGATGGAGTCACTGAATGAGCTGCTCGGGTTTAGCGTGGCTGCTAACGAGCATGGTGTTGCTGATAATGGTGTTGGTGATGTTGCTGGCGACTCCTACGCGTTGCTGTGCCGCGCGACAAGAAAAAAAGGCTTGAGCGTACGAAGAATGAATGAAAAAAATGATGGCCGTCAACAAAGTGGGCGCAGCCCCACTACCTGGCAGCTGCTACCGAGTTTAGAGCGAAGTATGTATGCGTGTGCGTAATGAAGACATTACCGTGCCAACACGTGGCGGTTATTTATCAAAAGGCAAGGAAAGTTGTAGATTTATTGCGAAATATTTCTCTAAATTGAGGCAAAGGCGGGAATTTGAATTCTTAACATGCAAATGTTGGTCAAAACTGGTAGGCATATTGTGCACACGACATTAGAAGAGTGCTTCGAAGGCTGCAAGAAGAGAAATGAGCCGGTTGGCTAATTGATTCAGTCATTACTATTGGAAAATAATTTTGTGTATTTTCTACTATAGGTCTAATGATACTTCATTTGAGAGTATACTACCTTTTCAGGTTTTCTACTATTTGCAGGGATCATCTTCCAAACTATCTTTTACACGTTTTTTTTCTTTACTTTAAGAGCTTTTATTCAAATATGTCGCTTTAAGCCGGATAGTGTTAGGACTGTTCTTCTATCATGGCCGACTTCAGTTAAATTTAAGTTTTCCGAACTTCCAAGAAACAAGTGCCACTGCTAGTCTTCAACTTCAACTATTAATGTCTTCCATTTAATGTTCTCATTACTTGCTTAAACTGTAGAAATATCTTCCCATAGTTAGATTCAAGATTAAATTCAGATTAGATCCAGAAAACCCTCTAGCTCAGAAGGTATTCAGACGCAGTACCAGCTAGGGGAAAGCAGAGGAAGAAGAAGACCGCCACTCCATTGGAAAGACCAGGTGGAGAATGACCTGGCTTCGCTTGGAAACTCCAATTGGAGCCAAGCAGTGAAAAGGAAAACGATTGGTGCACTGTTGCGAATCATGACAGATCATTTAATTTGCGATCTCACCTTCATAAATTTGGTGAATTACCAATACAATCAAAATATTACCTCCTTCACCTGATTGGGACGGTACATTTTTCGTTGTTTTTAATCTTCCAATTTAAAAAATTTAGGCAGGTAAGCTGAAAGAAGTTTAGGAGTTTTAAGAAATCAATTTGAGACTCACTTACTCAGGCATTCTTTCAACCTGTGCTTGCTATGAAGCAAACAAGTGTTTGTCATATGATCCTAAGTTAATTTCGGAGACGGTGCATAAATTTGTACAAAGAAAGCTACGTTTTTTTGTTAGCTTTTAGCCTTCCTCAAAACGGGCGAGTATCTAAGCGTTAAATTAATTCTTGATTGAAAATTATTGTGATTAATTTTTTAATTGCACTGTAATGTGATGAAAACAAATTATATGATGAAACCGACAAAGGTCTCACATAACACAGCGAGCGTTGATGAAACTACTCGAAAGACCGCAACAAATCGTCTTTGTAAAATCATTTTGCCAGCGCTGTCGTTCCAATAACTGTAGACTCGATGATCGTTGAGCTCTTGAGTGACGTTACAATGCGATTGTGCTCAACGCGCTGCAGATGACGATTGCGCGAACATTGCAGCTGTCAAAAGAATTACGAAAGCATATTCGGTGAAACGTTTGCGGCGCACACAAACCGAAAGCCGACAACAAAGAGAAAAGCAATCTCAAACAAAAGTTTTCGACTTTTTTTGTTATTATTTTCTGTTGTATCATGGTCTTGCGCCATGCGCCGCCTGCCAACCTCCCGGCGATTCACAACGTACCACTCGCGCCACAAATGGTCAGTTACGTACCGTGCAAGTACTCACATATCGGTGAATCGCTGCTGGCAACAGCGTTGATGGCGAATGAATTTTATTTTTATTTTCGAACTTGATCGGCATTTGCGGTTAATTAAAAGGCTCGCCGAGCCGCTCGCTCTGATGGGCAGCTGTGGATGATGAAGATAATGTCGGCGGTGTATTGATAAGTGTATACTTGTGCTTTGTTTGTCGGCTGCGTCCGATGGTTCGGTTGGTTAGCTGACAGACTGTCTGTCTGACTTGGCCGGAGGTGCTAGTGGTGATATTGCCGATGATATGCTGTAGATCTTTGGCGGTATGAAATTAATATTTTTGAACTGCTATTCTTTGGTAGAGTTCGGAACGAATTGCTATTCGATTTGGCTGCGCTCACCGCTCACCGCTAATCGCATATTACGGTTTTTGGACTAAATAAAAGGAGTGAAATATTATTCTTAATGGGCGGGTTGCAGAGCAATATGTAGACACAATTTCAGAATTAGTATAATTCGTTGGATCGCCACAAATTATTAGGTACAACAATTAGTGAGCGGTGTCTTCTTCTTCTTCTTTACTGGCGTAGACACCGCTTATGCGATTATAGCCGAGTCAAAAACAGCGCGCCAGTCGTTTCTTCTCTTCGCTACGTGGCGCCAATTGGATATTCCAAGCGAAGCCAGGTCCCTCTCCACTTGGTCCTTCCAACGGAGTGGAGGTCTTCCTCTTCCTCTGCTTCCCGCGGCGGGTACTGCGTCGAATACTTTCAGAGCTGGAGCGTTTTCATCCATCCGGACAACATGACCTAGCCAGCGTAGCCGCTGTCTTTTAATTCGCTGAACTATGTCAATGTCGTCGTATATCTCGTACAGCTCATCATTCCATCGAATGCGATATTCGCCGTGGCCAACGCGCAAAGGACCATAAATCTTTCGCAGAACTTTTCTCTCGAAAACTCGCAACGTCGACTCATCGGTTGTTGTCATCGTCCAAGCCTCTGCACCATATAGCAGGACGGGAATAATGAGCGACTTATAGAGTTTGGTTTTTGTTCGTCGAGAGAGGACTTTACTTTTCAATTGCCTACTCAGTCCGAAGTAGCACCTGTTGGCAAGAGTAATCCTGCGTTGGATTTCCAGGCTGACATTGTTGGTGGTGTTAATGCTGGTTCCTAAATAGACGAAATTATCTACAACTTCAAAGTTATGACTGTCAACAGTGACGTGGGAGCCAAGTCGCGAGTGCGACGACTGTTTGTTTGATGACAGGAGATATTTCGTCTTGCCCTCGTTCACTGCCAGACCCATTTGAGTTGCTTCCTTGTTCAGTCTGGAGAAAGCAGAACTAACGGCGCGGGTGTTGAGGCCGATGATATCAATATCATCGGCATACGCCAGCAGCTGTACACTCTTGTAAAAGATTGTACCTGCTCGATTAAGTTCTGCAGCTCGAATAATTTTCTCGAGCAGCAGATTGAAAAAGTCACACGATAGGGAGTCGCCTTGTCTGAAACCTCGTTTGATATCGAACGGCTTGGAGAGGTCCTTCCCGATCCTGACGGAGCTTTTCGTGTTGCTCAACGTCAGTTTACACAGCCGTATTAGTTTTGCGGGGATACCAAATTCAGACATCGCGGCATAAAGGCAGCTCCTTTTCGTGCTGTCGAAAGCAGCTTTGAAATCGACGAAGAGGTGGTGTGTGTCGATTCTTCTTTCACGGGTCTTTTCCAAGATTTGGCGCATGGTGAATATCTGGTCGGTTGTTGATTTACCAGGTCTAAAGCCACACTGATAAGGTCCAATCATTTTGTTGACGGTGGGCTTTAATCTTTCACACAATACGCTCGACAGAACCTTATATGCGATGTTGAGGAGGCTAATCCCACGGTAGTTGGCGCAGATTGTGGGGTCTCCTTTTTTGTGGATTGGGCATAGCACACTTAAATTCCAATCGTTGGGCATACTTTCGTCCGACCATATTTTACAAAGAAGCTGATGCATGCACCTTATCAGCTCTTCGCCGCCGTGTTTGAATAGCTCGGCCGGCAATCCATCGACCCCTGCCGCTTTGTTGTTTTTCAGGCGGGCAATTGCTATTCGAACTTCATCATGGTCGGGCAATGGAACATCTGCTCCATCGTCATCGATTGGGGTATCGGGTTCGTTTTCTCCTGGTGTTGTGTGTTCACTGCCATTCAGCAGGCTGGAGAAGTGTTCCCTCCATAATTTAAGTATGCTCTGGGCATCGGTAACTAGATCACCTTTGGGGGTTCTACAAGAGTATGCTCCGGTCTTGAAACCTTCTGTAAGCCGCCGCATCTTTTCGTAGAATTTTCGAGCATTACCCCTGTCGGCCAGCTTATCAAGCTCTTCGTACTCACGCATTTCGGCCTCTTTCTTTTTCTGTCTACAAATGCGTCTCGCTTCCCTCTTCAACTCTCGGTATCTATCCCATCCCGCACGTGTTGTGGTCGATCGTAACGTTGCGAGGTAGGCAGCCTGTTTTCTCTCCGCTGCGACACGGCACTCCTCGTCGTACCAGCTGTTTTTTTGCACTTTCCGAAAACCAATGGTTTCGGTTGCAGCTGTACGTAAGGAGTTTGAAATGCCGTCCCACAGCTCCCTTATACCGAGTTGTTGACGAGTGTTCTCAGAGAGCAGGAGTGCAAGCCGAGTAGAAAATCGTTCGGCTGTCTGTTGTGATTGCAGCTTCTCGACGTCGAACCTTCCTTGTGTTTGTTGGCGTGCGTTTTTTGCTGCACAGAGGCGGGTGCGAATTTTGGCTGCAACAATATAGTGGTCCGAGTCGATGTTAGGACCTCGGAGCGCACGCACATCTAAAACACAGGAGACGTGTCTTCCGTCTATCACAACATGATCGATCTGGTTGGTGGTTTTTCGATCCGGAGACAGCCAGGTAGCTTGATGTATCTTCTTATGCTGGAATCTAGTACTACAGATAACCATATTTCGGACCCCGGCGAAGTCGATCAGCCTCAACCCATTTGGGGATGTTTCCTCGTGGAGGCTGAATTTACCGACCGTAGTGCCAAAGATACCTTCTTTGCCCACCCTGGCGTTGAAGTCGCCAAGCACGATTTTGACATCGTGGCGGGGGCATCTCTCATAAGTGCGCTCCAAGCACTCATAAAAGGCATCTTTGGTCACATCGTCCTTCTCTTCCGTCGGGGCGTGGGCGCAAATCAGCGATATGTTGAAGAACCTCGCTTTGATGCGGATTGTGGCTAGACGTTCATTCATAGGAGTGAATGATAGTACTCGGCGACGTAGTCTCTCTCCCACCACGAATCCAACACAAAACTTGCGCTCCTTTATATGGCCACTGTAGTAAATGTCACAAGGACCTACTCGTCTCTGTCCTTGTCCCGTCCATCGCATTTCTTGGACGGCGGTGATGTCAGCCTTTATCTTTACGAGGACATCTACCAGCTGGGCAGCGGCACCTTCCCAATTAAGGGACCGGACATTCCAGGTGCATGCTCTCAAATCATAGTCCTTATTTCGTTTGCCGTGGTCGTCATCAAAAGGGGGGTCTCTCATCCGAGGCTGTTTTTTCCTTTTCATTGGGGGTGTTTTTTTACGTGGCGGGTCCCAAACCCAGCGCACAACCCTATGCAGGGGATGTTTCGCCTTCTCACTTTAGCTCGCCTTCAAACGGATGTTCTTAGGCTACCCAGAGGATACTTGGTCAAAGACCGGAAGTCGTGAGCTGCTTGAGTCATATGTAAAAGAATCGTTTCTGGCCACTCCCAAGTGAATGGCGATCAGAGAACTTTCCTCACTTGCGTGAACTTCTACACATGACTCCATCCTCCGGTGTCTACCTATGTGAAAAACTGCTAGTCAAGACAAGCTGAGGAATTTGAGTAAGGGCTTGGAGATTGTAGTCGATCCGAGAAGCACATGCGGTTCGGAAAGCACTGATAACCCTTAGTGCCGTCAGCCTGTGCACAGTACTCATTTGTATGGCATATTTTTTGATGCCTAGTCCTGGATCCATATTGGAGCAGCATATAATACAACCGATCTCATTAACTTTGCGAGTAAAAATCGCCGGCTGGAACGCACGCAGCATTTATTTGCCATCATTCTTGATAAGGCGTTTAGGGTTTTATCTTCATCTGCATTGTATTTTAGGTAATCCTTAAATTTGAGCTTTGAGTCTATTATTACTCCCAGATACTTGAGTTCTGGCTGTGAATGAATCTCATACTCCTTTATGGCGAAAGATATACTTTCTTCTACTTTTCTAGAACTTCTAGGCAAGAAGTCTTTTGCTCAGCCAGTTCTAAACTTATTGAAGAGAACCATTCACGCAGACCGTTTGTGCACGCATTGCATTTGCTCCGGAGATCATCTGATAGTTTAGTCACTGCTTCCACTGTCATCTATATTTGCAATTAATTTATCGGCTTTTGGTTGGTGTCTTCTTAGCAGCCCATCATACATTAGGTTTCACAGAAAGTGGTCTAATCCCCTATCGAATAAAAGTCGCCTGTTTTCAAAATAACTCATAATAATTTTCATAAGATATTGGGGTTCGGGAATGTCATACAGAGCATTGATTATGTATGCCCATTTTGCTGAGTTTAAGGTATTCTTCACATCCAGGGTGATTAGCGTGCAATATGTGTTTATTACGCCTTTCTATCGCTTTCACTTAATGCGCATTTCGCAGTGTCAACGACATTGTTTAGTGCGTCAATAGTGGACCTCTTTTTCATAAAGTTGTATTGTTTTTCTGATAAATCGGTTTCCTATTATGCTTTCGTACACTTTGCCAAGCATGCATAGAGGTCGATAAGATGAAGGTTCCTGCGGAGGCTTTTTGGTTTAGAAACTGGGCCCAACCGCCGGACGTTCCATGAGTTGGCGACTGTGTAGAGGGTTTACTGTAAATATGTCGTCATTTGTATGATTCCGCGTCTGAAAAATACGTTGTATCACACCATATAGTGTTGGAAATGTGAGATTTTAAGCTTCATTCAACCAAAAAAAATTTAATTTGCGGAAGATGAAAAAAGTAACAGCGGTTCAAAAATGTGTGAAAATAATGAAGAAATTCGCTATATTTTTTTTTTTTTATAAAAATGGAAGAATGTCAGGCAAGCCACCAATGATGACAACAATGGTTCGCTCGCTTCCGTTCTGAAAATTTCGAAATTTCCATTTACACGGATGAAAGTTTTACAATTTTTTTATTTATTTATTAGTATAAATACAAAAAAATGAGTTGAATTTTGATTAGAAATACGAAAAGACTTTTTCGACTACGCAACATATATTATGGCATGGAGCAGTGCTTCCCAAACTTAGTCTTGACATGACCCGGTAATTTTCACACTTTCCTTTCGTGACCCACTTAATAATATTATACTCAAGACGGTTACATGAGATTACATAATACACGTTTAATATTAGTAAGAGAAATGTTTTATTAATATTAAGTAATAATATTTTGATATCTTTGGTACTCACTTTTTAGTGAGAAATATGTAGCTGTTGCTTATTTTTAATTATAGAGTTCAAGTTTGCTGAAATTGATTTCGATATTTATTTTTAAGTTAAACTAGTGTTGAAAACCCAGCTTCACATTTGTAAGTGGTCACAGAAAACATTAAAAAAATCATAGCTGGATGAGCTAGTATTATTTATTTTTGACGAAAAGATAACCAAAAATCAATCAATGGTCTTTTGGCACATGTATCCTTGAGTGCACGAAAAGGAGCTGCCTTTATGCCGCGATGTCTGAATTTGGTATCCCCGCAAAACTAATACGGCTGTGCAAGCTGACGTTGAGCAACACGAAAAGCTCCGTCAGAATCGGGAAGGACCTCTCCGAGCCGTTCGATACCAAACGAGGTTTCAGACAAGGAGATTCCTTATCGTGCAACTTTTTCAACCTGCTTCTGGAGAAAATAGTCCGAGCTGCAGAACTCAACAGAGAAGGTACCATCTTTTATAAGAGTGTACAACTGCTTGCGTATGCCGATGATATTGATATCATCGGCCTCAACACCCGCGCCGTTAGTTCTGCTTTCTCCAGACTGGACAAGGAAGCAAAAGAAATGGGTCTGGCAGTGAACGAGGGCAAGACGAAATATCTCCTGTCATCAAACAAACAGTCGTCGCACTCGCGACTTGGCACTCACGTCACTGTTGACAGTCATAACTTTGAAGTTGTAGATAATTTCGTCTATCTTGGAACCAGCGTAAACACCACCAACAATGTCAGCCTAGAAATCCAACGCAGGATAACTTTTGCCAACAGGTGCTACTTCGGACTAAGTAGGCAATTGAGAAGCAAAGTCCTCTCTCGACAAACAAAAACCAAACTCTATAAGTCACTCATAATTCCCGTCCTGCTATATGGTGCAGAGGCTTGGACGATGTCAACAACGGATGAGTCGACGTTGCGAGTTTTCGAGAGAAAGCTTCTGCGAAAGATTTATGGTACTTTGCGCGTTGGCCACGGCGAATATCGCATTCGGTGGAACGATGAGCTGTACGAGATATACGACGACATTGACCTAGTTCAGCGCATTAAAAGACAGCGGCTACGCTGGCTAGGTCATGTTGTCCGGATGGATGAAAACACTCCAGCTCTGAAAGTATTCGACGCAGTACCCGCCGCGGGAAGCAGAGGAAGAGAAAGACCTCTACTCCGTTGGAAGGACCAAGTGGAGAAGGACCTGGCCTCGCTTGGAATATCCAATTGGCGCCAAGTAGCGAAGAGAAGAAACGACTGGCGCGCTGTTGTTGACTCGGCTATAATCGCGTAAGCGGTGTCTACGCCAGTAAAGAAGAAGAAGAAGATATCCTTGAGTGCTGTATCAGTTGACAGTTCAATCAACGAATCGACATCTGAATCTGGCAAATTTGTTTCGGAATTTAACTTAAATGTAAAAGGGTTTCTTATCCAAGCTTTGTTGCCATCGTTTGGAGGAAAATATTTTTGAAGATTCCTCTCCAGCTCTAATAAATGTTCTTTAAATTGAGTTAAGATGTCTTGTGGTAATGCAGTAATGTTGTACTCTCTTTGCATTTCAAATCAATTACTAAATGCTTTAAAGTTCCCTGTCTCAAATATTCAAAAATATAGCCACTTTTGCCAACTAGTTAACATCAAGAAATCTGTCCTTGAATTCAAATAGTACATCTCTAGCTGTTGGGGGATGTTGCTCAAAAAATTGTTTACTTCTTCTTTTAATTCAATAAGCCTTTTTAAGACATTACCTCTTGGCAGCCATCGCACCTCACAAAACAGATAATAATCTTGAGTTAAGTGGACGACATTTTATGAAGTTAATGCACTTTATACACTCTTTCATCGTTGCTGTCAAGGATAAGGGCATTGTTTTGATGGCTAATGCTTCCCTATGAATGCTACAGTGCCTCCATACACATTCCGGAGCTGTGGCTTTATCCTTGGATAAAGTCCAGGTTCATATGGTACAAGATCACGCATATTTGACTCAGAGAATGCTTTTTTGCATTCTCTGTGTGACTTTGTATATTTTTCTTCAAAGAATTTTTCTTTATTCATTTTCGCATGAATTCAGTCGTTTTACATATACTTATTTCTGCCTTTGAACGTGCTCATTTCTGCTAAATAGCAGCAATAATGGTGAATTCCGTACTACATGAACCTTCTCTATATCTTTAAGTTCTCTAGCTGTGCTTTCGCCTCGCTCTTTTGTTTCAACTTCAGGTTAGTCATCCGCGGTGGGTGGCACGTGCGGGCGCGCGCGTCGATCTCCGCTTACGAATATTACGATGCATCGATCGATCGATAGTAGGTATTATTTTAAAAACAAGGCGGGAATGTTGCCGCCCGTTATTTTATTTTGATGGGCCGGTACCGGGTCGCGACCCGGCATTTGGGAAACGCTGGTATGGAGGATATTTTTTTTATCACACATTGATTTGACCTTCAAACTTTTGCTTGTCGCACGGTCAAGCTTCTCCGTTGTAGCATAGCACTTTTTGTGATATGCAGAAACCTTGGGGTTTTGTTGCATGATTTCAACTGAAGACTCTTTCTGAAATTGTGGAAAACATTTTGCCGTTAGTCATTCAACAGCAGCACTATTTTTGAACTAGACCTTGCCGTGTTCAAAGGAGACTACATTTTCGTTATCGTTTCTGGACAAAATGCTCACTCGTATTTTCAGGCCATGTTGTTAGTTTTATGTAATAACAGAACTGTCACAGTTTTGATGTGCTCAAATCAATTTTAATTTCCGGCTTACTGTTAAAGTGTTTGCGGACATAGCCATTTATACGTTCGTTATACACGGAAAGGCGAGACAAATTTATACACAGGTACACATACATATATATGTACATATGTAAATTAACAACGTACAAATATATGTATAAGCCTGTGCGCATGATGAATTGACTGACGCTTTTTGTTTGTTTGCACGAATTTAATTTGAATTGATTTGATTTTGTGATGACGCCGAGCCAAGTTGTGTCTAAATGACACGCCGACAAACGACAGCGGTTTCATATGACGAATGCAACAGCCACTAATCACATGGAAGTTACGACGGCACTGGCGTATATTAAACAGTAGTGTGTCCTCAAAAAGCTGACAGGTGATTGCTTTAGGGAGTTACCACTTTACCGATTTGTTTACGAGTATAGTGTAACTATTAAGTCGATATATTTCTTCTACTACTGTCTTCACTTTCCTCGAAATAACTTGAGAACTTTCCTCAAAAAAACTTGAACATTCATTAACTGTGGTTTAATATACTATAAGTATTATACTAATCCATCCGCTCTGATATAAAGCTAAGTTAGAATAAAAGGAACTATTGTTCCAGGCTTGAAAAAAATTAACGTATATAAAGTGTGTTCAAAGAACAATGTTTTCGTTTTCCAAAGTTATTAGGAAAATGTTTTGATTGCCCACAAAACGTGATTAATCAAAAACCTGTGTGGTAAATTGCCATAACTAAGCTGAAATTAAAGATACAAACCTGTTATTCGGTTCAGCGAATCGCAATATGTTTACTTCCCATATAACATAACTTTAAATTCCATCTGGCTCATGCACTTTCTATTGTAGAAATCAAAGACAAATGAGTATATCCAGATAAAACTTAAGAATATTGCCTATGAGATGTGCCACCTTTGATAAGTCCAAACGAACTACTTCTAACTATTCATGCCTACAGCTACCGGAAATATGGACCCCACAGGCTATGGCAGACGAAAATATCAAACATTGTGTGAGATATATAATTAAAATTTTGAGAGAATTCTTTCATCAACATATTATGTCTATATGTCAAAAATTAGTTATTCGGATCAATATCTTCCTTAGCCCCTATATATGTATCTAAAAGAAACTTTTCTAAACTTCCGGCTGACTTTATACTCCACATATTGGCCAATATGTGAATTATCTTAATTAAATTTAGTGGGCATATTCTTCGCCTGACAAAGCATCTCTGTGGATGGATAAAATAGGGTGGTCCTTTCCCTTGCCATATAACTAATAAAAGGATTTTCAAACATACGGTTGACCTTACCCCTTTTATATAGTTGATGGTTGTGAGGTACCTTAATGCAACTCAGAGAGCATCTGTTTCTGTTAATAGCTACAAACCCCAAAAATACATAAAATCAAGTATATACTACACCGTTTTTCTATTTACCTATTAAGGTTTACGGGTTTCACAAAAATCTGGCTTTCATTTTCTTATTAAATTCTACTACAACTCTAGAATATTGTCAAGTTGATCCGAGTAATAGTTTCGGAGATACTGCCTTGAGGCTAGCTATTCTAAGTGCTCGATCTTTTAACATGTTTTTCACGAAACAGTGCTCTTGATGTCGGTTGGCAAGATTTCTTTGAGATACAATTCTTAAACAATTTTTTTTTTTTAATAGTGCATGTTTGTAATAATAAATAATAAAATATTTCATTTTTTATATGAGAAAAAAAAATTTGAAAAAAGGCTGTTTTATCCCGAGGAAAACCCATATAAAACCTTATACGATTTTCAAACTTACGGTTGGCCTTAGATCCCATATGGTATATGATCAATACCATTAAGTGCGATCTTCTTATTGACGTTTTGAATAGGAGTGTCATTCGTTTAATATAAAGCCAACACTTCAATGTCCCTGGGCTCCGTTGACACCCGAACTTGGCCCTCTCTTACTTGTTCACTCTCCATTTTTGAAAGTAGAAGTTTTATTACAGTACTTACTGTACTATTCTGTCTCGTGTTGCATTTAGAGATATTTTAATCCCTATTTAAACAAAAACCTTTTTTGCTTTTTTAGACTGAGGAGTTGTTTCTTTTCAAAAAGGAGAACAATAGCCTTGCCCTCATATTTAAGTGCCACGTGATTCGTCCCTCTTTGACGACAAGCTATCTACGTTCCATAATTGTCATACGACCTATTCATAAATGACTCATATTCAAA
>CM050323.1:141327952-141352952 GCA_027475135.1 Bactrocera correcta | reverse complement strand
ATTTCAACGTTTTCGTTCTGGTGTAGAGGTGGTCGAAGATGCGCCACGCTCCGGAAGGCCTGTCGTCGAAAATTGCGATAAAATCGCTGAATTGGTCGAAAGAGACCTGCGTAGTAGTCATCAAACCGTTATAAACTATTTGAAGAAGCTTAGAGTCACTAAGAAGCTCGATGTATGGGTGCCACACGAATTGATTCAATAAAAATACCGCAAGATTTTTTTGACAACCCATTATGATGATGAACGAATTCTCTCAAAATTTTAATTACATATCTCACACAATGTCATAGACTGTGGGGTCCATATTTCCGGTAGCTGTGGGCATGAATAGTTACAAGAAGTTCGTTTGAACTAAACAAAGGTGGCACATCTCATGGGCAATATTCTTAAGTTTTATCTGGATATACTAATTTGTTTTTGATACTACAATAGAAAGTGAATGAGCCAGATAGAATTTAAAGTTATGTTATATGGGAAGTAAACGTATTGCGATTCGCTGAACCGAATAACAGGTTTGTATCTTTAATTTCAGCTTAGTTATGGCAATTTACCACACAGGTTTTCAATTAATCGCGTTTTGTGGGCGTGGCAGTGGTCCAATTACGTCCGTCTATGAACTCATTCTTACTTTTTTGGTAACGATCATATATACCGAGTTTTATTACAATATCTCAAATTTGAGTCAAGCTACAGCTTGCACGGACAAACGGATGAAAAGACATTCAAAAATCCGTTTGTCATCCTCATCATTTATATACATATATAATATATTCAGAGATTCACGCTTTACTCTTAGTATACAACGTGGGAAATTGGAGCAAGTATAGATAAGTTTTCTACAATCAAAACATTTTCCTAATAAATGCCACCAAACTTTGGAAAACGTTATTTTTTGAACACACTTTATATACGTTAATTTCTTTTCAGATTTGGAACAATAGTTCCCTTTAATCTGACTTAGCTTTGTATCAGAGCGGATAGGATGAGTATAATACTTAAAGTATATTAAACCACAGTAAATGAAAGTTCAAGTTTATTTGAGGAATGTCCTCTACTTATTTCGAGGAATGTGAAGATAAATGTAGTAGAAATATATGGACTTAATAGCTACACTATTCCTCGTAAACATTCTCAAATATCGGTAAAATGGTAACTCCCTAAAGCAATCACCTGTCAGCTTTTTGAGGACACACTGCTGTTTAATATACGCCAGTGCCGTCGTAACTTCCATGTGATTAGTGGCTGTTGCATTCGTCATATAAAACCGCTTTCGTTTGTCGGCGTGTCATTTAGACACAACTTGGCTCGGCGTCATCACAAAATCAAATCAATTCAAATTAAATTCGTGCAAACAAACAAAAAGCGTCAGTCAATTCAATCATGCGCACAGGCTTATACATATATTTGTACGTTGTTAATTTACATATGTACATATATATGTATGTGTACCTGTGTATAAATTTGTCTCGCCTTTCCGTGTATAACGAACGTATAAATGGCTATGTCCGCAAACACTTTAACAGTAAGCCGGAAATTAAAATTGATTTGAGCACATCAAAACTGTGACAGTTCTGTTATTACATAAAACTAACAACATGGCCTGAAACTACGAGTGAGCATTTTGTCTAGAAACCATAACGAAAATGGAGTCTCATTTGAACACGGCACGGTCTAGTTCAAAAGTAGTACTGCTGTTGAATAACTAACGGCAAAATGTTTTCCACAATTTCAGAAAGAGTCTTCAGTTGAAATCATGAAACAAAACCCCAAGGTTTCTGCATGTCACAAAAAGTGCTATGTTTTTGGAAAAGTATTCGCAATAACAAAGGAGAGATTCGCACGGTCAAGCCAAAGTTTGAAGGTTGAGTTTCATCAATTCAATGTGTGATAAAAAAAATATCCTCCATACCATAATATATATTTCGTAGTCGAAAAAGTCTTTCCGTATTTCTAATCAAACTTCAACTCATTTTTTTGTTTTTTTGTATTAATACTAATAAATAAATAAACAAAAGTGTAAAACTTTCATCAGTGTGAATGGAAGTTTCGAAATTTCCAGAACGGAAGCGAGCGAACCATTATTGTGCTATACGAACTGATGAAATTAATGAGCCCTCAGTTATATTAAAGGCTGTTGGACATCAATGATATTGAAGCTACGAATACTCAGATTTTATAAATGTAGAATTCGATTCATATATAGTTCTCACTAATGAATTAGCAACAGACGGATTTCGCCTTCTAGATATTGATAATCGTGTAGTTCTACCTATAAACTCACAAATTCGAATTTTAGTAACAGCTGCAAATATAATACACTCATGAACAGTGCCAGCCTTAGGTGTAAAGGTTGATGGAACTCCCGGTCGACTAAACCATCGTCTCCGTAAACTGCACAAATAATGTTTTCTCAATGGCTAATAATATTTCAATTTGTCGTTCTTATCATGAAAATGTATTGATGATTACGCCATCAGTATTAGTACTCGCTTATGTTTAAACGTGTTCTTAAATGAAATGTCTTAGTTGGGTCTTAACCAAATTAATTTAATTTCAAACGAGTTTGGAAAGTTTTTAGATCTAGTTTATGTTGATAACGTTTTAATGTTCTTCGTTGTCCGATGTGATCCTTTGGTTCGGCCAGAGGACCCGTATCATCCTGCTTTGGAAATTAACATCGAAATCATATCCAACTTTGCTCATAATAATACACAAGACCTTTGTTTTCGGTTCACCTTTACGAAAGCTAATTTTAAGAAGATTAATAACGAACTTTCTAAAGTAACTTGGCCAGACTAAGGTGGCAATATTGTATTTAGTGCTTCCCACTTTAATGAAACTATTTTAAACTTATTTGAAAAATATGTTCTGAAGTGTGTTGTTACTCTAAAAATGAGTTCTAATTTATGGTTTTCGAAAGAATTATGTAAATAAAAAAATAGAAAATCTCCTGCTTTTAAAAACTGGTTTAGTTGCTGACTGTTCAAAGTATTCTAAATTGCGTCGACAATTTGCTGAACTTAACAAAATATGTTATAAAAATTATATAAATAAAGTAAAAAATAATATTATACGTAATCCAAAATTGTTCTATGGTTTCATCAATTCCAAAAGCAGGATTTCTAACTTTCCGTCCGCTATGAAATACATATAAGTAAGTCTAGTATGTCTAGTGACAATCACACCATTTCTAATATGTTCGCTGAATTCTTTAAGTCCAATTGCTCTCCAAAATCTCCAAAAAATGTTCCGCTTCAGCACAAGTTATGTCCGATTTCTATCATTAATGCACCTACCATTTTCGAAGGAGACGTCTTATATCACTTAAATATGTTAGCACAATCATACAATTATGGACCAGATAAGATTTCCTCATGCTTTCTAAAGAAATGTGCCAAATATATATACCAACCCCTAACAAAGCTATTTAAATCACCTCTTATGCTAGGCTTATTTCCTTCCTTATGGAAAAAGTCATTTACGCCCACATCCTTTACATAAGAGTGGACTTAGGTCATCTATTGAAAACTATAGGGGAATAGCAAAGTTGTCTGCAATACCTAAACTTTTTGAAGCAATTATAACAGACGACATAACCTTCCGGATCTCTCAACTAGTTTCTTGTCATCAACACGACTTTCGTAAAGGGAAATCTGCAATAACTAATTTGCTTGAATTTGTATCACATGTATCAACGGGCTTTATTGAGAATAAGAATGCTGATGTTATATACACAGATTTTAGCAAAGCTTTTGACAAAGTATCCCACTCAATTCTTTTGAATAAACTTGATCTTCTTGATTTTCAACCAATATTTCTAAAATGGGTTGCTTCTTATCTTAGTAATAGAATTCAACAAGTCATATTTAACGATACTTTTTCTGACATAATCAGTGTTCCTTCAGGCGTTCCTCAAGGCAGCCATCTTGGTCCAATTCTGTTCTTGTTATTTATTAATGACATATCATCTGTTGTTAAGTTTTCAAAAGTTTTATTATATGCTGACGACGCATACTTCAAACAGTGAAAGATGCCAGTTGCAAACAGACTTAAACAACCTAGTTTCTTGGTGTGATAGAAAAGACATGCCATTGAACCTTAAAAAATGTAAAACGATGTGCTTTTCAGGCAGATCTGTAGACCCTACTTCATACGCAATACAAAACTTAAGGTTGGAGCAAGTATGCAGTTTTGTTGATCTGGGAGTAACTATGGACCTCAAACTCAATTTTAATCTTCACGCATCTTCCACGATTTTTAAAGCTAAAGGCGCTCTTAGTTTTATTAAACGTTGGTCTTAAGAATTTGAGATCCGCTTACCACAAAAATTCTTTCTACATCTCTGGTGAGGCCTATATTAAAGTATGCTTCTGTGGTTTGGATCCCTAGTTACCAAGTCCATTCAGATAAGTTAGAGTCCGTTCAAAAACAATTTTTACTTTTTGCCTTAAATCATTTGCAATGGGGTTCCAGTTTAAATCTTCCCCCTTACACTAACCGCTTAAAACTTATAAATCTCCCGACACTCGCTAGGCGTAGGGAGATGCTTGGGATAATATTTCTTGTAAAACTCATGAATGGGTCAGTCTGTAGCCCATCTCTCTTATCTGATATTAATTTTAATGTTTCCGCTCGCTCTACCAAGCAGTTTAGACCCTTTCTTTTAAAATTTTCTAGAACAAATTTCGAGTTAAACGAACCATTTCGCCGTATATGTCATGATTTCAATTCTCATTCCAGCACATTTGATCTAACAGACTCACTCTTTTCTATTAAAAAAATTATTTTATCTACTCTTAACAAGTAACATTTAAAAATTATAAACTTTAGTTTAATTCTTAATTTTGGCTGTTGAAATTTTTATTTCTGTAGCTGCTTAAGATCGCAACGCTTATAACTCTCTTGCCTTTTATGACTCGGCTAATTCCGCTCGTTCGCGTATTGAGCCCCTCGCGTCGGTTGGGCAGGAGGAGGATAATCGTTGGATATTATTATTATTAAATTTCATTGGTGGCTTGCCTGGCATTCTTCCATTTTTATAAAAAAATATAGCGAATCTCTTCATTATTTTCACACATTTTTGAACCGCTGTTACTTTTTTTCATCTTCCGCGAAATTAATTTTTTTTTTTGGTTAAATGAAGCTTAAAATCTCATATTTCCAACATCACGTGGTGTACAATGTGATTTGTAGCACTGGATATATACGATTACAACCACATCTATTGACAAATTACGAAAAGACTTTTTTCAACTACCTAATATATATATTAAAAACTTTATGGATGGTTAGACATTGTAAATTTTTTTTGGAATGAAAATTGTACTACGTGTATTTTTCAGACGCGGAATCATACAAATGACGACATATTTACAGTCAACGCTCTACACAGTCGACAACTCATGGAAAGTCCGGCGGTTGGTCCTAGTTTCTAAACCAAAAAGCCTCCGCAGGAACTTTCATCTTATCGACCGCTATGCATGCTTGACACAATTGGCAAAGTGTACGAAAGCATAATAGGAAACTGCTTGGAGCCAGGAATCCAGAAAGCTGGTGGCTTATCAGAAAAACAATACAACTTTATGAAAAAGAGGTCCACTATTGACGCACTAAACAATCTCCTTGACACTGCGAAATGCGCACTAAGTGGAAAGCGATAGAAAGGCGTAATAAACACATATTGCCCTGCCACATAATCACCCTGGATGTGAAGAATACCTTAAACTCAGCAAAATGGGCAGACATAATCAATGCTCTGTATGACATTCCCGAACCCCAATATGTTATGAAAATTATTATGAGTTATTTTGATAACAGGCGACTTTTATTCGATAGGGGGCTAGACCACTTTCTGTGAAACCTAATGTATGATGGGGTGCTAAGAAGACACCAACCAAAAGCCGTTAAATTAATTGCAAATGTAGATGACAATGGAAGCAGTGGCTAAACTACTAGATGATCTCCGGAGCAAATGCAATGTGTGTATAAACGGTCTGCGCGAATGGTTCTCTTCAATAAGTTTAGAACTGGCTGAGCAAAAGACTTCTTGCCTTTAAATTCTATAAAAGTGGAATAAAGTATATCTTTCGCCATAGAGGAGTATGAGATTCATTCACAGACACAACTAAAGTATCTGGGAGTAATAATAGACTCAAAGCTCAAATTTAAGGACAACCTAGGATACAATGCAGGTGAAGAGAATAAAACCTTAGTAGCCTCATCAAGAATGATGGCAAATAAATGCTGCGTGCATTTCCGCCGGCGACTTTTACTCGCAAAGTTAATAAGATCGGTTGTATTATATGCTGCTTCAATACGGATCCAGGCGCTACGCATCAAAGCATATACCATATACTAAAAGTTAGCAGTGCTTTCGGAACCATATCAAGCGTTATAATGTGCTTATGCATGTGCTTCTGGGATCGACTGCCATCTCCAAGCCCTTACTCAAATTCCTCAGCTTATCTTGATTAGCAGTTTTTCACATAGGTAGACACCGTTCACTAATTGTTGTACCTAATAATTTGTGGCAATCCAACGAATTATACTAATTCTGAAATTGTGTCTACATATTGCTCCGCAACCCGCCCATTAAGAGTAATATTTCACTCCTTTTGTTTAGTCCAAAAACCGTAATATGCGATTAGCGGTGAGCGGTGAGCGCAGCCAAATCGAATAGCAATTCGTTCCGAACTCCACCAAAGAATAGCAGTTCAAAAATATTAATTTCATACCGCCAAAGATCTACAGCATATCATCGGCAATATCACCACTAGCACCTCCGGCCAAGTCAGACAGACAGTCTGTCAGCTAACCAACCGAACCATCGGACGCAGCCGACAAACAAAGCACAAGTATACACTTATCAATACACCGCCGACATTATCTTCATCATCCACAGCTGACCATCAGAGCGAGCGGCTCGGCGAGCCTTTTAATTAACCGCAAATGCCGATCAAGTTCAAAAATAAAAATAAAATTCATTCGCCATCAACGCTGTTGCCAGCAGCGATTCACCGATATGTGAGTACTTGCACGGTACGTAACTGACCATTTGTGGCGCGAGTGGTACGTTGTGAATCGCCGGGAGGTTGGCAGGCGGCGCATGGCGCAAGACCATGATACAACAGAAAATAATAATAAAAAAAGTCGAAAACTTTTGTTTGAGATTGCTTTTCTCTTTGTTGTCGGCTTTCGGTTTGTGTGCGCCGCAAACGTTTCACCGAATATGCTTTCGTAATTCTTTTGACAGCTGCAATGTTCGCGCAATCGTCATCTGCAGCGCGTTGAGCACAATCGCATTGTAACGTCACTCAAGAGCTCAACGATCATCGAGTCTACAGTTATTGGAACGACAGCGCTGGCAAAATGATTTTACAAAGACGATTTGTTGCGGTCTTTCGAGTAGTTTCATCAACGTTCGCTGTGTTATGTGCGACCTTTGTCGGTTTCATCATATAATTTGTTTTCATCACATTACAGTGCAATTAAAAAATTAATCACAATAATTTTCAATCAAGAATTAAGTTAACGCTTAGATACTCGTCGTTTTGATGAAGGCTAAAAGCTAACAAAAAACGTAGCTTTCTTCATACAAACTTATGTACCGTCTCCGAAGTTAGCTTAGGATCATATCACAAGCACTTGTTTGCTTCATAGCAAGCACAGGTTGAAAGAATGCCTGAGTAAATGAGTCTCAAATTGATTTCTTAAAACTCCTAAGCTTCTTTCAGCTTACCTGCCTAAATTTTTTAAATTGGAAGATTAAAAACAACGAAAAATGTACCGTCTCAACCAGGTGAAGGAGGTAATATTTTGACTGTATTGGTAATTCACCAAATTTATGAAGGTGAGATCGCAAATTAAATGATCTGTCATGATTCGCAACAGTGCGCCAATTGTTTTCCCTTTTCACTGCTTGGCTCCAATTGGAGTTTCTAAGCGAAGCCTGGTCATTCTCCACATGGTCTTTCCAATGGAGTGGCGGTATTCTTCTTCCTCTGCTTTCCCCTAGCTGGTACTGCGTCCGAATACTTTCTGAGCTGGAGTATTTTCTGGATCTAATCTGAATTTAATCTTGAATCTAACTATGGGAAGATATTTCTACAGTTGAAACAAGTAATGAGAACATTAAATGGAAGGCATTAATAGTTGAAGTTGAAGACTAGCAGTGGCACTTGTTTCTTGGAAGTTCAGAAAACTTAAATTTAACAGAAGTCGGCCATGATAAAAGAACAGTCCGGCATGAAGCGACATATTTGATTAAAAGCTCTTGAAGTAAAGAAAAAAGTGTAAAAGATAGTTTGGAAGATGATCCCTGCAAATAGTAGAAAACCTGAAAAGGTAGTATACTCTCAAATGAAGTATCGTTAGACCTATAATAGAAAATACAAAAAATTATTTTCCAATAGTAATGACTGAATGGCTATTAGCCAACCGGCTCATTTCTCTTCTTGCAGCCTTCGAAGCACTCTTCTAATGTCGTGTGCACAATATGCCTACCAGTTTTGACCAATATTTGCATGTTAAGAATTCAAATTCACGCCTTTGCCTCAATTTAGAGAAATATTTCGCAATAAATCTACAACTTTCCTTGCCTTTTGATAAATAACCGCCACGTGTTGGCACGGTAATGTCTTCATTACGCACACGCATACATACTTCGCTCTAAACTCGGTAGCAGCTGCCAGGTAGTAGGGCTGCGCCCACTTTGTTGACGGCCATCATTTTTTTCATGCATTCTTCGTACGCTCAAGCCATTTTTTCTTGTCGCGCGGCACAGCGACGCGTAGGAGTCGCCAGCAACATCACCAACACCATTATCAGCAACACCATGCTCGTTAGCAGCCACGCTAAACCCGAGCAGCTCATTCAGTGACTCCATCCTAACTGCATCACCCCGCACTCTCGCCGCTGCCACGCTTTTTCCGCATTGCTCTACATCGCTTTTATCTTTCATCTTTGCGCTGTGTTGGCCGTGTGCTCAACTTGCAACATTTCAATTTTTACCTTTTGGCTGCTGTTGCTACTGTTGTTGCAAAGGGCAGGCGGGCTGCGGACAAGCGGCATGGGCGTTGAGTTGGAGCAAATTGTATGCATGATGCAGCACGCGGCAGGCGCACTACTTTATGCCATGTTGCACCTTGGAAGTTTGATTTATTGCAAATTCGCTTGGCGCTGTTGCTACTGCCACCGAGAGCGCTACCACAGTGTTGCTGTGCTGTGCAGGCTACTGTCGTTTCTGCTGTAGTTACCGTAGCGTGAGCGCCCAATTTGCAACGGAGCACAGCTTGTACAACATATGTTAACATTTTGAGGTTATGTTTTTCTCAATTGCTGCTCGTTTGCGCGATTTTTGTGGGTGGCTCAGGTAATTGCTTATGACCAGATTTTATATTCCTCAAACTGGCTGGCTCTGTTTGCGAGCTTCTAACGACTAAGGGCATTGAGGGCAAGCGATAAATCGCTGTAAACGAAACGTGTTTATCTACCGATGTGTTGAAAGGTGGAACAAGATAAAATTACTCGATTGATCAGTGTAAACTGAAGCGACAATACTTTCTTAAAAGTTTTGTACTCAAAGGAGAGGTAAGATTGTAGAACTGATACTAATCATTGCAAAATGAATTTTTCGAATACAAACTGGTAAAGCTCCAAAAGGTCAGTATATATTTCGAGTTGTTATTGCTTTATTGCCTTCTTTTGCTCAAAAAATGAATATTATCCAAACCCTCCTGGCCATCTGAAAATAATGTAGTCCGCTGAATTTGAAAATATGCCAAATTGGTTTAAAGTTTTGTTGAACTGACCCCATCGTACTGAATAAACTGTGCCCACCCAAAAACCCTCATACTACTATAAGCAAAAAAATAGTAAGACTTTGTTCATAATTTTAAAATACACTTGTGCCAACATTTTCCGATTCTCGAAACATTTGTTTAGGTCAATTTACGGAATAGCTTTCAAAGCGCGTAGCAATTTACGTTTGATGTTTTCAATTGACTCAAAACGATTTCCCCGGAGCGGTCGTTTGAGTTTGCTGAATAGCCGGAAATCACATGGAGATAAATCAAGTGAAAACGGTGAATGCTCAATAATATTGGTTGAAAATTTGGCGAAGAACTCTCGAAGAATCAATGCAGTATGCGGCAGTGCATAATCATGATCCAAAAAGCAAGAGTTTTCGGACCATTATTCCGGCTTCTTTTTACGAACAGCTTCGCGTAAACGACGCATAACACTCAAATACTAATCCTTGTTGACAGTTTGGCCGGTCGGAAGGAATTCGAAGTGCACCACATCTCGATAATCAAAGAAAGCTGTCAACATCGAATTAATTTTTGACTAGTTTTGACGTGATATTATCGTTTGTTTCCGGGTCGTAAATATTGTTCCATAGACGTAAACGAAACGCTGTTTTTCAAAAAAATTTAGTGATTTTCTTCTTAGGCCCACATGAGCTCTTAAAATGATCAACGATTCCGTAAGATCTCTAATTGAAAATTCGATTTTCAAGCACTAATTTCTTTATTTGATTCCTGGACGTGGTTCGTTGTCTACGCGCTCTCGACTCTCTTTGAATAATCAAAAGCACTTAGTCGCGACAAACAGCTATCACCGAAAACCTTCTTCAACATTTTGAATGTTTCGGCAGCAGAAATTTATTCCAAACACAAAAGTTAATGTAACTTCTTTGATGAATAATTTCACTTATCGTAAAACCGCCGAATGCACTTTATGTGACACTAATGATTATGATTATGATGTGACATTTGGCACACATGTCATCAACAGTGATACCAACCTAAACAAAAAATACTTCGACGGATAAGATTTGGTTGAAAATTAAATTAAAAAGTCTTACTATGTCTTGCTCACAATTATAAAATGAAATGTTCGTCCGTTGCGTTCCTTTCCTTCACCTCTGATATCTACTTCTATTTCAAAAGTCATATCCTGGATAAATATCTTCAAGAAGAAGGGAAACTATTAAAGGGAAGATAACCAAAAATAATTACAATAATTGGACTACGAGCCAAATTGTAATCGTCAAAAAGCATTCATTCCATGCCAACTGGGTCATATCCAAGTATTGATACTTATAGAACAGTAACATTAATGAGCCAGGGGTCATTCATTTTTTTTTTTTTTTTTTTATTTCAGAAAATATACATAATTTAAAGTTCGTAATTTACTAACGTAAGGAATAATTTAAGTTTACAGGTTTGAAATCATTTTTTTTTTTGTTTGTCAAGAAACACGTCTACCAAATTTCATCAAGATATCTTAAATTTTACTTTATTGCTTGTACAGACGAACGGATGAACCCACGAACAGACGAATAGACAAACAATCAGTCAGATTTCAACAACGTTCATCATGCCGATCATTTATATATAATATATATACACGCTGACCCGGCAGCCGTTATTCTGCGTGAAATTATGTGTTTTGAAATGAAAAGACAAAAATTGATATTGTGTTGATAATCATTTATTTGCGATTTTTCTACATTTGAGCACGCCAATTATAGCTGGCCGTGCGAAAAACATAGCATTTCCAAATTTATGCCACACACTATGCGACTATCCTGTTGATCGTCATCTAAAATTCAACTTTTCTGGAAACGAAATACGTTTGAACTGAAATGGCAAATCTTTAGAACTCAAAAGAAATCCGTAGAATCAATCATTCTGCCCCTTATATTTGATAGCTGCGTCACAATTAGATTGCGAAAGATCATAACGATAGATCCAACTTTGAGACGCAAATGATGCGGTGGCATACCAAGCCTATCCAAAGAATTTAGAAATTCCACTGGATCATTCACGGCTTCGTCTTCAGTGTCAAGACGATCGATCGATTTTTATAACCGCAAGTCTCCTGGAATTTGACTTTGAATCTTCCAGTTCAAGTCAAAAACATCGGTATTTGTGGCAGCTAACATTGCTCATATAGTCAAGAAATTGTACTTAGGATTATTTGACCAATGTTCGTATAAACATTCGCGATGAGCCCATCTTTCGTGAATTGATAAACGCCGGATGGAATTGATATCAAACCGCCGGAAGTATCAACCGGTATTGACCCATTTCCAATTTTTAGCGTATACGATGTAAAATGTGTTCGGCAATGTAATTTTTGGTCGTATTCCATAATTGACGCGGATTTGAAGGCTGATCATCACGAAAAGTGTGAAAACTTCAGTGGCATTCGAAGCAGCTATCGCATCTCTCAAAAGGTTGCACACATGGTACCATTCACGGTATGCCCGTTGTAGGATTTTAGATCCTACGGGATCAGGCATCCCAGCTGAGCTCTAAGCTACCGGGGGGGTCGGCAGGTCGCGGATAGCCGGACGGCCTGTAGTAGCAGGTTAGTTGCGAAATAAGTTAAAACGAATAAGCAACCCCCGACGAGGAGCGGCAGGAGTGGAGGATGCGGTATAAAAGCCAGCCAAGCCGATGAAACTCTTGCGACAGAGGCGAATAGTTGCCGCCTCTCTAATATAGGTGACCGATCAAAATCCAGGCGCGACGGACTCAAAGTGAGCGGCTTCCTGGTCAGCGTCTGTTCACCATGTTAGGTGCGGCTGTAAATAAGACCGGTCCATACCGGGGCGCACTGGGAGTCCCTAGAAGCATCACCAGCTGTTTTCACTGGTGGTGTGGAGAGGGTGATGTGAGTCAGCTCTGCCGAAGTGTCAGCCACGATGTGAATCAGGAACCAGCCCCTTCGGGCCCTGGTCAGGAAGTGTACATTGGGCGCAGAACTAGTAGACTGCGTTGCTCCGGGCGAGCGCCGGTTCGTCCGAGTTTACCGGAACCGGTAAAGCGTAGGACAGGCCTCAGGGAACTGGGGTAGGGGCATAGCCCCCGAGGGTATACCCGTTCCTGTCTATTTCGGCCCGCCCCCCTGCACACGATGCGCTGGTTAAACTGATAAATGGAGACAATAAATGAAAAAACACAAAACAACAACAATAGCAGCAACAAGTTTAGCGGTGTCATAAGCCAACTTACGATGACAGGAGTAGATCCCTTTAAAAAAGCCTCGCGTTTGGCTAGATCGCCCGTGAAGGTGCTCTCCGCACAAAGACCAGTGAGGTCGAAATCGTCACCTCCAACGCTTCAGGAGAACACCCCGATACTGGAAGAAGCAGAGTCGAAACGTGATCATATGTGTGAACTGGGAGATATGATAAAAAAGCTAAAGGATATGATGCATCCGCCACAGCGCACTATCAACAATCCCATTAGGGAACTGCTTGGCGAAATAGTGAAGCTCTACACCCGTGCACAAGATGACCATAATAGACAACGGGAAGCCAACTTAGCAAGAAGAGTAGTTATGGAGCAGACGACTGCTGAAGTCACACCGAAGAGACCACGTGACACGCAGACAAAGCGACGAACCCCTCCAAAAAGGACTAAAACGACGCATGACGGACCATTTGTGAAAGCAGTAGAAAGAAATCTCGGGGGAGGAGAAAAGGACGCGACAAGGGAAGATACCTGGATCACGATACCAAGTAAATCCCACAAAAATAAAAGCAAGAAGAAGGAAAACGCCGTACCACGCCCTCGACCAGAAGCAATTGTTATCGCAAAAGCTGGTGATATGTCTTACGCAGACATACTTCGGGCGGTTAAGCAGAATGAAAATCTGCAAGTGCTTGGGGAAAATGTCTCGCGAATTAAAAAGACAGCTAAAGGTGAGATACTGTTGGAGCTAAAGAAAGCGCAGACAGGAAGTACTAAGGAATATAGAGACGAGATAGTGAAGATACTAGGAGATCAGGCACTAATAAGATCGCTAACGCAGGAAATTACAGTGGAAGTGCGAGACTTGGACGATATCACGACGAAAGAGGATATAGCACAGGCAATTCGTACAGAATTTGAAGAGCTGCGTCTATTTAGTGTAGAGTGCATTAAAAACATCAGACCAGCATATGCAGGCACGCAAAAAGCTATCATAAGCCTTCAGGCACAGGAAGCAAAGCACTTACTGGCAGCACAAAAGATAAAAATCGGCTGGACAATCTGCAGAATTAGGGAAAAAGCGCAGCTGAAGAAATGTTTCAGATGCTTAGAGTATGGACATGTGGCGAAAGCATGCAGCAACCCAGAAGACAGGAGCAAGTGCTGTATTAAATGCGGAGAGGAGGGTCATTTCGCCAAAGATTGTGTTAACAATCCTTCCTGCAAGGCATGTAAACACAGTGGAAGGCCAAACATAGACCATCAGATAGGAAGCCGGAGATGCCCCATATATACAGCAGCGCTCAAAAAACCTAAAAGATGAAAATATTACAAATAAACCTGAACCACTGCGAAGCGGCCCAGGATCTCTTGACGCAAAACATATACGAAAATGAAATAGACGTTGCATTAATCTGTGAACAGTATAAAAATAAAGACTCTGACAAGTGGATTTCCGACACCACAAAAAAGGTTGCAATATGGGCATGCGGAGATAAGATGATGCAAGACATACCACTAATTGACAAGGCATACTATACAAGAGCCAAAATATGGGGAATTTATTTCTACAGCTGCTATATACCGCCAAGTATACCACATGCTGAATATGAAAAAATACTTGACGACTTGGTAAAGGATGCGATGACAACTACACCTAATATAATTGCAGGTGACTTTAATGCCTGGGCGCTAGAATGGGGCAGCAAAAATACAAATCTGAGAGGTAGCGCATTACTTAAAGCATTTAGTGTTCTAGACGTAGTACTGCTTAACACAGGAAGACAAAACACCTTCGAGAAGAATGGGCGTGGCTCTATTATAGATATATCTTTTGCCAACAGGGTACTATATCGATATATAGACTGGCGGATATGCGACATGTATACCCAAAGTGACCATTTAGCTATAATGTTAAGTATCAGCAAGAGTGTGCAACAGCGAAATGTTTGCCACCAAAAGGTGCAGTCCAAGGGGTGGAGAATTGAAACCCTAGATGAGGAGCTTTATAAGTTAATGCTGGATGAAAACTTAAACGTAAACGAATGTGATGACATAGACCAGCAGGCCAAATTAATGGTACAACACATTAGCAAAGCCTGTGATGCCGCTATGAATAAAAAGAGGACAGCCGCACAGAGAAAGCCTGCTTACTGGTGGAATCGAGAAATCGAATCTCTGAGAAGTGAAAGTCACAAAGCGAGGCGCCGTTTTCAACGAAACATAGGCAGCTTAAATTGTGACAGCCTGCGAGAAGCATTTAAAAAGAAACGCAACGACCTAAAAAAGGCGATTAAAAAGAGCGAAATGACATGTTTCAAAGAATTATGCGAAAAAGTGGACGAAAATCCGTGGGGAGCAGCGTATAAGATTGTAATGTCAAGGATTAAAGGTGGCAAATGTCAAGCGCCTACATGCCCTTCATTACTCAAAAATGTGGTAGAAACCCTGTTCCCACAACAAAATCAAGAAGAAGGAAACTATTATCGCGAAGAAGCCGCAGATGTGCCAGAAATCACCGAGCAGGAAGTTGTTCAAGCTGCTGAGCGCTTTAAAAATAGCAAAGCACCAGGATTGGATGGTATTCCGAATAGGGCGCTTAAAATTGCCATCAGCTACCATCCACAGCCATTTTCGGATTTATACACGCGTAGCCTTCGTGAAGGAGTGTTTCCAAAAATCTGGAAAGTTCAACGGCTGGTGCTACTACAGAAGCCAAACAAACCGGCAGGAGAACCAAGTTCCTATCGACCGCTCTGTATGATCGATACAATGGGCAAAATCCTAGAGCGGATAATCTGTACCCGTCTAGAAAATCATTTAGAAGGAGATGGTGGTCTCTCTGATAACCAATATGGTTTTCGTAAAAGGCGCTCAACTCTTGATGCTATCAAGAAAGTTGCTGGTATAGCAGAAAAGGCTATTGAAGGAGACAGGTGGATGTACGGGAACAAAGAATACTGTGCGGTCGTCACATTTGATGTGAGAAACGCCTTTAACTCGGCCCATTGGCCCCATATAATGCGTGCATTAGTGCTTAAAAAAACTCCGAGCTATTTGTTGTACGTCATACAAAGTTATCTGGCCGATAGGATCCTGCTCTATGACACTGACGAAGGACCAAAAAAGTATAGGGTAACGGGTGGTGTGCCGCAAGGATCTGTGCTTGGCCCACTCCTGTGGAATGCACTATATGATGAAATATTGCGCCTCCCTCTGCCGAAAGAAGTGCAAATAATTGGATACGCAGATGATATTGCTGTGACAATAGTAGCTAAGGAGCTCCATCAAATACAAAGTATTTGTAGTGATACTGTCCTGAGGATAAAACAGTGGCTAACGAGTGCAAAACTCGAACTTGCCGGCCACAAAACGGAAGCAGTTCTTATAACTAGCAGGAAAAAACTGGAAACTATTTCGCTTAACATAGACGGGCACAACATTACAACACAACCCGCCGTGAAATACCTTGGTGTAACGATTGATGCGAGGCTCAACTACAAAATGCATGTTGAAAAAGCGTGTGAAAAAGCGGCGCGTGTAAACATGGCCTTATCAAGGATAATGGCAAACATTGGAGGACCGAAACAGAGCAGGAGAGCTCTTCTGGCCAAGGTGAGCCAATCAATTATAATGTATGCGGCGCCTGTATGGGGGCCGGCATTAATACATAAGACGTATGCTGGGGTGGCACAATCGGTGTTCCGGTTGAGCGCTATCAGAATAGTCAGTGCGTTTCGCACGGTTTCCAAGGAAGCTGTCGGGGTTCTAGCAGGAATTATGCCTCCAGACATAATGGCTCTCGAACTTAAGCGAATCTATGATAAAAGTAAAAGCGCAGGCCGGAAACTAACGGGAGCAGAGCGTAGAGTAGAACGGCAAGCCAGCTTAGACGAATGGCAAACACGCTGGGATACATCAAACAAGGGGAGATGGACATACCGCTTAATCGGTAACATACAAGTATGGATGGAACGAAAACACGGGGAGGTAGATCATTACATGACGCAGTTCTTAACAGGGCATGGATGTTTCAGGGAGTACTTACATAAGTACGGCCACGAGGAAGGAGTAGCTTGCTCGTTCTGTGGTAGCAACAGAGAGAACGCAGAACACATATTTTTCCACTGTCGGAAATATACAAAGGAGCGACTATCTTTGGAAAAGGAAGTATCCAACCGAATAACACCAGATAATATAGTGAACTATATGTTGCACTCGAGGAATGTGTGGGATTTAGTGAAGAA
Organism: Bactrocera correcta; assembly: GCA_027475135.1. Taxonomy (NCBI): domain Eukaryota; kingdom Metazoa; phylum Arthropoda; class Insecta; order Diptera; family Tephritidae; genus Bactrocera; species Bactrocera correcta. Next base: position 141,335,722 of record CM050323.1, on the reverse strand, counting down.
GATGGCAGCCAGGATTCTCCATGACCTGAGAAGAGCAGAACATCAAAGAAGGAGCGAATCTAGAGCAGCGAATATCGCTGTAACGACGTGAGCCCATAGGCTAAGCTTGCCCTGCGATGAAATGCCTAACGGCGGTCCCACAGGGCCTCAGTAAAGCTAAAGGAGACGGAGTTAGGGTTTAGTACGTAGGCGTACCGTTTCGCAAGTCCAGAACAGTAGGTAATACTGACTGGGCGTGGTCCCGAATGAGGTGCACCTTTAGCGAGCAGTACGAATCGTGCATACTGCTAGTAAAGTAGCAGTATCTATGTAAGATTCCCCCTCCGGCACAAAAAAAAAAAAAAAAAAAAAAAAAAAAAAAAAAAAAAAAAAAAGGTATGCAATGACTCATATGAATTTGAAGCGCGTACAATAATCAATAGCAACCGAAGGTAGAAGCAATCGTCGTTTTTCGCGTGGATTGTGTAAATTCGTCCTAATGCATTGATTGAGAACACACCTGGGTGTCACTCTACTGGTTAGCCTTGCTTTCTGCGTAAATATTTCTTCGATGAATTCCATATATTGTATTGTATGTATGTCAAGGTATTTCCGAATAGAGCCATGTTCTCGCAAACGGATTACTGACGAAAGTTGAGAAAAAACTCGTAAATGTTAATTTTGTTGCTGGCGGTGTTTCCTTCTCTGAGTTGAAATAGACTCTTTGATCATTCTCCAAATTAACTGCAAGACGCACAACAGTCGGAAAACGTTCATGAATTGCAAAAGCAAATATCCTACAAACCGCTTCATTGCAGTTCACGTATCGACCGTATCGTTCAAGACCAATAACCGCCATGTTGCTTCCTTTGGTGACGAATTTGCAAACGTATTTTATCGATTACATCAAACTGCAATACTAAACACTGATATGAGTTTTGAATATGATTTAGACAATAATGGTGAATATAGTATGATCCATGTGTTGTCAACTTCGATACTCACTCTTCTAAGTTGAATGTTGAATGTTCTGTTATCTGGTGAGCGACGCCGATAGAGTTGATATCCATTATTTCCAGTTTGTGTTTCCGTAAGAAAAGCCCATGGATAGTGTTTCGTGCATTTATTGTCAGACATACAAACCGAAAAGGGATTGTAGTCTTCGCAAGGTCCATGCACCATATTGATTTCCACCACTTCATATAATACCGGATCTTTCTCTACATCAGTAATTTCCGGAGAAATGATTTCATCAATTTGATCTGGTGTAACCATCATCCAAAGAAGAATGTGTGCGTGCGGAAAACCTCTATTTTGCCACTAAACAGAGTACATTTAGCATCCAACAGCACCACATATACGTTGCTTCAAGATAAAGTCAATCAAACATCGTAACTGTTGTTTGAAAAGTCATGCAGTGACGTCGTGGCGATCGCTTGCTGATTGACCGCGATTCTTAATTCCGCACGTATGTCCCCGCATCTTGGGAGTACTTCTTGCCTTGCCTTGCCTTGGGCTGCCATACTTTGATGGCAAAAAGAACACCGACCGATATTCAATCTGCAATTGACCTCTGTGTGAAACACACGTAAAGTTTTCACTGAATAATTTTGAAAATTGAACTATTCAAATAATTTACAAATCAAAATATTGAAAAACAAAACAAACAAAAATTGAAAAAAAAAAATGTTTATGGAAAAAAGTTACTTTTTGGAAAAGTATAAGATATTTTTATTTCTAAACCTTCCTTGATCCAGAACGAACTACATCTTAAAATTTCATCAATATTGGTTCAGCCGTTCTCTTAGCGCTACTAACGAACAAACATTCATTCGTTTGCATGAGAGAAAGAAAGGGGCTGTTTTTAGTTTTCCAGGAATTATTTGAATTTTTCTCCCAGTAAAAACCATCCTTGAACCTCAGCGAACATTTCAAAAAAAAAAAATTATCAAATTTGGTTCAGTCGTATGAAAGTTATGAGCATATGTACATACAGTTTGCCGATTCATTTTTATTTATATAGAAGATTACCCTATAAAACTCCATTGTTTTTAGGTGATACAAACAACTTGTATGTGAACAGAAAACATTATGCTCTGTAGCAAATTGTTGTGAGTGTGAAATAAATGGAATCAGCAATACTCGTATGTAAGTTTGCAAGATTGCTGGGATTTTGTCTTAATACTGAAGATGTTGACCAAACTTTGGCAACATTTTTTCGAGCATAATGTAACTTTTCTGGCAAAAAGATACCGGATATTATTATTCTAATGGAGTCAAATATTTGTTTCTTAACATAAGCAAAGTGTATTCAACAAAGTGAACTAAGTATATGACATTTAATTTTTCTTTACGCTTATTTGACATGAATGTTGTCATTGACTTAACCCTTACATTTATTCAAAAATTCAAATTCGGAAATTCAAAAGTAAGCAAATTTCAAAACGAAAAACAATATTTTTTTAAATAACTGAATATATTCAATATTTTTATGATCAGTTTGAGCAAGCTTTGAAAACAAAAGCAAATAAATTTTCTCAATATTATAAAAATAAAATTATTCAAAAATTTTGTAATTTCTTAATATATTATTGCAATATATTGTGTTGGAGTCTTGTGAAGAGAGTGAACAAGTGCACATGTGGATTAGAAAAGCTAAATTGACTTCTTATTATTTTTGAGAATAAATAAAATAAAACTCTATTCATAAAACTTTATTAATTAAATTGACCACGTGAATACATAAATGAGTGACCTGTGCTCACCTTTCGAGCAAGGTCACTCGATGAAGAGAACAACATTAATTAATAAAGAGTCAAGGACTCTTTTAACAGAAACAGCAAACCTTAATGTTGAGTTATTAAATAATTCAACAAATATGACAACTTTGAGCATGCAAAATGTCAGTTCTGCTAATGAATTGAGAAACGAAAGTGATAATACAATGCAATGGCAAACTGTGACTAATAAAAGACCTCAATCAGGCTCTCCCACTATTGATCAAAAACGAACAAAAACAAACAACTATACAAACTTAGCGGATAGCTATAACTCTATTCCAACAACTCAACTCAACAACAATAACATCAGCAGCAATTCCAACAGTACGAACATGTTTGCCGGGCTACAAGACGAATCGGATAGCAATAACATAATGGATCGAAACATAGAAGAGAATACACCAAAACCACCACCAATTATTGTACCAAATATTAGAGATATTAGCGGTATGATTAAGTATTTCGAAACTATTATTAATAAATCTGAATTTAGTTATAAAGCTTTGCGAGACCGTCAAATTCGAGTAATGGTAAAATCTATAGAGTCATACAGATCTCTGGTAAAAGATATGAAAGAAAAAGAAATTAACTATCATACGTACCAGCTTAAACAAGAGCGTGCGTATAGAATTGTTTTAAAAAACTTACATTTCTCTACTCCAGTAGATGACATAAAAGAAGAAATAGAAGCGTTGGGTTTTAAGGTTAGGAACGTTAGCAATATACGAAGTAGATTTACGAACATGCCTTTATGCATGCATTTTGTCGACTTAGAACCAAGCAATGACAATAAAAGTATCTTTAATTTAAAATATCTTGGTAACGCTTTTGTTAAGGTTGACCCTCCAAAAAAGGTAAATGATGTTGTACAATGCCATCGCTGTCAAGAGTTTGGGCATACCAAATCATATTGTACAAAATCGTACAGGTGTGTGAAGTGTGGTCTGGACCATCCAACAGCTGAATGCGTTAAAAGTAAAGATACGCCTGCCAAATGCATTAATTGTTTACTAAACCATCCAGCAAATTACAAGGGATGCAAGGTGTACCAAAACCTTGCCAAAAAATCGAATATGACTGATAAAAGAAACAATTTCCCATCATATTCCCATGCCTCTCATAATTTCCCCCAACTGAATAATTATAAACAAACAGAAAATGTGTATGCCAACCCAAATATATCATATGCCCAATGTGTTCGAAGTAATTTTAATTCAGAAAACAACGTTCTTGAAAAAATTGAAACCTTATTTTCTAAACAGCTTGAGCTTACTCAAAGTTAGTTTAAAATGATGTCCACTCTTTTGGAAAAACTATGCAAGTAGGTCTCCGAATAGCTATTTGGAACGCCAATGGTCTGACTAATCATACCGAGGAAGTAAAATTATTCCTAAATACAAACAATATAGACATTTTCTTGGTGTCTGAAACCCATTTCACAACTAAATCGTACTTCAAAATCATCGGTTATGATCTTATATGTGCAAACCATCCGCACAACACAGCCCATGGGGGTTCCGCCATTTTAATCAAATCCAGAATCAAATATGAATATCTGGAAGAAGTTAGAGAACAATATCTACAAGCAGCAGGAGTTAAAGTTAAATGTGACAACCATGAGTTACCAATATACTCTGTATACTTTCCTCCAAGATTTAACCTTAAAACAGACCAATACGTTGATATTTTTAGACAGTTTGGTTCAAAATTTTTGGCAGGTGGGGACTTCAATGCAAAGCACCCTTGGTGGGGCTCTAGGATCATAAATCCTAAGGGCAGAGAACTCGAAAAATGTATTACCCAAAGAAATTTTCCATTTTATCAACAGGCACTCCAACATATTGGCCAAGCGACCCAAGAAAAAATCCAGATCTTCTCGATTTTGTGATATACTCTGGTTTACCCAGATATAAGTTAAACATTCAAGACAGTTATGAACTAAGTTCAGATCACTCGCCTTTAATTGTTTCATATAATGAACATGTTTACCAGACTTCCAAAAAATATAAGATCCTTACCCCGAAAACCGATCTCAAATCCTTCCAATATTGGATCGATAAACATATTGACCTTAACGTGCCCTTAGGAAATGGTGGTGAATTGGATTCAGCGGTAGAATCGTTTACAAACCTGGTTCATGAGGCCGCATATCTATCTAGCCCGATAAGAAATCAGCCGACTTTTACTGATCATTTACATTTTCCTGCTGAAGTTTTGGGTCTTATTAAAGAAAAAAGAAGATTAAGAAAAGCCTGGCAGCTAAATAGATACCCAGCTGAAAAGAGAGCACTTAATAAAGCAACCAAGCTACTAAAATTAAAGCTATCTGAACTGAAGAAGGAATCCTTCAGTTTGTTTATTAAAAGCCTTGAACCCACTAAAAACGATGAGCACAGACTCTGGAAAGCTACTAAGTATCTTAAACGACCAACCAAACGAAACGCAACAGTTAGGGACTCAAATGGGGTATTTTGCAGGAGTGACGAAGCCAAAGCAGAGGCCTTTGCTAAACACCTCTACCAAATTTTTCAACCTAATTCCTTAGGTACTAGTAGTGATGAAACAGAGATTCTAAATTTTTTAGAATCTCCGTGTCAAATGGACCTCCCCATTAGCAAGATATCAAATAGCGAAGTTGCTATGGAAGTACGTAGATTAAATAATAGTAAAACACCCGGCTACGACTATATTGATAGCAAAGTTGTTAAAATTCTTCCGGAAAAAGCTATCGAGTTTCTCACATTAATATATAATGCTATTTTAAATATAAATCATTACCCCGCACAATGGAAATGTGCCACTGTGGTCATGGTCCCAAAACCAAATAAGCCTGAAAGCTGTCTAACGTCATATCGTCCTATTAGCTTACTGGTAACATTTTCGAAAATATTCGAAAGAATATTTTTGCAAAGAATGTCACCAGTAATTGAGGATCAAAATATCATACCTGAACATCAGTTTGGGTTCAGAATAGGACACGGTACGCCAGAGCAATGCCATAGGGTGGCAAATGTAATTACAAATGCGCTGGAAGAAAAAAAATACTGTTCTGCAGCCTTCTTAGACGTTCAACAAGCTTTTGACAGGGTATGGCATCCAGGACTCCTCTTCAAAATAAAAAGGCTAATGCCAGCACATTACTATTTAGTGCTTAAATCTTATTTAAGTGACAGACACTTTTATGTAAGGCACCGAGATGCCTCATCAGAAATCTACAGCATTAATGCTGGTGTACCGCAGGGTAGTGTTTTGGGTCCAGTCCTATACACAATATTTACATCAGATATGCCCACATTACGAGAAATAGAGGTAGCAACTTTTGCTGATGACACAGCGTTTATCGGTTCTAGTGGCTCCCCTATAGAAGCTTCGTCTCTACTTCAAAATCAACTGAATATGCTGGAAGTTTAACTCAACAAATGGAAAATAAAGGTTAACTCTGAGAAGTCTACACATGTCACATTTGCATTAAGAAAAGAGGAGTGTCCTGCTGTATTTCTAAATAATAAGCAGATTCCTACTAGGGATAAAGTTAAATATTTAGGGATGCATCTATATCGACGTCTTACATGGAAAAGTCATATTCAGGCTAAACAGCAGCAATTAAAAATCAAAACTAAACGCATGTACTGGTTGCTCGGTCGAAAGTCTCAACTTAGCATAGAAACTAAAATACGGCTCTACAAAGCTATCCTCAAACCCATATGGACATACGGCATTCAGCTTTGGGGTACTGCCAGTAAGTCCAATGTGGAGATTTTGCAACGTTATCAATCAAAAACTTTGCGGTCACTTATTAACGCCCCATGGTTTGTTACCAATGAAGCTATCCATAACGACCTAGGTATTCCCTTTATAAAAAATGAGATCCCTAAATATAGTGCTAGATATCTTGCACGTCTCTCAAACCATATAAACCCAATTGCTGTTTGTCTGTTAGATACAACTTATGAAACTATACGGCTAAAACGTTCTCATATCTTAGATTTACCATTTCTCTAAAAATTTCTTAGATTTAAGTTTGGCAAAAAAAAAAAAAAAAAAAAAAAAAAAAAAAAAAAATGAATATTTGATGGATGTATTAAATATTAATAACCTAAGTTAATTATATTTTACTTATGTATATGTAAAAAATTAAGTAATCCTTTATGTAGATTTGCTCAAGGACAAATCTATCTCTGCCATTACCTACTAGATCTAATTTACTGAATATCTTAATGTAGATAGATTGTAAATAAAGAATGTTAAACAAAAAAAAAAAAAATAAAATAAAATAAAATAACTGAATAAAATGCCGAATACTTATGGCCTATGCAAAACAACTCATGGAAGCAATCTACCAATGTTTTGTGCTCCAACTGACAAATCGCAACGGAAGGAGTGGGAAAAATTATATGGCATACAACTCAGTTTGTCATCGAGAATATGTGGGCTACATTTTAAGGTGGAGGAAATAAAAGAATCTCCTTTTAAAAGAAGACGACTAAGCCCCGATGCAGTACCCTCATTAAACTTACTTCCCAATCTTCAAGAAAAAAAGTAAGAAACTCTCATATTTTGATAAATAGAAATTTTACGTTTTTACTGTTGATTAGGTCCAAGACAAACCTTTTTTTTATTTATCATATATGTATATGTATGTAAAGCAAGTGGCTTCATATTGTTCAAGATCAAAAAACAAAAAAAAAAACACACGGATTAATATAAACAAATACATGAATTGTTTACTATTTTATTGTCAAATAAGCGTAAGTTAAATACTTAGTTCACTTTGTTGAATACACTTTGAACATAAGTACAATACATGTATGTTTGTAATATTTCCAAACCAAAATTATTATTCTGAATCCACATGACTGCGTACTTTATCTACAAACACAATAATTATAAACTCCTCTTTTTATTGCTTTTCTTCATCGGGACCACCCATATTTTGTAGTAATTTTGACGCTTTTTATATTCAGCGAAGAGGAACCATCACGGTGTGAAGAGAATCATGAAAATTACAACA
>CM050323.1:141001952-141326952 GCA_027475135.1 Bactrocera correcta | reverse complement strand
AGATCTAAGTCTCATCGCCAGTTATAATGCATTTCAGGACACTCTGGTTGTCGGAAAGCATCGTTTCACACACTTCAACGCGACGCCTTTTTTCCAAAAAATTCAATGTTTTCGGTACCAGTCGAGATTTGACGCGCTTGAGGCCCAAAACATCCTTCAAAATTGTACTGGCTGAACCTTTCGAAATGCCAACTTCATCAGCAAGACCTCTATTTGTTAATCGATGGTTTTTCAACACCAAATCTTTGATTTGTTGAACGTGAGCTTTGTTGGTTGAGGTTGATGGTCGCCCTGGACGCTCTTCGTCTTCGATACGTTCACGGCCGGCTTGGAACTCACTATACCACTTGTAAAAATTTTTTTTAGACATAGCCTCATCACCAAAGGCTTTCTGCACCATCCTCAACGTATCCGCAGCAGAAAATTGATTCCGTAAACAAAATTTAATGCTAATTCTTTGCTCAACAAATTTCGACATCGCAAAAAACGAAAAACTCACTTTTAGCAGCTCACAAAACGCACGAATCTCAAACACTAATGAATATTTTGACATGAAATTTGACATAAATGTGACCGACAGTACTACCAATCTAAAAAAAAAAAATAATTCTCCAAATCCTTCGATGCGCAGTTTAAATTCAAATGTCACCTTATTTTTTGAACACAGTAGTATAGTGTGAATATGGATGAAATCAGAGGACTACTTTCCATGTATCTGGACTTTCGTTCGGACCATAAATATGAAGTATCTGAACTCCAAGAGAAACTTTTTCTGGATGCCAAAATTTAATATAATTAGTTCTTAAATAATTTGAAGCTAAGGTAAATTAATTATCTATCTTGGCAAAATTAAGTGATATTGGATCAATATAGTAAGCTTCCTTACACTATATATATTTTTGATATTTTAACAGACTTTATGCCCAATATGTCGGTGAGTGTGTATTATAGAGTAATGCAAAACCTTAATTTAATCAGTCTGGCTCTATTGTACTTGATATAGTATTTTCCGACTATCCAATATATTTGATATAATATTTTAATGAAATTCAGGTTTTTTAAAGATAATGCTGTTTAACGCTGTATTTAATTGTAATCAGTATAGATCTTGGTATAAATACCGTATCCCCAATATAATAATTAGTTGCTTCACCTGATATTATCAAATATAGAACATTTAGTTCCTTGGTTTGAGTTAAAATGAGCAAGGCATTTTGATGTTTTAGAAAAAAATTCAACTATTTATACTTTTCACCATCGAACTACCACAACGTTATTACACTAGAGGCATTGAGCATAACCAATGAAGATATTTTGAAATTGTTATTTATTGCTTGAATTGTGCATACAGAAATTCTCTTTTTGAAATTTTCCACAGTCAAAAAGTAAGATACTGACTACTGGAATTGCTCTCTTTTATACTCAAATACTTGTTTCCCCAATATTGGATTTGTAGTTTAAATATATTTACCAACACTTAAACATTTCGAAATTATTTTGGCATTGTTTTCTGCCTTTACTCCTTTTCGCTTATTTAAAATTCACTTTTATCCCAAACAAATGCTTACATTATCGTTTTTACTTTTTCGTGCAATAAATATATTAGTGCAGGCACCTGTACACACACATACGCACACATAAATGTGGTACATTGTTCAAATGCTTGTTTATTCGATTGCATTTTACGGCGCTCGGAAGCGGCTTTTTTTCTGCACAGCAATTGTTTAATACCAACTTCAGCTTCAATCTTTTTCTATACCCGGCCATTTGGACGAACGAACACAATCACATTGCCATTGCTCTGCACACTTGCAGTGTATGCCATAGCGTATAAGTAATGTTAAATTACCAGGAATCACCGGCTCACATACACAATCGTATTTTGCATCAATTTATGTGTGTGTATGTCTGTAATATATGTAGAGATAAGCATTTGCAGTTATTCTGCAAGTGGTACAACGCTGACTTCCGCCACTGGCATGCACTGGCTTCCCGCTCGTTGCTACCTTTCTCTGGCCGTTGCATGTGCGGCAACTTGTGCTTTTGCCAGCTGTTGGTCCTGCTGCTTGTCCGTTTTGCTCGGCACTGTAAATACATGTATGTGTGTGTTTGTTTTGCGCGCGCAAATCTGATTTGCGTTCACTTTCCAATATACAGAAATACATTTGCTCACACATACAGACATACATATATATGTATGTGTGCTTGCTTTGTTTGTATGTTAGTAGTTAATTTAACTCTAGTATTACATTTCCGTATTATTCATTCTCCTCTTTTGCATTTAATTCAAACGCCAATTTAACTCACATTCACTTTGATTGCCTCACCGTATTGCCCTTATTACGTGTTTCACTTGCGCTTGTATTGGTGATTGCCACACGTCGCTGTGTGAGTGTAATAATATGCTCGTGTCGAGTAAGTTTCCTTATTTTGCTGCTTTTCTTTTTTACCTTTTTTTATTGTGCAGTCTATCAGGCATTGTTGGCTCGCACGCGTCGATTGTAGTTTTATCACAATTGTTGGAATTTATGGAAAAAAAAATTTACTTTGCTTCGGTGTTGCTTTCGTTTTCTTTGTATAATGCATCAATTGCTGTACATTGTATTATTATGGCTTGTTGCTTTCTCCCGGTAATGGTAAGGGGTATGCATATGGAAATATTTAGTTCTTATTTATTACTTGGACTGAAAAATTGTTGGACTCATCGAGAGATCGCGCCACAAATATTAAGATCGCAAAAGAGTTTTTACAAATGGAAAGGCTTTATGTACCGACCGATCCCATAATGGATAAATACATCATATCGCACTATTCCTCGGTCAGACGCCTAATCGTGGTTGTCTGGTGAAAGTGGTCCACAGTGCACGAAAACTCTGAAGTAGACCAACAAAGTTTCAGGCAGCACATTATTTAGACTCTCATGCAATTATTTTCATTGAATTTTGTGAAATAATCAGTAAATAAAAATACTGTGCTGGTACTGGATCAATTGGCGTCAAGCCAAGCGTCCTCATTTGGCGCAAATAAGTTTCATTGTCACATAAAATACAAAGAATTGAAAGCATTATGCCATGAAGTAGTCACCTGATTGAGGCCTGCAACTTTTCTCTTTTGCTGACTGAAAAAATGAGTCGCTGAGAAAAGACTTCCCTCAGTCAAATGAGGTCTATTTGGAAATCAACGCTTACTTTGAACACCTGCAAGCACCCCACTATAGAACAGGTGTTGAAAAATGTTGATGGAATGTAACATCAATTGCATTAACCAGGATGAAGTATCCAAAGTTTTTTTGATCTTTGTCTTTAACTTTGTTTTTTGATTTTTCGGTTATTTATACCTTTGTTTTGTTACAAATTTTGATTTTATGTTAGTTGTAGCATTCATACACATTTATAAAAAAAAAAACACTAAAACGTAAATATATGTATATACAATAGGGTGATTCAAAAAATTTTTTTTTTTCGATTGGTACTCCCAAAAATAGGTTCCTAGACACCTCTAAGAAAGCCTCTCCAAAAACCTATGAGTTTAATCATTCATAATGATTTTTTTTCATTGAGTTATAAAATGAATAAAAAATAAAAATTTTCCCAAAAATAATCAACATTTAACTAATAATATCTTTTAAACGGTTGGGTTTATGAAAAAATCATGGGAGATCTTGTTTTAGGGCATTCAATTTTCTACAAAATCTAAGGAACAAGATATTTTCTCAAGTAGTTGGAAGCGAGATATAAATTTTTCTATCTGATAATAAGAAAAAATAGAAAACTGTTTGTAGGAGGACCTTCTCGTTACAATTAAAAACTCATATTTGGAGAGGCTTTCTTAGAGGTGTCTAGGATCTTATTTTTCCGAATACCAATCGAAAAAAAAAAATTTTTTTTGAATCACCCTAATATACATATATATGATCAGCGTGATATGCAGAGTCTATTTAGCGAATCCGTCTTTGTATATACACGAAGTAGTCCCTATAGATCTAAAATTTTGAACACGTTCCTTTCTTCTCAATAAGTTACTCAGTTGTCGGAACCGTTGATATCGGACCAAGATAGCATATAGATTGGTTCCAAATGAACCAATAAAAATCAAGTCCTTGCAGGAAAAATTTGTTTATTTGACAAATTGTTCAAATCGGACGACTATATTGCCGCCTTTCAAACTGACCGAGCAAATCTTTATTAAAGATCTTTGTTGGTTTTTTATAATATCAAGCTTCATGGGTGGAAAGAACTTGCAAACAGTTACATATATATACAGTAGAAGCCTTAAGAAATGCAGCCAAAGTTAGCGATTTTCTTATTTTTTATAAATTTTAATTAATTCTGGCGCATTAATGGCGACTGCGCAATCAAAGTGTGGTTCACGCAGTTCTGACAAAGTGTAATGATGATGCTGTGTTTAGGTTGGATCGGGGAGCATAGAAATCCACAACACCCAGGATCTGGCGAGAGCCCGAAATTTTCATCAGTCACTGCTACTTTTGCATTGTGATTTCGAGTATAAGATATAGTATAAGTAAAAATTCAAAATCTGTCAAATATCCTGATCTTGAATCTGCTTCTGCAACAATTGCACGCACTAACTTGGCGGTTAAACGTACGCACGTGACGCGTAATAAAATATTATCTTCAGAGTTTCGTGGAAAGCAATTGGCTCTTTTAATGGAACTATTGAGGGGATATACAAAGTGTTAGTGTTATTTGTAATTTGGGGATGGCAGAACGGATTCTAGGCACTGCAGAATTTTCTAGGCAAACAAAACATAAAATTTGAGGATGAAAGTTCAAAAGCTTTTGAATACTTAAAAAAAGTTGGAGCTGGGTTTGAGAACTCTTTATTTATCGTTCCTTGAACTGACGGTTGCATAGCCTAATCGTCTTAGGTGTAACATTCTTCCTCAGGGACAGTTCGTGCAGATCAGATGTCGGGTTTGAGCTTCTTTTATCTTTCAAATTATTTATCCAAAATCTTAATTTTTTATGTTTTCGCGCGATATTTATAGTATATGAACTAGGTCCCTTTTCAGGGCCGCTATTCTCAAAGTTGACTTAGTCACAGAGTCAAGACGAGGTTTGATGCATCTCTTAATGGCATAAAGAAGCGGCCTTCTTAACCTACACTTAGCTTGTTAACGTAATCGCAGATCACTTGCAGCCCGATCGCTTTAATAGTTAAAATTAATCACAGCGGATGATCAGATCTAGGGAGACATTTCATGTTTTCTTGCGGTAGAGCTTCTGGGATTCATTGTTGCAACTATAAACATTATACATATACATTATATTAGATATACAAATATACAATATATACATATATATATTCTATCATAATATGAGCATTTTTTAACAACTAACTAATTAGTCATAGCTGTGTATCCCTCACTTGCGGCATAATCTCAAATGCAACCCAAAGGCTAGAGGGAAACATTTGTATCTTCCCCTATTAACTTTAAATATTAATTATCTGATGGAAAAATTGCTTATAATTACCGCTTTGATTCAGTAATCTAGGAATGTATGTATTAAAATAATATTACTAATCCCGTTATTTCTATTTTTCGCTTATATTTACAAACACATAGATAAATAATTGTATCTGTGTGTGTGTGTATGTGGTTTAGTCTAATCCCACATTGCAATTTATGTGAAAAATTCTTTTGACTTTTCATCACCTCTGTTGGCTGGCTGTGATTTTTTTCGTCTGCGCTTGGCGCTTAGCCTGCCTGTCAGTACCAATAGTCTACCGTAGATACTGTCTAACATATCAGTCTGCCGCTTGTTTGTCTGGCCAGCCCCGCTCGCACCGTCTGCCATCATTTCGCAGAGAAGCGTGCTTGTGGCTTTGCGGCCAACATCATGGCGGCTCCATGGCAGCAATATGAAGGGTTTTTTGTGTGGTTGTAACCACTTGACTGCCACTTTTCAGCTAATATCATTGCGTTTTTGACTGACAGCCATACCAAATAGCATAGGAGTATACACGCGGGTAAACGTACACACATGACGTGCAGCAAAGCGGATTATCCGCAGAGTTTCGTGGAAACCAATTCATGTTGCACTGGTACCGGTTAAAATGCTGGGCTTTTTGAGATCTAAATTCGAAACGATTAAAGTTCAACATTTATCCGTAGATATGTAGTATTTATTTTTCGGACATACCTTAACTGAAATACATTTTCTTAAATTAAGGTCATTATCTCCAAGGCCTCCATTTCCTGCCATTTTGAACCCGTCCAACTACAAAGCTTCATATACCGGAGTCGTTTAATCCTAATACGATTCATGGTCTGAAAATTCATAATTGCGAATAGCCAAAGCTTAGTTAAATCTCTTCTTTCGCCGAATTGTCTATTAGATCTGAAACTTACTCTGTTAAATTTTTTCGAAAAGCCAAAAATTCAGATAGCCGAAGCTTAGTGAAAGTTTCAACTCTCTCAATATTTAAATTTTTTTTTTTTAGCCATGACAAGCATCATGTAACTACTCTTATCGGGCGACTACCAAACTTCTTTTCCGACAGCATACATACCCGCACATACCACGGGTTGTAACAACGAGCTTTTGTGCGCGTTTAAAAGTGGCCCGCCCTGCCCTGCCGCTCGATGCCATGCGAAAATTATTCATGAATTATTCAAACCAAAAATGCAATTTGCCTTTTTATTAAAGGGTAATGAAGCAAATTTACAAATAAATCGATTGCAATCAGTGTCGCTTCTCAAAAGCGCTGCACTGCGGCTTCCCCTCATAACGTAAGTAAGTGTATATGTATGTATGTATGTAGCAATGTGTGAGCGAGTACGATGTGAACCTTGTAGCTTAATAAGAATGTTCGCATAATTTTTCGATTAAAATTTGTTGGAAACAAAACATTATGAAAACCAAAATGCAGCTGAAGCGCATGCCAACAACACTGAACGCCACAGAGACCAAAATCGATGGAGCGAAGATAATTGAGTGCCAAACAAATACAACAAAACGTTGCGTTTACCGTTGTGGTCGGCATTGGACAAATTATCCGCAGGTCAACAGGTCAAATGAGTCGAAAACTTAGTTTGCGGTTGCCAAAAAAACCAACGACTGCAAATGTAAATCAAAAAAAATAAACAAATTAATAAATTAGGGCTAACCTTGCAATTTTAATTACATTATTTTCAGTTTTATGAAACAGCAAATCTTATTCAGAGTTATTGAACTTATGTAATAAATTGAATCCCAGAATTGGGAGAGTCGATTGTGTGGGGATTTAATTATGGCTGATTTGCGACTTTAAATTACTGTAAAATTTCAAATTTAAGACTGTCTGCTGCGTTTGGCATTAATTATGTTAGTTTCGTACAAAAACGGGCAGAAATATTCATCCTGCAGAATTCAAATCATCATCTGAGCCATTATTAAACGGCATGTTGACCAATAAAAGGGACTTCAATGAAATTAGCGCTAGAATTCAATCAAACTTCAAACATTTCATAGTACGAGCTTTGACAATTAATAAATAAGACTAATTTTATTGCCGCACTTGTGGTAAACCTGTGACCTTGAAATTTCTTTCTCTTTTTCCGGCATTCCTCCCCTTTCCATTAATATATGCACCATCGCTCTAGCTTGCTTAGTTCGCCTGCTGCTTCAAGTTGAGTAGACGTGTGTTTGTAGTGCTCGTCACGAAAATGGAAAAATGAAATCAAGAGCAAAGCGCCGCGATAAAATTTTGCACCAGATTGGGCGAAACAGCTTCGGAAACGTATGCTAAAATTGTAAAAGTGTATGGAGATAGTGCTCTACCACCCGGAAACCAAACGCCAAAGCTCACAATGGCCCGCCCGAAAACAGCTCGCATGAGCAAGTCGAAGGTGAAAACGATGATTATTGCCTTTTTTGATAGCCGCGGAATCGTCCACAAAGAATTCGTTTCACCGGGGAAAACTGTGAGTCAAGCCTACTATTGCCAAGTACTCGAAAGATTGCGAAAACGAGTTAACAGGGTTCGCCCAGACATCGCTCGTAACTGGACCCTTCATCACGACAACGCGCCGTGCCCCACCACCCTCAGCGTGTCCCAGTATTTGGCTTCTAAAGGGATCGCCGTGTTGCAACAGCCACCTTATTCGCCCGACATGTCACCCTGTGACTTTTTCCTAAAACAAAATCGGTAGTCAAAGGAACCCATTTTGTGTCGATTACGAACATCCAGGCGGCCGTGACGAAGGCACTCGCGTACATGAAGCATGGAAAATACGGTGGAATCGCTGTATAGCTGCGCAAGGGGACTACTTTGAAGGAGATCGTAGAGTTGTAGAATAATTTTCAAATATACGGTTTTTATGGAATCAGTCTCATTACTTAATTGTCATACCTCGAAATTATACACACAGCAAGATATACCGAAGCGATGCATTTTCCTGTCAAACACAATGTAAAAGTGAAAAAACCTTACACGGAAGCTATAATACCCTTCACAAATATAAAACGATTCCTGAAAATAACTTGATTTGGATCGGTCAGTTCTCGTGAAATAAAACGGTTTACCATGAAAGAACTTCATTCCGTTCGTTCAGTTTGTATGGCAGCTATTATGCTATTGCGGTCCGATATTGGTGGCTCAAACTACAAAAGTGAGCAACATATTGATACACAAAGGACATTTGCAAAATTTCAGATCGATATCTCAAAGAATTAAGAGACTAGTTCTCGTGCCGGTTTGAACAAAATTCTTCGCTTTTCGATTGCTTTATTACGTTATCATATCTCTTATTTGTACTGACAAGGTTAGACCATTTTGAATGTTTAGTCAATTTCTAGCAGCTATTTTCCTTGGACGCGTTTTAGATCGTCATTGATTTTTACTTATTCCGAAAAATAAATCTAAGTTTCTGTGACGTTGTTTTGTCCAAACTATAGTGGCCCATGAGAGGACGAGTATAAAATATATATATGTTTAGGTATTATTACATAATATTTCTAACCTTCTCAATCGGTAGGAAGCAGGTTAGTTATACTAACATAAAAGGAAGGGCAACTTGTCGAAGGTGCAATATATCGTAACCAAATATTATTGTTTTGGGAGTATTTAATTTTATTCGACATTATAATCTATTCTAACATTAAATATCCAAGAGAAACACACTTACTTCAAATAATCACTTTTTGCCAAGAATAGTTTAGTCCGGTCCGAGCTAACCTCTCGTTTCTTTATATGTTCTTATGATATACATTTTCTTAATTCTGAGAAACTTTCTACAATTATTTGGTATTCGGTGTTCGTACCAATTTAGTCATTTTCTCGTGCTCTCTGCAACCACATTGTTTTGAACTGGTACAGATCTATGAAGTGATCTTCTGATTTTCATGCATGTCCCAATTTTTGAACAATCCTAGAAATGAGTTTTAGAATTAACCTGAATAGAGGAAATCCTTCAGGTGTAGTCGGTTGGCCTTTTATATTTTATTGGTAGATCTTTCCTTTGAAATTAATTTATTGTTATTGTTAAGAGAAGACGCAACGCGATGTGATATTCAGTCGCAATTTGTAAGATAGGAGTCTTCAGTTCTCGTTTTGGTTTTAAAGAAGTATTTTCAACGAACTTTTTACACATTTAATGCAAATGAGGAACCACTTTCGTCATAGTATAGTTATACAAATGTTTATTTCGATGCCAAATCTGAACCCATTTGTTTAAAAATGGAAAATCTGTTTTTTGCTGCGCTTAAATGTGGGGAAAATATGTCAGTCATCGAATGACCTAGCTTAAGTTCGAAACAACATATTTGAAGCTGGCAGAAAAAATTTCCTGAATAATTTTAGGAAATGGTGCCAAACCGGCAGTTCTTGACCTTTCAGTCGTAGCCATTGCTTGGCTTGGAGCACCTATACGTGATAAGGGATTATATCCACTTGTAAGTTCGAAAAAATGTGTTTTTTTGTTAAGTTTTTCTGGATATGCTTTTTATGAATATATACGTAAAATATATGAACATTCAGGAAATTAAACCTTTTCTATGAATTCATATTTTATAAATAAAAATATTTGGTTCCGTGGTTCCTGTAGAAGATTTTCTGTAAAACCTCCACAAAAAGGTGTCTGGCTGTGAGGAAGATAGCTCTGATTATCTGAAATAAAAAAAAAACAAAAGGATCACTTTAAGGATAGATAAGTACAAGTAATGATCGAAGAAAAAGTCAAAATTCTGATTTTAGACAAAATTACGGCTTCCCAAATCTTTTCTTTGCAAGAAAATTTACATACTAAAGTGACTTAAAGAATCGAAATTTTTATCAAAAATCGATCGATCAAGCCATTTCGGAAAAATATTCCTTATAAATATATATATAAATATAGAAAAAAAATCGATTTTTTTAAATTACAAGTGGATCTAACCCCATAAGCTAAGTAGGTCGTTTGATGAGATTAAAAAAATTTATTTCGAATCCTTATAGAATGCAGATAAACTGTCTAAAGACGGTTCGAAAAAGACCTATTCAGGAAATTATTTAAATTAAGTTAACCAAACCACTTGAAATTATTATTGCAGATAGAGAACCAATAGGTTCAGAAAATTGTCGTAGTGTTACTAAACTTCAAGGTTTCCTAGCTTTATAGAGAAAGATTAAATTATAAACACATAACATATAACATATAAATTATAAACGCAAACGACCTTGGAAGCAAAAAATACTGGTAGGAAAAAATTTTCCTTATTACTTAGCTTTAAAACCTCTTATTCACAGACGAAACTCATAAGCAACATATTTGAAAATTTGAAAGAAGCAAGAGGCAGTTATATAAAAGGCAAATTCAAATTATTTATTTTTAGTGTCAATCCTAACATGCGGGAGCCATGTTAGAGCTACTGTAACATTAACTTCACCAGTACTAACAGTAATGCTGAATCTGTTTAAGCGGGCTCTTTACAACGTTCTGAAATGTAAAAGTTACCACTACTAGAAACCGAGAATGTTAGAGAAGGTATGTTCTATAACATTTTCTGGTATAGATGGTAAGAAGTGAAAGTGGTAGATTGTGCCATGTATGTGTAGGCTAGTGACTAGCTATTAAGCTAATATGAAATTTGTTGTGCGTGAAAATTTAATTTAACAGCGCGGGCTAGCTGATTTAAATGGCCTCGGCAATGTTACTGACCTGACGCAATTTTCAGCTCTCATAGATGCCTAGACACTCGTTACATAGGTGTCTAAGGACATCCTTAAAGCGAAGTGTGGGCCGCACTTGTAAACATGTGTTTGTGTTAATGGAAAATGTTGGCAAAATTCAAGGTACTTTTACTAGGCTCTACGGTTTTATTACAAGAGTGTTATTGCAGAATTATTAAAAATTAATATTTTTTCCACATTTCGGCTTAGTTGAAGGTCTCGAAATTAGAGTGAACAGATTTTCATTGTAGGTCTGACCTATAATTGAAAAGTAAAAATTAGAAAGTACCAACTTTTGTCATCCAAATCGGTTAAATTGAAGTAAAAAATAAGTTGAAAGTTTCCAAAATCAAATACACAATTTGATTTCGCTGATGAGGAGTTATGTGAGCCTAACCCTCAATAAGTGGTATATTTTAACGATTTGATCTAGGAAATCGAGTTTCTCTTTCTGTTATTATTAGATATACATACATATGTACATATGTATATTTGAGCATAACTTTTTTGTACTGACATTTTGTTAAAAACGTATTCAGGGTTAGTCTTCAGAAAGGGATAAACGCGTGATGTTGACTGTTATGTGAAACAAATTAGAGAGATCTCTTAAGTCGAAATTCTTTCTTATTTCTTAATGGGTGGTTAATTATGTTCAGAAAATTTGCGAAAATAAATTCTTGATCGTGGAAGTAAGGGTCAATGGTCGACATAGTTTTTTAAACATTAAATATATTCTTCCTAATTTGGATGTTGCATTATTATGATTAATAAAATTTTGTCATGACAATATTTTATTACTTTTGTCTTTACAACTTTTGTTCATCTTAAAAAATGTTCATATTTGTTTGAAAGCAAAACTAAATATTAACAAATATAAATTTTAAGTTTATTATCCAGTACTTAACATAGTCATATTTGCCGCCAAATATTCGAAAAATAATCACATCAAAATATTAACAGTTTATTACAATTCAGCAATTTACAGTTTTGCATTGGAGCAGCTAAGAGAGTTTATGCTAACTCGCTCAGTGCGCTCACGCGCTACATTTCCCCTTCGGATAAAGTTAACAGTGCGCTCTTTGTACTCGCGCTGACTTGCCGACTTGTGCTCACGCCAAAACCCGCGCTCACTCGCTCATTCACTTTCACCTGATTCGGCGACTGGGTTACACCAATATCGCGCACGTTGTCATTCGATTTCCACATGTCCGTTCGCTATGAAGGCAAAACGAAACAAAAATCAAATTTACGATGTGCATGGAATTCGAGTGCCGAACTGTGGCAACACGAAACTTACGAAGGACATGCCAGTGCTGTGGCATACTTCTATACGAGGATATACTCGTATGTAGATGTGTGTATGTAGAGGCTATACTAATAAGGGATTCAGTGCATGGCGCTTGTATAAGTAAATGCCGTTGTATTCCTATGTGGCGTGCGTGAAACCAGCTAAAGTATAACGGGAAGTGTATACAAAAAGACCTAATAGAAAGGGCATTGGCGGTTGAGCAGAGCGCGATGGCATGAAGAATTACAGTGTGCGGCGGGGTGTGGGGGTACAGGGGCCGGTCGACATATAATGCCAAAAAGCCATTGAAAAGCTGGCAACAGAATGCCCTCAAAGGGCACAGCGACCGCAGGCAAACGAAATAAACACACACACATATATTTGTGTGTATTTGTCTATATGTATTGTTCCGCATGTGTTTACAAATGGGCGCACATAAATTTCAAGGCACACACGCGAGTATTGCAACATTCACACGAAGATATATACAAATTTCAGCACTCAAACCCTAGAGTTATGTGAGTGCTCGTACTAACTCATTCGACGCACTCATTCACAATTTGGTGGGCTTGAGTCGGTCTGGCTGAATGGACTGGATCACTGGCATACGAGTAGGGCCGCAGACAATGGTGCGCAGAGTAGTAATAATTTACGCAGCATAACCATAAATATGTACTCTTAGTTACAGTTATATGGGTTCACTTATAGTATATGGGCTGCTACAGTAGTGCGGAAAATAAAATCATCAAGGGATTTCTGCAATTTAAAGGCTCACGTGATGACTCGATCCAAATGGTTCGGAAAATGTTTGGTATTATTCTAAAATTGAATAGGCTTTTAAGAACACTAAAGTACATTTTTCAATTCAATACTGGTCTAACTCTTTCGGTATCATCCACTACTTTTAGTTATATTTGCTAGATTTGAACAAGGTACGTTATTAATTTTCAAAGCTGATTGTTATTTGGAGTTCGCTCTTTCGAAAATATTATCCTTGATCAATTGGAGTGGTAGTCATGTCGTTTTCGATGACGATTTAAGTCCAATGCTATTTAATATTTATAGCGGTATTGTTAACGGTGACAAAAAATTATAGATTTTCTAGTTTCTAATCAACCGCCAGCAGGTATGTCCAACATTATTCAAGATTTCGTAAGAATATTTGCTAAAAGGTTCTGAAATGTTGGGGAGATTTTTTCTACTTGACTCAGCGCTGTTTATCCTCAGATGCTATTTTAGGGTCAATTTTAAATATTTTTTTTTAAAGTAGTGTTATTGTTTGCTTATCAGAATCAGCGCTTTGATCGGTACAATTCAAAAGATGGTATGAGACTTATCTTGCTTTACTGTGTTAGGACAAATTTACCTGTCACATATGATGGAATTCATGTTTTACTAGGTAAATTTGACGTCATTTGCAACGGCTTGTATATCAGTAGATTATTTACTATGCATATTCACCAAAAATATAGTATAAAATATGGCATGAATCTTCGTTGAAGACTAAACATAGAGTTAGGGTAATGATTAATGTCCGACTGATTAATTGACAACGGCAACGGTATCGGTAATTTTTGGCCAATTCTCTGTACTTTTTCGCTTGCCATTCCATGCTTTTGTCTTTTTACTTTTTTAATTCCTCTAAAGATTAAGAGGGTCATCCCATGTGTTGTGCTCAAAAATCGATTGTCTTTTCTTTCTTAAATTGATTTCTTGACATGTCTAGAACACCGTAGAACAGCGACTTTTTAATCGAAGTCATTTTCAAGATACAGTAGTTAGAAGAAGGAGCTGCGCGGACTTGAAAGTTTAAACGCGTTTTTCTGACTTTCCTCCGTCGCATCTTAAAAACGGCTTGACCGAGGATGACTTGGATTTGGAGGGTTCTTTCAGCAAACGTAAACTATTATAAATAAAAAATTTCAAAAATTTAAATTTGTATTGCGAAAAAACAAAAAAATCAAAATACTCAACTGTTTTTAAGTCTACCGAGTCCAAGCTTTGGTACATGCATTCGATTCCATTCATTCCATTTTATGCATTTAAGCTGACAGAGTGAAACGCCGCTAATTCTTTTCGTGATTTAGTTTAATCAAAAAGACTAGCCTACGAGTACTACTCTCCTTCAAAGATGGTCAAGAGATCGCTGAAGACATGCCTTGTTGTGGACGACCTTCGACCTCTTCAACTGATGGAAATATTAAAAAAGTGAAGGATATGGTTTTTAAAAATGGTTAGACAAGTGTTAGAGAAATGGCAAGAGAGCTCGACATCTCTAGCGAGTCCGTTCGAATGATTTTGGTGGATATTTTGGGTATGAAACGCTTTTTTGCTCGACTCGTTCTGATAAAGCTGATCTTTTGTTTTTTTAAAAAAAAGAGTACGATTGTGACCGGATTTAAAGCCAAAAACGAAATGAAAACCATCGATCAACCACTGCAATTAACCACCAGATTTGGCTCCGTGTGATTTTTTCTTGTTCCGCAAACTGAAATTGCCGATCCATGGAACCCGTTTTCAGTCGATCGAAGAGATAAAACATAATTCGCTAAAGGAGCCGAAGGCCATCCCAAAAAGTGCTTATGAAAGGTCTTTCGAGGACTGAAAATCGTTGGCATTTTCAATAAATATCCATAGCAAAAAAACTTTGTCGTGAGCCCAGACAGGATTTAATAGCATATATTTAGGCGCTCTCGATAAAAGTTCAAGGTTTACATAAAACACTGAATAACAATTTTTTTCAACAGTGTATGTAAGCAATATATGCATATATATAAGCATATGATGCCCAAAAGCCTATAGAAGCAAATATATCCATAGCTCTGTTCAGGGTATTTGACGAGCCTTGTGCACCATTGGTGTCTTGGTATTTGGACGTGGAAGGACAATGCCGAATGTTGGCCTGAGCTTAATGGAAAATATGCAGAACAGCAGCCAAAGCAGAAACATATTAACATGCACAGTATTATATATATGTATATATATTTGTGTAACTAGTACCGTTACCCGCCATTGCAAGTTCACATTATTCGTTTTATTTGCAACCGAACTCGCCGTTTCCGAAGTCCTATATCTCTTTTGCCACATATATTACACGGCCTGGCCGCAATAAAAGCAAAAGAAAAAAAAAATATGGTGGCAACAACAACAAATGACGAAAATATTGCCAACCGATGCGCATGGAGCATGATGCGCTCTATCACCGGATGCACAGGATGTGCCGGATATTACGAATTATTAACCTTTGCTTGAATTTCGTTCGACTTGCAACAACAACAACAGTCTGGGTTGCCTGATGGCACCTAAGTCACTGTGTAGGCGTGGCAGCACACCTGAGTTTCCACTTTGCTTTTGCTATCATCGCTTTTGTTCGCAAGCTTAGTCAAAGCCGACCAAAAATGAAAACGTGAAAAATTTGGCAATGCGCCTATAAGTATGCCACGTACATGCATAGCTACATATAGTGTTTGTCCCGATTTTCACACCGCCTGTGGCTAGCGGTCTCATTGAGTCAACGTCCGGCTCATTGTTCGGTAATTGTGGTCGACAAATTTTACCCCTGACTCCTGTGTGTGTGTGTGTGAGTGTAATGTTGTTGCTCGCTACATGCGGTTAATTTGTTGAATGCTTAAAACAAGCTGCCAACGCCAAACACCAAGCCGCAATTGTCCAAAATAGTTGCAACGCTTTTGTTTTTGTGTGTGTCCATCGACATATCGATGTTGGCACCGCTTGCTTCCTTCGCCACCGCCTGTTTGCAAGCTTGTTCCCGTGATTTTAGACCCATTGATTTATGGCTTTGCGTGGCTTCAATGTATGTGGCGGGTTGTCGGCCTTGTCCTTAGCATTGCACCCCTGCGCCGATTGATTTAAGCATTGCTTTGTTTTCTGGTTGGTCTCCCAATGAATTTCGCATAGTTATGATTGGAAATCGATGTTTCATATAGAGTACTGTGCTGTAAGTTAGAAATTTTATATCTCAACTTAGTCATATTCTCTTTAGCTGCTGCTCTAAGCTCAAGGTTTGGAGTTAAGTATCGGAAAAGTTCAAAAAGTGAATTGATCTGAAAGCAATCAAAATTGAATTTGATCCATAGAATATGGTCATTTCACCTCGCAAATTAGTTAGACGGACAGTTGCGTTTTATACGAGTACAAGTCGATTAGACAGTGATCAAGAGCACCATACCGTGATCAGCGCTTCAAATTATGCAAAGCATGTTCTACCTTGATGGGTTCGAGGCTCATTTAACCGTGACCTGTATTCAGCTTCCACATTGAGTGATATGAGGTCTGCGGGTCTTAAGCCATAGCCAAACGATACTTCTCCATGGGCAAGGCGATGCGAATTACACGGCTTCTATATACACTTGAATTTAGGCTTGGGTCGGACCTCGATGCCGAAGTTAACGTGCTGTCGTGTTTTGTAACTGCTTTGAAATATTTCCAACTTCATAATATTACAGATATTTAGGTCTTCGCGACGCGGGCATTACCGCTTATAACTAATATAAACTCTGAGTGCTGCAATGTAGTGCACTCTGGCCACTACTTTAAAATAGGACGCTGATTGTCGCCTACATTAGGAGTTTTCTCTTTCCTTGGCTGGGGCCGCTATGTTGGCCATTATTTTGATAAGTTGGGAGGTGATTTTCGCTACCTCTAGGGATGCAAACATCGTGAAATGAAACATCGATGTTTCGATGAATCGATGTTTCTTCAAACAACATCGAAATCAAAAACATCGGCCATTGAAACATCGATGGATTTTTGAACTTTTTTAACGTATGTATTTTATTAGTGAGCATAAAAAGCTTATTTCAGAACAATTCATAAATAAGTAATAATACTTTTTGACAAAAACTTCGAAGTTTCAGAAACACCCATGCCTCGTTTGCATCCCTAGCTACCTCTCCTAGGGCGTGCTTCATTTGCACCCACAAGGTTAGTCTGGGGTCCAGTCTTACGCCTAGGTAGTTTATTACTTTTTATGTCCTAAGAATATCCGTAGTCTTTTGCATACTTATTTCGAAGGGTATGTGCTTATATATTAACAGTAGTAGCTCTGTTTTTCCATAGCGAGCTCAAAGTTGTGTGAGTCGAGCCATGCTTTCGTCCGCATCATGATTAAGCTTTACTGCTGCATTGACGTCCGCGTTGCTAATTAAGGACGATTCGTCTGGCTTTCGAGTTTTGTATAGCCTCGTAGTTTTGTACAGCAGTTTTTTGTTACTAAGGTAGATCCGCACCACAGCTGTGGGGTTGTCAGTGATTTTAAATTTTTTTTGAGAGCGTTGATCATGTCCACTCATCTAGCGCTGTTGAAGGCGCTTCGAACCCCTAAAATCGCCAATAACACTATTCTTTTGTATTTATGCCATCCGTGCGGCTTGTACACTTCCAATTACGCATTTTATAGCTACTAGAGTTGATCTGCCGAGTTTGATGGCAAGTTGGGATCTCTTTTTCCCTTACTGATCAGCACCAGTGCTGCTTTTTCCAGGTTTCAGGGAATTTTCCCTTCCCTTCAAGTACAGCATTGTACATATTCAGTAGTAATGCCGGTCGCTATGCAGCGATTATTTTCAGTACTTCTGCTGTTATCCCGTTCGGGCGGGTAATTTGTTGGTCTTGAGCTTGCCAGTGGCTTGTTCTGGCTCTCCGCGGGTAAACTGGGGGATTTGCGAAAACCTTAGAGTCTTGTATGGATTACTAAGCCTTTTTTCGTGTGTGAGAAAGAGTGCGTTTACGATGTGATCTATTATGGCAGCGGTTAAGTCCGGCGGCTTGCTCGAACACCGAATTCTTCATTACTATTTTATACCTAAGTTCTCAGGGGTCGAGGTAGAGATAGATTTATATATTTACGTATAAGTATTTAATTCAGAATTCAAGCTCGTCACATGTGATTTTAAATTCTTGAAAAAGTGGAACCACCCTTAATAAGTTTAAAGTATATATCTTCTAAGCCAATAAAGCTATGTCACCAAAATTTACAAAATATAAGGTGAAATAAAATGATAACCCCGCCCACTGCGCATATAACGATTGTTAAAAAATACTAAAAAAGCGATTAATCACAAACTAAAAACGCCAGAGGCAATGAACTTTTCATCCCTAGTGGCTCAAGAGGATTTTATAGGAGCCGGTGTCAAAATTAGAAGACGGGCCTGATACCAACAACTTTAAGTGATTTAAATCACATATCTCGAGACCTGATCGACCGATTTCGCAGATTCGATAACTAAGATTCTTATAATATTCCTATTTTATGATAAAAAGAAAGCACCATTTAATGTTTGGATTAAACTTTTCCTCGATATTGTCTGTGGAGTATGCCACACATGGTCAAAAATTGTCCAAATCGCCAAAACTGTTGAAGCGCCTAAGTACCGAATATGTAGATACTAGTCCATTTAGTTGAACTTAATCATGACAGTGTATCTTTGTGCCTAAAATATTAGGTTGTCAAATATCTCCCTTCCGCTGCTTTGTCTTTTGAATTCTGCGGCTGCATATGTATAAAGTGCTACAGATCTCGTATCTGGCAATACTATACATTTTTAAAAGGTATTGACATAACCTACAAAATGACGTGAGATTAATGTTGTGTTGGATGATGGTACTCCATCACTTCGAACTGCGGACGAATGGTTTCGACGATTCAGAGCGGGTGAAAACGACACTATGGATAAGCCAGCTGGAAGAAGACCTGTGACGACGAATACCGATCAAATCATGGAAAACATTGTGTTAGACCGGAAAATGGCATCTCGTGACATCGCCCAGAAAATGGGAGCTAGTTACCAAACCATTTTAAACCATTTGCTAAAGGCTGGATACACAACAAAGTTTGTGATTACCACATGTTTCTGTCCATGGCGAAAGCCCTTGTTGGTGTAAAGTTGAACTCAAAAGAGGCTTGTGAAAAGTGACTGTCCATATGATGTGACGGTATGCTAGGTACCTTAATGTAACCCGGAATTATTATATTAGTATTTGGTACCTTAAAGACATAATAACTTCTTTTTTCTTTCTTCTCTTTTAGCGCTTCCTTCTTACTTGTTTTAACATTTTTCGAACCATCAATTTGGTACCTACATATATAAAATAATGATTATACGACTAATAACTGCTCTGGGCTTAAAATTTTAAACAATTGGCAACCTTTCTGAGAGTATATCACTTACACATACACGATTTTTCCTGCATAAAACAGAGATTGTTTGAAAGAATGTGACAAGCCGAAACTGGAGTAGAAGAAGTTGTTTGATGAGTCTATTTTTTACCACTTTTACGGTAAGCAGGTGTTGATCTATCCCTTTCAGACCTTCAATACACAACTGTGCGGGTAAGACTAAAAATATGTTAAAATTTTTTTTTTTTCGCTTTATTACGTATTAGGGCCCGAAAGCAATGATTGTGCCATTTATTTCTAACGGTTCTTTTCAACGGTTGCTTTGATTTTTTTATATTTTTGTCACAATTTGCAAAGTTTTGAAGTGTTCAGCCGTGTTGTCAAGAATGGAAAAAGGTAAATTGAAATAAATTTTGTGCAGTGTTTTAGTTTCGTAATGTTTTGCAAAAATGTGTTTTGAAAAATATTAAATCAACTATTGTGAAAAAACTATAATTAAATGAAGTGTTTTGAATAAGTTTAAAAAAGGACCACACAATTGTGCGCTTCAGGCTTTGACCTCGCATTTTCATTTACCCGCACAATTGTCTCATTCCAGGTCATTTCCATTTGAATCTTGGTGAGGACGTGCTTGAAGTTCTCCAAATATTGAAAAATCCGATGCTGACTTTAGTTCTGAGGACTCAAATGATGATGCGCTCTGGGAACCACCAAATAGGCAAATGGGCGGTTCATCCGAGTTGGATTGTAATGAAACTTCTTCGGAAGACGAAAATTTACTTCCAGCTAATCAAGACCCAACTGCAAGTCATGTAAATACAAGCGTATCTGCTCGGGATGAAGTCTGACTCGCCGTCCCCGCAACAAACAAGTCATCAAGGAAATATTTTAGTTGGTACACCCATGGACTATTTTCAGAAATATTTTCCTAAAGGTCATTTTCAAAACACCGCGTTTTTCACGAATAATTATCACTTATCTCAGCATGGATGTGTCCTCAATGCTCCGAATGAGCACAAATAAAAAACGCGATGACCAGAGATAAATTCTTTACACTAAGGAACAGCCTCCATTTTGTTGATATTCTACAGCCTCCGACAAATAAACTGTTTAAGATTCAGCCGGTTATTAACTGCGTTAGATCTCGATGCCAAGCACTAGCAACATCGATAGCAAGTGCGTTACGCTAGTATCCACAGAATGTGGAAAAGACCCAGTTGGAGTGGTACAAAGGTGGTGCAAAAAGGAACGAAAACACATTAATGTACCATGCCTTCAAATCGTGAAGCGTTACAACGCTAAAATGGCCGAAGTCGACGCAGCTGATCAGTCAATTGAATACTACAGAATTTTTATAAAAACGAACAAATGGACTCTAAAAACAACTTTTCATTTGATTGACATAACAGTATGAAATGTATGGAGAGTACAGAACCGATGCACTAAAGGCGGGCATACGAAAAAAGAATATTAAAGACCTATTTAAGTTTAAATCTGAGCTCGGCGAAGTATTGGCCAAATTCACTGAAAGGCCAATTAATCTACCTGTTCCGTATTGCACATCAACAGCAGAGCCAGCTGCAAAAAGAATCAGACCCCTGGATCCTCCCGTTGATATACGTACTGATCGGTATGATCTCTGGCCAGAGGCAATGGATATGACAACACCACGGATGTGTCGCGTGAAAGAATGCACAGGCAGAACTAAAATAAAATGCTCCAAATGCGATGTATTTCTCTGCCTAACCGAAAATAAAAACTGTTTCCAGGAGCACCATACAAAAAAATGATCGCTTTCAATTAATGTACGTGAATATTATTTTTAAATACATTCCATCAATATAAAATCATTTTTTTCTTGAAATAAGATTTCTAAATCGTACTTCTTTTGCTTTCAATAATATGACCTTAAGACCGGTAATACACAATTGTGCGAGTACTTTTTTCTAGGAATCCTTCTTCGGGTCATTTTTATTTTTATTTCATTCACGATGGTCATATTGGCAACTGTGCCAAGCGGCGTTAAAATCTGTAAACTTTAATTTCTCAGGTCTGAAAGGGCTATGTGAGAAGCTAGTCAAAAAGTTTATTTTTCCGGTAGTGGTCGTGGTCCTGCAAAGCTATACGATGTTGAGGCGCGGCTAGGGCTTCAACAAAAGCGTCCAACCGTTCGTTACGAATTATTTCGATTTCATATTTATTTGCGTACTCACATTTTTTCTGTTAGCACTTGCATTTCGACACTTAAAAATATTTTCGGTTTCATGTTTCCTTTTGGTAGCGCTTTGTTTCCTTTGGGAAGGCAGGCGAAAAAAGCCGAAATACCTGATGTAAAACACAAAAGGGTCGCATGCGGTGAATTTTCCAGTGAAATTTAAAATGCAATTAAATAAAAGCAATGAGCGCGGACGGCAAGCGACGGGAGAGCGGAGCACAATGGCCAACAACAACAACATGCAGTGGAGTGCACGCACTGAGCAGCTAACTGTAGCATTGCAAGTGCATAAAGAAATCACGAAAAGCAATAATACTGCTAAAAAACAAAGGGGAAATGGGTCAGTGGCAATGCAGGTGCCGCCCCGCTGTCGCTGCCGCTGCGTGTGAATGCGCGACGGAAATTCCGTGCCATTTCCGGTTGTAATTGTTATATAAAGCGTGTGCAGCGGGCGGATGCAAAGATGCATGCAATTTCACGTGAATGTGTGTATTTATTTGTCTTTATTTATATTATTTTTGTATGTTTGTGCATGTGTGCGTGTGTGTTGGTGTGTTGAAATATATATTATTTCTATGTGTGTGTTTATGCCACTGAATATACGCACATATGCAAACATATGTACAGTAGATAACGGTGCATTTTCATTTTGCCGCATTCAAACACACACACACACACTTCTTGTTTTTCGTTTATTCCGATTGTTGCATTTAAAATGCTTGCAACAATTTTAATTTCGTTTTCAATTAACATGCAACATTGCCCGGTTGAGCTGCATGCACACACACGCACAACGCACAATCAGCTATTCTTGTCGCCTGCATTTCTGCCGCAGCCGTGCGCCGATTACCATTGTTTTTGTATTTTATCGCATTTAACGCATCGTCAACAGCGCCTGCAACGCGGCCATGAGCCACGCTGTTGTTGTTGCTGTAATAACAACGACACTGGCAGGCATGTTGCATGCCACTGCCGTCTAGTTGCACATACGCAGGCACACCTTCGGGCGCGTTAGCGGTATGGTGTGGCATGTGCGCGGCAAGTGTGCGGCTATGCGGCAATATGACTGTTGCCTGCGCCTTATTATTTTTGCATTGCTGTAATTTTTGCGCGCTTGTTGTAGCCGCGTTGCCAGCTGGGACCGTTAATGAGCGGCTTGGCCATTGTCGTTATACGGTTTCCAGATTCGTTCGAGCTGGCGCGCGCGGCACTCGAGGGTGTTGCATGCAACAACGGCGGGAGCAGCAGCTGCTGCAGCATTATTTTATGTCCTCAACTTCGTTGCAGCGAATCGCATTGAACTGTAACGGTGAATGGTAGCATTTCTGCATTTCTGCATTGCAACAATAATCAATGAATGCTACAACAACATGCCGTTACTCGCCTGAGTCAGCTACGCATTTGCGGCCGACCAGATGTGCGTTGCATGGCGTTGTGGCAGCGTTCGGGCAGCGGTTGCATTTCGCTGATTGCCGTTGGAATCGTTCACCCAGAAAGGAGCGTGTTATTACCGTTACCGGCGATATCGTTTGTGGTTGCCACAATTTGCTGTAGCAACTGCTTTCCTCACAAAGGCTGCCGCTGTTGGTCACTTTTTCGTCATCAACTGAATCGCCCGGACGGCACGAGTCCTTCGACCACAGATAAGCAGCATAGCGAAAACAATCAAATGATATGGAGGTTTCATTTCGTAAAATATAAACAATAATATTTAAGTGTGTAGTTTTCATTGATTCTGTGCAATAAAAATTTCTCCAATGAAAGTTCAAGGAAAGACTATGTTGACATGCATTTTCGGACTGCTGATGGCGGACACTTGATTTCGCCGTTCCCACCACAGTGAGAGCTACGTTACAGGAACGGCTCCACATAATTTCGGGCTAAGGACTGTAGAAACTACAACCTCCTCATTTGCTCCTTTCGTCTTTTGCAGTTTCTGAACAGCTTTGCACTACTTTTTCGAGAATATAGAGCAACGTAGCGATGACTTCGGCAAGATTGTTTGATGGAAGCTCATCAATGGCCAGCGTATCGTTGACGTATAATTTACTTTTTACATAGCTTACCAATATGTAGTCAGACTTATTCTAATATTAAGGTTTGGATGGCCGAACGAAACGTTTTAATAACAAATGTTATTAATCTTTGTGGCACAAGCTAAATCTTTTTGGAATTTCTAACTGCGAATCACTGTAGGATCGCAACAAAATCGATCGATTTCTGAAACGGACTGGTGATGAATAGTAGGCCAGGTAATCGGCTGTTAGTAGCAGATTTGGCTCCATTGATTTATTTCAGCTTACAACTAAAAAGTTGGATAGCGAGGTTTGACAATTAAGTAATGAGACTGATTTTATTGCCGCGCTTGTGGTAAACCTGTGACCCTGAAATTCTCTTATTCTTTTTCCGGCGTTCCTCCCCTCTCCACTGATATATGTACCATTGCTCTAGCTTTTTTAGTTCGCCTGCTGCGTTAAGTTGAGTAGACGTGTGTTTGCAGTACTCGTCACGAAAATGGAAAAACGAAATCAAGAGCAACGTGTGCGATAAAATTTTGCGCCAGATTGGACGAAACAGCTTCGGAAACGTACGCTAAAATTATAAGGGTGTATGGTGATAGTGCTCTACGATCTGGGAATCAAACGCCAAAGCTCACAATGGTTGTCTCCGCGCCCCCTCGCCCGAAAAAAGCTCGCATGAGCAAGTCGAAAATGAAAATGATGATTATTGCCTTTTTTGATAGCCGTGGAATCGTCCACAAAGAATTCGTTCCACCGGGGAAAACTGTGAATCAAGTCTACTATTGCCAAGTACTCGAAACATTGCGAAAACAAGTCAACAGGATGCGCCCAGACATCGCTCGTAACTGGAGCCTTTATCACGACCACGCACCGTGCCATACCACCCTCAGTGTGTCACAGTATTTGGCCTCTAAAGCGATCGCCGCGTTGCAACAGCCGCCTTATTCGCCCGACATGTCACCCTGTGACTTTTTTTGTTTCCCAAAGCAAAATCGGTGGTCAAAGGAACCCATTTTAAGTCGATTACGGCCAGGCGGCCGTGACGAGGATACTAGCGGACATCCCAGTCGAAGCGTTTCAGAAATGTTACGAGGCATGGAAAACGCGATGGAATAGCTGTATAGCTGAATAATTATCAAATATATGGTTTTTATGGAATCAGTCTCATTACTTAATTGTCATACCTCGTATACCTTAACATTTAAATTATTGCGTCGAACAGTAAAAACGGAGTTTGACGAAGAGGTTGAAATTACAAAAGCGAAATCTTCGAGTTCGGTGCATATCGGGAATTTCGAGGAACTTATTCAAAAGAGTTTCATAGAACTCATTTCGTAGACTTGTAAATCTATTCACAAAATAGCTGTCATTTGTTTAGTCTGTAGCACTTTGAGATGCATCACGGATCACACTGCGTCATTTGTCAAAGTGTCGACATTTTTTTTTAGTAAAAAAAGTAATCCATTTCGAGGTTCCTTACATTTTTAAAGAAAAAACTCGGAAAATTCAAAACTTAATGGGGAGTCTTTATTAACATTCGGAATAACATTCATTGGTATTTATTTTTTGAATATTTTATTATGATCCATCAAGTGAGTTCAATTTTTGATGACTTGTTCGAGCAATTCCACTGCTAACTGGAAGTCTAACGGAACGATATCGCACAATTTTGGCATCCAATTGACAGGCGCAAAACGTGAAATTATCTGCAATACTAATGTTCACTCAATAAGCTAATTGATTAATGTAATGTGTGGGAAGGGGTGCCATCTGTTGATAGCAAATGTCGTTGAGACCACGAGCTTCAATTTCAGATATCAAATAGCCGGTTTCCATGACGGTCTTTATTGAGGATTCTCATCGGTATCATTTTGAAGAAATATGGATCGATGATTCTGCCAGCCTACAAAGCATACCAAACCGTTGTTATTTCTCGATGAAATTGTAGCTCTTGAATCTTCCTCCGTTGTTCTTCGTCCCAAATGCGACCACTGTGGTTTTTTACATACCCCTTAGCCAGAAATGGACCTCATCGCTTAACAAATTCGACTCGAAAACGTTGATTCTTCTTGGATCTGTTCAAATGCCCATAGAGCGGTGCGGTGTCGCTTAGGAAGGTCGAGCGGTTATAGTTATTGAACAAGCTGTATTTTAAGCGCTTTCAATTTGAGATCGCGACTTAAAATGTTCCAAGTTGTTCCGTAAGTCAGTCCGAGTTGCTGCGCGTACACCCACTACACTCAGCTACAGCTGCTATATTTTCTTCTCTGCATGCTGGACGTAGTCTATTCGGTCGAATATTATCCAATATTGAATGTTGAGTTTCAAGAAGAGTGATGGTGTTGCGAATAGTACGCTCAGTAGACCGATTATGTTGACCGTAAGTTGAGTCGAAACACATACTTTACAGAATTTTACTTTTCGGATTAAAGTTAAACTATTTGCAAACGTTATTCAGGCCTAAGTCTTTCTATGATGAAATGTCAGACAATACTGAACAAGAATAACATGGCAGTTTGCCACGATTCACGCGTGATCTGTCAAAAAAGCTATTGAACAAAGCACCTATACTTGGATTACCCGTTATAATTCAATTCATTTTGGGTTTTACAAAATTCGTGTCAAATTTAAAACAGCGTAAAATAATAATTATTTTGGTCAATATATTTTATTAACAAATTTGCAGTTCCCGAATTATGGCAATATAATTTCATAAAATTTAGACATCTGAAAATATTTTGCTCACCCTTTATGGGTTAGCTCACACTGAAGTTGGTGAAAGGAATTTCATCGCAGGCAGTATAAATTCCAATGATCGTTAAGATGTACTTAGCAGTGAACTCTTTTATGTGGTCAGCGTGGTTCAGCTCTCTTTTTCCCCGCAATTTGACATGAAATGCTTTTTTATGCAAATACATACATATACTTGTACGCTCTAAGTGTGCGCTCCGACTTTATTCGTGTATAAATTATCTTGTTGCATATGTTAATTTGATGCGTAAGTAAATGTAATTAATTTAAATCACTCCGCATTACGCCAGCCGCCACCGCATTCGCACAACTTCTGAGGAACTCAATTCATTGCCGCCTGACTTTCTGGCGCATTGGCCGGCTGACACGAGTTACCGGGATCGACATAAGTCAAATGCGTAATGCCAGAAGCGAAATGGGAAATGTGTAATGCGCGCGTTGAGTTTCACTTCAATCCACTTGAGCGCTACACTTCGGCGCTTACGCCGAGCAACAGCGCGCCACTTTGGCTAGAGCCTTGTCAGCGGTCGGTCGGTGATGTAAACGGTCGTTGGGAGTGTGGTGCGGAGGCTTCTTCATTAATTTCGTATCCCGTTTTATAGCCATCCGGGACTTCATATCAATTTATTGCGGCTTCACGGCCATTTTCAAGTGGATCGACACATAGCCGAGTATTATGGCGGTTCGTATGTGTGTATGTGTATGTGTGCATGTGAGTGTGAGTGTGTGTATGTATGTGTAAAGCTTTTGCTTAATGCCAATGTTCCGTTACGCATGTATTGAGGCGCGTTGAGTCCAGTTGGGATTGCGAATATATTATTTTTTCGAGTGTGTGTGTGTGTGAACTCATATATGTATGTATATGTGTGTTGTTCCGGGCATGACTGGCAATAAGTGGACTTAATTTCAATTTGAATCTCAATTGGAAATGTATTCACTCAACCCGATTTGCCGCAACTCGACGCAAATTTAATTTGATTTCTCATGTGGCCACCCGGCTTGTGATCCGTGTTGTGGCAGTTCGCTCTTCAGCTTAAAAATATATGCGAAAAATTACTTTATAAACAAAAGCCATTAAAGTTCCTGCGATTTTCGTATTGTAATGTATTTCACGTTCGGCGATGACAGACAGTGCACTATGGGGAATTTGCCCGATTTCATGGTATTTAGTCATTTTATCGAAGGTTAAATATTTGGGTTTTTTTTAAGTAAACATATTAAAAACAGATGGCTCCATATGACTCCATACCAAAAATGTTAATTAACAGTGCACTGTTAAGGCTATGCACTGTTAAAGTCAGCTGTTGCAGCCCAAAAGCACGTGGTTGAGAAAAGGCAGTTTTTGGTTAGTTACTTTGAAAGTGCGATACTTAAAAGTTAAACAATTTATTAATTCAATTTATGATGGAAAACAATCATACTGGTTTGTATTATATGTTGTGCGTACTAATATTTTGATATGTGCATGTCTTACTAATATTTAGCCAATTTTAAAACAGGTCTAAAAGGTAATTTTTTGAAAAAAAAAATTAACTTTACGTAGACTTACAAAAAATACATTTCGTTGTAACAGTTTAAGTCCAGTATATGTCGTAGAGCCATTAATTATGAATAAAAGACAATTTGTCTCAATGTGCACAAATGCGCACAATCTGCGTAATTTCGTTTTTTGTCAGGTATCTTCGAGTTTTCGAACGCGGAGCTTTTTGAAGTATGGCTTAAGGAGACGGAGAACTCAAACCAAGAAAGATCAATTCTTGATTTTCTTTCGAGCAAAATAAGTAGAGACATTGATGTTGTAAAACACAACAACTATTTGAAAAAGAAAAGCAGTTTATTTTGCCTAAATATAAATGGTAAATGGAAGATATGCAAGAGAAACAAAAAATATTTTGAGAAGAAGTATGCAAATTGGCTGCAAAGTGCAATAAAACTTTGTTTCTCTGAATCGAATCAAATCGTTAAACGCCAAATTGGACGCCCGAAATTGGCTTATTCGGTTAAAGGAGAAGAAGCACAGAGGAAAGAAGCTGCAGCTCTATCTAAATCACACGGTTGCAACGTCTCCTTGTTAATTCAAACAGCCAGTAAAGCTGCCCGATCTCAGGGTTTCATTGATCTTTCTGTAGTCCTTAATACTCTTGCAATTAGTCCGGAAAAGGCAAAGGATATAAGGGAGATTTTGAAATGCCCTATTAAGCAGCCTATTCGTGCATCAAAGGACGAAGCATTGGCCCTTTTATTAGATCAAGGCTTAAGCAAGGAGCAGTACTGCGCAATTAGGGACGATGCTAAGCACAGAGATGCCGACATATACCCTCTATATAAAGATGTTGTTGAACAAAAAAAGCTTTGTAGACCTGCTAATATATACATTAGCGATACTGTAGCAAAGGTCCCAATGCAAGATCTTTTAAGTCATACGGCTACTCGAATTGTTGTGCTTCAAGAAGAAGTCATTATGAATACGATGAGGCAGCAGGAGGTAGATTTTATATCAGCTAATTTAATCCTAAGTTATGGGTTCGATGGTAGTACCGGGCAGTCGAACTATAACCAGGCCTATGCTGACCAAGGATCATGCGATTCAGATGCAAGCCTATTTGCCTCAACCGTAATGCCTCTTCGACTAATTGATGCTTCTGGACTTGTTTTATGGAATAACCGTACTCCACAGTCGATAAGATTTTGCCGCCCTCTCAAATTGGAGTTTTTGAAAGAAACAAGAGAAGCCATATTAAAAGAGGACCTGAACATCAAAGAAGAAATTAAGAAACTTTTACCATGCAAAATAATGTTCAACGACAGGCAGTGCATTAACATAAAATTTCAACTTCATTTGACTGTCATAGATGGAAAAGTGCTCAATGCACTGACAAATACAACGTCTTCTCAAGCATGCCCAATATGTAATGCAACACCTAAGGACTTCCTTGCCAACAAAAATTTTAAGTGCCTCGAGTTTGTTCCACTTTTAGATAATTTAAAACACGGGTTAAGTCCGCTTCATAGCTGGATAAGATGTTTTGAATTTGTATTACACGCCGGTTATAAGTTAACTGTTCAGAAATGGCGAGTGACAACATCTGTGGACAAAAAAACGATTGCAGATCGGAAAAAGGAAATTCAGCGTATGTTTTGGGAGAGGCTAGGCTTAAGGGTCGATAAGCCAAAACAAAATGGATCTGGCAATACAAACAATGGAAACACGGCACGGCGAGCATTTACCAATTTTGAAACATTTGCAGAAGTTACCGGAGTTGATAAAGAAATAATTCGGAACTTAAGAGTTATATTAATTTGCTTGTCTTGTCAACTGCCGATTGATTTGGAGAAATTTGAACAATTTTGTTTTAAAACTGGGGAACAAATTGTGGATTGTTATCCATGGTTGCCAATGACGGCAACTGTTCACAAAATAATTGTCCATTCAAGGCAAATTATGGAAAATACAATACTTCCCGTTGGATATTTCGGAGAAGAAGCGTCGGAAGCACGCAACAAAATTTATAAAGCAGATAGACTGCATCACGCACGGAAGCATAGTCGTGTCAATAATTTCATGGATGTTTTCAATAGAGCCTTAGATACTTCTGATCCTGTCATTTCTTCAACAAACCTAATGAAGCGAATTCGGAAGCATAAAAGTATGGAACTTCCTTCAGAAGTTTTAAGCCTTTTATTGTGCAATTTTGAAGGCCAGGATCAAATTGAGGAAATTGGAGATGAAATTGACGATTTTTATTTTATGTCTGACGAAGACCTTGAGAATGAAAATATTTTATAAGCTTATTATTGTATTATTTGGTTGTCACTTTATCAACTTTTCTATATGAAATAAAAAAAATTGTTTCTCGTCATGGGAGGGCGGAACCACACCCATTTATACAACAACTATTTCCAACAGAGTCCATATCAATAATAAAAAAAAACTGTTTTGAAAAATCTTATTTATTTAAAAAGTTTTTGATTAATTTATCCAAATGGGAGGGCGGAACCACGCCCATTTTACCAAAAACTATTTCCAACGATCTCCATAAGACTAATACAAAAAACCGTTTCAAAAAATCTTATTTAGTTTAAAAGTTAATAAATAATATTTCGTCAGGGAAGGGGCGGAGCCACGCCCATTTTTCTAAAAATATTCCTATCGGTGTCTATAACAATAATAAAAAAACCGTTTCGAAAAATCTTACTTAGTTCAAAAGTTATTAATTAATACCATGAAATCGGCCAAATTACCCATAGTGCAGTGTAGAAGGGTCCACCAGAGCACTGTTAATTTGAAAGCACTCTAAAGACCAAGACGAGGTAAAAAAATTGCATTTATAATATAAGGAATAGATATGGAATAAAATAGAATAGCTAATAAATAAGGCTTGCACCGCGACTTAAGGCCAGGTGCGCCCTCTCCTAAGTCACAACAACTCACATAGTTCTAACACATTGATGAGTTCCAATGTACTGATAGGTGCTATTGAGAGGATGTGATCCCTATTAGGAAACATGCATCGGCAGACTGCTGTGCAGTCAATCAGCAGGTGTTCTTAAGTTTGCGGTTTCATGTCGCAGAACCGGCAACCAGTAGCCGGATTCCTCCCTTGGGAGATTGATAACGTTTATTGGGTGTAGTCACTTATTACCAACTTGACTTGGTGCCTTCCTGGGAGATGCTGCTAAGACTTCTTCTTGACTGCTTTTTCCTTCTTGCGGAGCAGCTTTTTTATACTATGAGGACTAACCGCAATAAAGGGTTCCGGTCCTACCATTTTGCTGGATGCCGCGTAGTGAGCGAGCCAGTTCATTCTCGGTTCGACAATACCCTTGTCACCTGGCTCCCAGATATCCTTATACTTATAGCGATTTGATTTCATAACAGAGATCGCTTTAAATTCCCCTTTCGTTTGCAATGATTGTTGCCTTGTCGGAGTTGTTGACATTGTTATTGTTGTTTTTTAGTTGTGGTTCATCTTTGTTTTATGACCCTTGGCTCAACGAGATCTAAGGTCGGGTCGACGTTTGTAAAGGAGTACGCAAAGAGTCCATGATGCGGAAAGGATACAGTTTTTTTCCAATGTAGCCCGGTGGGATCTGTTAGAATTAAGCAGAATTTACCTGCTGGCTGCAAATCATCCAATGTACACGAGAGTCGCAAAATAGCGAGCGTCGGCCACGATTGAATTCGTTGTACCAGTTTTTCACAGTGCTATAGGATGGTGATTCATAGCCATACAAAATTTTAGTTCATCGATGCACTCTTGTCGTGATAATCCACGTCGAAAGTTGTGAAAAATGATCGCACGAAAATGTTCACGAGTTAATTCCATTTTTGGGCCGAGATGAATTTTTTAAATCCCTGTAAATAAAACAATTCACGATTAAATGACAAAACGTTCTGAGTGATGTTATGCTAAAAAATGTCAAACTTTCCAATGGAAATGTCAGATTGCACCTGGCAACACTCAGTGTTGCCTAGTCCAGAAATATATTTAGCAGCCCTCGTATGCTTCCTGCCATTGTGAGACATGGGTGCCTGGTATAAATTATAATGGATTTGGCAGACGTGGAAACATTTGAATGACCACTGAAATTACAAATACTTGAAACTGGCAAATACCACAGTCGATGGAACAATGAGCTGTACGAGATATACGAGAGATTGACATAGTTCAGCGAACTAAGAGACAGTGGCTACGCTGGCTCGGTCAGGAAGACCTCCACTCCGTTGGAAAGGCCAGGTGGAGAAGAACCTGGCTACACTTGGAATCTCCAATTGGCGCTAAAGAGTGAAAATGAAGAAGGACTGCACGGTTGTAAACTGGGCTATAATCGCGTAAGCGGTGTCTACACCAATAAAGAAGAAGAAGATTTGATTATGAGCACCCATCGACTTGTCATGTTTTTGAAGGAGGTTTAATTGTTAAGGCATTTTATTATTCAGAAAATATCAGAACCCTCAACATAAATGCATATTGAGTACTTTTTTAAAACTGGAAATCGTCTAGAAATGAACATAGCTATATTCCCAAATTGCACACAGTCTCATTTATCTATTTTGGTTATACAAATACAATGCTCCAACTCTAAGCAAATAAAAAGTTTCTATTTGAACTCGGCTCAAAAGACCTGCAGCTGCTCAGCATTTAAAGTGGGTTGGATAAGAGATTTTAAACACACAAAGTAAATAAGTCACTTTGACATTTCAATGAAGTCTTATACCGCTTGATTCCCAAGAGAACCGATTAAAGTTATACTGCTTAATGCTTTAAGCCCATAAGACGTCTTAAAAACTTAAGCGAAAATAAAACGCATGGAAATTGAATGAATGAAATTTAAATGTTCGAAAAGAAGTGGAGAGGAGAAGAAATACAAGAAAAGCTGATTTATAATTAATCAGTAATAAGCCTTTAACGGAGGTAAAGGCAACTCTCCATCAGAGGAAAATATCAAACTAAAGTGCGGAAAGTGGAGGCCAAATGACCACAACAGCCACAGTGACCACAATAAATAGCACGCAAAGCATGGACACATGGACGAGCGAACGATGGATAGAGAAGCGCTGGGCATAAATGACCGCAATGCGAATGAGCGGGTGAAGAAAACCAGAGAAAATGCGCAGAAAGCTGCGGAAAATTATGTTAAAGATGTGAGATGTATGAAAAGATGTCGAAGAAGGAAATGCTTAAGCGGCTAACGGACGTTTTGCGCTGCGCTGAACGAGCTGATATCCTTATACCCATGCATCTTTAATTGGAGGAGCTGTAGAGTTGGCGTGTGCGCGTGCGGATTGTGTCATAATTAAAAATCACTGAATGAAATTATGTAAGACGAAATAAAGCTATGCTCGCTTGACTGCCACTTCCTTTTCGCCTTAGTTCGCGTACTGCATGTTGCATGCTCCTTGTTATGAGGTTTTCAATAAATTTTTGCTTTTCTTGGCATTATGACGTTAACAATTCGACAACATTGCAGTGGTGGAAAGCAGCTGTGGTGTAAGGAAAATAACAATAAATATATTTTTGTTGTATAAACATGTGTATGCGGGTCAACGGTACATTTTTGCACTCTCCTTTAGCTCTCCCGCTATGGCCTATGGCGTAGCACTGCCAGTGGCAGCGGCATCCTTTCCGGTTCGACGGCGCGAGTGCAAGAAGCTTGCGGCTAAGAGTCAGTGGCATAATAAGAAGTGTTTATGTATGCGATTGATGCGTCTGTGCCTGTGTAAGTGATGCTGTTGTGAAATTTTAACGGCGAGCACTTGTTATTGTTTGTTTGTTGTTGTGGTTACGCGTAAAGAAACGCGTGACTGGGCACGACAAAGTGATTGCACTCAAAATTAATTAAAAGCGAAAAATTGTTTTTTACTTTTTTATTTCTGCCGAATTTTCGCCTTTATACTTAATTGTTTCTTTCGTTCTACCTCCTTTTTACGTGTTAATACTTTTTGCTGATGGATATCCTTATTTCTGCCGCTTGGTTATACTGATATCTTTGTATAGGTATTTACGTTTGTGTATGCGTGAATGAAATTATTGAGGCAAGAGCCAAGATGAAGATATTGAAAATTGAACTGACGATAAAAAAGTATTGCAATTTAATGAAGAGTCGAATATTACAATTTTGGTAAGAAATTTTTTTACAATTCTGTTTGCTCTGGAATTCTTTGAAATGCATAATAGTTATAGTTTTATTAAGCCTAGTTCAAAAGGCCTGAGTTTATTCGATAACTGGTTGCCATTGTGAAGGTAATTTTATAAGTTCACTCTCCTCACTATTAGCAAACAACAAGAATAGGCGATTTTCACAAGCTTAAAGCTTGAGGCGAATTTTTCAACAGAAAAATCATTCGCTTGTGTCGAGGCCTCAACACACTTTTCAGGGTCGCCTAGTATATTTATTACTCGCTTAAACGAGATGGTAGTCCATCCATCATAAGTCACATTCTGCGAAAAAAAGGACTTTGCGTTGCAAGTACAAAATTTTTTAGTTCAAACCACCCCGTCCCCCAAAACTCTACTATCGATCCGCGCCTGATGGGAAATGATGTATTGTTCAGAAAAAATATTAAGCTTTAATTAATAAGTGGCTTTTAACATGAGGAGAGTTTTTATAGAATATTATATTGCAACTTAATCTTTAATATTTACATGAGTTTAAGGGGTTACACAGGCTTCTTTGCGTAAAAAACAGTATTTTTCCAAATTTTTTTTTCTTAAAAAAAAAAAAAAAATGAAATATTTTATTAGAATTTTTTATTGTTGCACATACATAATTAACAAAGAAATTCTAAAATTTTTGGGAAAAAATTTCTAAACACTAGAAATACCACACTTTTGTCGAAGCTATTACTCTCTACCAAATCTATTTTCCACCAATTCAAAATGACTGGTCTTTAAAAAATACGAATAGTAAAGTTTATAAAATAGTTTATTTATTTGCTACAAGATTGGTTGCTTACAAAAAGAATTTTATGCTGTGCAGTACGTGGGGCCATGAACCCTAAATGAATATTCTTACATTTCATCACTTAAACAATAATAAGAGTAATAAGTATAATAAAGAAAATATGATTCGGTTTAAAAAATTAAAATAAATTCTCATAATTAATTTAAGTTAATTTTATAGTATAAGGTAAATTATATTTGTATAATTTGTCACATTTCCTACAAACATAGATTTTCTTTTGAGTGAATTTTCCGCATACAAAATTTTTACATATATTACAAATGGTGCTAGTTTTATTATTATTACAGTACCCAATTTGACACCATTTGCGTGAACAAAGTAACGTCTTGGAAATTGTAGGCACAATAGTTTCTCGTGACTCCATTCCTGGTTTAACATTTTTCTCGGTATTTTCAATGGCAATTTCATTTGCTAATTGTAAAAGACAATCTTTTCTGGATATTTTTTCACCTGTTGTTTCTCTATATAAGATCCAGGCAGCTATGCCCGCTAAGTCTAAAATATTAAAAAATACTTGGAGTGTCCATCTTCTTGATTCTGATTTTACGCTATATTTTTTTGCCATGGTCTGTAATATCTACGCCAAACTAAGTTTTTTCAATTGTTCAGGTAATAGCTTGTGACTTTTATGAACTCTGACGGATTTATTTCTCGAACTCAATATAAAAACTTTTTTTTGGCTTACTTTTGTAGATTGTAAGAACGCACCCACTCGATGTATACAGTCATGAAGAAAATCGAACCATAGTGTCTTCTTTGTTTTACAAATTTTGGGAATTTCTCTTTGTTTCTGGGTATAGTGCCAACCAATTTTGTTTCTTTGGCTAGCAATTTAGATGCCAGTGGTAAGGTTGTGAAAAAGTTGTCGGTTGTTATATTTCTTCCCTTCATAGTGAATGTTTCGATAAGTTGTAGCACAACAGATTCACTTAGAGGCTGTGATCCTACTCGTGCCTCATCTTTTCTTAAACAAGGAAACCCATTCACAATATACTTGGTTTGAACATCAGATGCTAGCCAAAATTTTATCCCAAACTTGTCGGGTTTAGTTGGCAAATATTGGGTGAATTTGCATCTGGCTTTTGTTAACATGAGTTGTTCGTCTATTGTAATATTTTGTCCTGGTTTGTAGCATTGCATACTATTTTTGATGAATCTGTCCCATACTGCTGATACTAAAGAAAATTTATCGTTTTGAAGACGTTGACATCTCTCACTTTTTTTATCAAAGCGAATAAACCTTAATTTATCCGTAAAATCATTTCTACTCATGGTGTTTGCAAAGAAGTTTGGTCCCCATTTTTCGTTCCATAGATAAAAAACTTTTACATTTTTTGCTTTGTATGCTCGCCCATATAAAACTCCAATGAAAGCTTTCAATTTTGCTGCTGTTAGGTCAAAACGACTGGTGTGGTAGTTCTAGTGTTAAACTCGGCAATTGCGACGCCATTTCCGGTGGCCTACAATTTCTCAAGGCTGTCTCTCGGAAAAAACTATTACTTGGATCAACTTGAAAATCTGGAACAATCGGGCATGTGCTGGAAATCACGCGATTTCGTTCCGTTTCCGAAATTGCAAATCGCATGAATTAGTTTGGGTTGTGCTGAATTCCACGCGATTTCAGTGAAGTTCGAAACAGCTGATTGTCAGAGAAAAGAAAAAATTTGTTTAATTTTGAGTTGAAGATTTGTGTTAAAATGAGCGTTTTCATTCTTTCTGCTTATTTATTGAATCAAATGCACTGGAACTGGAAAAGTGATGAATATCCAATCCTTTGGATATTCCAGAGCCTGTGTAAGTGCATGCGCAAGGCGTTCTATTAAAAAATTAAAAAACAACATCTTCTTGCAGTTT
Source organism: Bactrocera correcta (assembly GCA_027475135.1). Classification (NCBI taxonomy): domain Eukaryota; kingdom Metazoa; phylum Arthropoda; class Insecta; order Diptera; family Tephritidae; genus Bactrocera; species Bactrocera correcta. The sequence continues at coordinate 141,290,068 of CM050323.1, read as the reverse complement.
TATTTCGTACTACAGGATAAACAAAGAGGCCTTTCGGAATGTAGTGTCAAAAATTTTAAAAAAGATGTTAAACGTTTTAGAGCGAACACAATGTCCAAAGTGGGTAAAGTTTGGAAGGACACATTATGAAGTTCGTCAGTCCAATTTACACTTTTTACAACAAATTTGCTATACCTGGCGTTATTGGCTGCATCGACGGGACTCACATCAAATTACTAAAACCTTGCGACAATGAGCATTTATATTTAAATAGGAAAGGTTGTTTTAGCGTCAATGCTATGATAGTAAGTTAAATAATATGGCTTTCATACTATTGTATATACAAAATTAATATTAACGCTTTTGCAGGTATGTGACTATAAAATGAGTATAACAGCTGTGGATGCGTGCTACCCCGGATCAAGTCATGATGCTTTTATTTTCAATTTATCCAATATAAAACAGTCTCTTTTATCCAGTTTTCAGTTCAGTTTGACATAATTTTTGGCAATGTCAGGATGCTGCTCCATAAAACTTAAAAAGTTTCGTCTTGTCTTGGTATTTTATGCTTGCCCCTCAATTTAAAGGCATAACTAATATATATCAATAAATACAAATTTAAAATACTTACATTTCTAATGTTTCCTTCAATTTTTCAATAAATTCGCGTGCCCGCAGCTTCACGATTTCAAAATGGAAAATAAATGGCGGTTTTGATTTCTGGCACATGCCAAATCGTTGCGATTTGATGTTCGAAAACGAAAACGGATCAGTGAAATTCAGCACATGTCAGCACGATTTCGCTGATAATTTCATGCGAAAACGAATTGCAGCACATGCCTGAATATTCTAGAGGTATTGTAGAGTTTACGAAGACAATATCAAAAATGGTTTTTTGTTTCAACCCCAAAACCAATAAAACTTCTTAACAGTTAATTTTTAGTAAACTGTGGGCAAAAAATAGTAAGACTTTTTAAATTAAATGTGACTGTCAGTGAGATTTGTGCCTTATGTTAATTGAAAATAATTATTAGAATTTAGTCTTCTGTCTTTCTGAAGTATAGTACATAATATGATTTTGTGTACAAATAATTCGAAAAGGGTCGAAAATCGTCGATTAGCAGTCAGAGATTTTACTTGTTGCGTTGGAATATGGGAAGGATCAGTGAAAACCATTTTCAAAGGTCATTTAGAGAAAAATGAAAGCACGATATGTTGACTCGATTATCGAGATGTGGTGCACTCCGAATTCGTTCCGACCTGTCAATAAGGAATACTATGTATTTGAGTGTTATGCCTCGTTTACGCGAAGCTATTCATAAAAATAAGCTGGATTTATAGATTTATTACGACAACTCTGTTTTTTTTTTCACCACGATAATGCACCGTCAACTTCTGCATTGATACTTCGAGAATTTTTCGCAATATCACATCATAACCACCGTGTTCCTCTGACTTACGTTCGTGCGACTTTTGGCTATTAGAGCAAATTCAAACGAAAGATCTGGGGAAACCGTTCATATATATAATCGTACAGAATTACAGGCTTCAAAATTAAGTTGAATTATTATACAAAATAGGCGAATAGGGGAAATTGTTGTTGAAACTCTTTATTAAACCACCGCGAATATTTTTTACGGATTGAGAAAATTTTTCTTCTGAAGAGATTGGATTTGTGCATTTGTTTCGATTTTTTGTTTTCATTAATTTTAACATTTTTTAACAAACGGCCATGATGCTGTCGTGATTCGATTATGGAGGGTTGTGTCCATACCGAGTGTGCTTCCTCTTCTGAAAGAAGTGTTTGCATCCATAATGTCAATTTAAAATGTTTTTTTTCTCTTTCTCAAGAACTTTCTGTTTATATTCCGATAATTTTGTGTTATTTACAATCTATTCGCATACAATTTTTTTCGTTAGTTGAAATCTTGGAATAATAAAGCAAAACAATAAGAAAAAAAATTAAAATTACAAACAATAAAATATGCCAAATCAGATTTTTCCCGATCCGTAAGCAAATAACCTTTTTCTTTTAAGAGGGTATTCAAATCTAGAATTTTGAAAAATTCGATTTTTTTCATATATTTAAAGTTTAGACTTTCAAAAATATGACCTTGGAAGGATTTTTCAAAAATTTGACTTATTTTCGGAGATACAGCCGACTTTTTGAGGTGGCGTCAGTGTTCATTAGAATTGTCTCCTAAACTTTAAACGCGTTTTTCTTGAAACTACTTTTTTCCACACGGTACCGGCATTATCTAAAGTTCTATACAACCGATTGACTTAAAATTTTGTGTGAACCTTCTTTATATAATCCTTTATTGTTCCTACCAGCATCGTGTCAAAATTTTTGTTTTTAATATCTAAAAAAAAATTCAGGAATTTCAGAAAAAAACGTAAAAAAAGATTTTTATTTTCAGGCAGTCGCCATTTTTCAAAAATTTTTTTTTTTGTGTTCCCGGACTATAACAGCATCCTTACTGATTAAGAATTTCTTTTGATTTTTTTTTCAGACCACCAGGAGAGTCAGGATCATGTCACCAGCATGCGCCATTTTTTTTTACACCCGGAATTGAATCGCGAAAGCGTGAGCGTGAGTTTTTTATAACTTTCGACTTAATTTTATATTTGACGAGGAAGATCTATCAAGGTACCGATGGTATGGTGAATTCAATTGATGTCGTAGAATACTCCAAGACGAGTTTCGGAACGGTCGTCAGTTATTGTTACGGAACTACTGATGCTGTGCGCAGAGCCATTATTCATGATCGCCATATGACCTGAATATATTGCTTGAAAGTTTGCCTGTTTAAAATTTTTTTTTGCACCTTGGGTCTCAAACAATTTATTGATCGCTCAAAAAAAGGCTCGTGGCACTAGCAAAATACGATAGTGGTGCTTCGAAACACATTTATGACATCGTGAATCGTGGATTTACTCGTATGAGGTCGAATGTATAGAGCAGTCGATTGCATGTTTGTTTCAAGATGAGCCATCCAACAAAAGTTGATCGCGCACATAGCATATCCAAGCCAATGGTTGCCTGCATCCATAATACTTGAATAACGCAGAACAATAAATTTGAGTGATGCACCACCAGTTGTCTTGCAAGAAATCAAGAAAACCAACCAACAAAGCACACATTGACTAAAAAAAGTGTATTCATGACCACTTTAAACATCGATTTGGTGAGTCATATTCCATATAGTCCAGACCTGGCGCTGAACTTTTTTTTCATTCCCGTATGTAAAAAATGAACCTAGAGGTCAAAGGTTTTGCGCACCTGAAGTGGCGATTGTTGTTCGAAGATATCTCAATCAGAGTGGCAAAAGTGCTTCGACAACTGGTTCAATTGCATGCAAATGTGTATTGATCTTAATCGAGAATATTTTACAAAACAATAAAGCGATTTCTGATCATTAATATTTGTTTTTCTTCTCTAATTTCGAAATATAAAAGGTAACCTACGTAGTTTCAGCGTGAAGGCCTAACAAACGAACATTCACATTTAGGGGATGATCCAAGTGGGGGTGTTTTTTCAGTGACCTTGTTTTGATAAATCTCACTTGAAAAGCTCCAGGAAGATCCGACCGTTATTGCGTCATAATAACCAACTAACTGATGCCTGTAATTGAAACTCGTGATCCTGGTGACATTTGGTTACAAAGCCGACGCCACTTCCTACACATCGCATCAATAACAGCCTTTTCTAGAGGGACAGGTAAATTCCCCATGCGATCTTGGAGCTCGAACGAGTCATCGAAAATTGGAATCAACGGATGAACCATTTGAGTCAGAGCCGCGGGCAACATTTGAAAGAGATAATATTCAATAAACAAATGACAAAGGGTGTTTTTTCGAATGATAATAAACATTTCCCAATAAATTTGAAGTTTCTGTGTTTTTTCTTTAAAAAAATAGGGAACCTTGAAATAGATCACCCTTCGTAATAATATAATATTAGCTCAAATCTATACTTCCAATGTATGTATAGTATGGATGTGGATAGAAATACTTTGTGGGAAATACAACAGTCCTTGAAAAGTGTCATTCACGACTGCTCAATTTTTTTTCGATGATATACATATATAGTTAAAGGTAATAATTGCAGTCAAAGACCGATCTCAATTTTGAGAATCAACCATGGAACCGAGTCTGGAGTTATTATTATACCGGTTCATATTATTATCTGCAGATATATACCAAATCCTTCTATATTCCTAGAAACTAGTTCGCTATGCGACTGATAATTTGTTGCTAAAAAATGCCAGTTAAGATAATTAGCCATTCATGAGGAAAGTGAAGGTTCAAGCCAACCGAATGCGCTTAGTTAATTTTTAACGATTTTAACCTCAAAGGATTAGCTCTTATTTCTTAATAGTGCACATATTTAATGCCAAATGGGCTTCTTCCAAGAAATAACTTTCAAAAGTGGACTTTTGAAAAAACTTAAACACAACTGGCTTTTGTAAATTCCCCCAAAAAGAGAAAGAAAACAATGGAAAACTTACGGTCCGCAAAAACTTTTGGTCACAATGACTGCGGATGGAATGCAGAAAAACGGCCACATTTAAAGTACAAAAAAGGCGCAAATACAAAGACAACAATAATTTATTTTAACTGGCCATAAAATAAATAAAAAGCGAATTATTTCGCATTCAGCTACAAGACCATTGTAGCGAAGGCATATAAAAGAAATGGCGAAAAGGATTTCATAACATATACTTGACTCAACCGGCGGCTGAAGCCAAAGGGAGCCAGAGCTGACGGCGGCGAAACAGTAGCTGAAGGACAACGCTAAAAGCGATGAGGTCGAGAATACTGTTGAGACAGTCATGTTGAGTAGTTCGAAAGCGGATTGTGGCTTGAAGCTTCGAAGATTGTGTTGGGCTTGTGGTCAGCTGTGTGCATTGGCAGCTGCTTGTGAGCAGCGCGAGCGAAATGTGCGGAATCCGAAAAGGCAGAAGAGAAGTGCAAGAGGTTGGAAGGGGTGAAGGAATTATAACGGCATGACGTGAAATAACAGAAATTCCAGCGGTAAACCTGCAAAATGTGTGGCCAATGCGGACAAAATGGTGTGAACATTTTCGGACGAGGCAAAGCAAAGCCGGATTGCGGTGAGCTATGCACATTTGGTACAATTTGTATTGTTTTTGGTTGCAAAGTGTGATGAGTCTGCTTTACGGCTGGGCACAAGTGGCAATTAATCAGTTGGTGACACAGCGCGAAGATAAAAAATGAGCAAATACTTAGAAACGCCGACTGGTTGGCGGACGACTTTGGCGCCGGTTGAGAAACAGGAAGTTGAGCGTAAAAAATGTCTACTCAAGCAATAAAAGCGAGTTAAATTAGATGAAAAATAAATAGCCTTTAAGAGCATTAAACTCCTTAATTAAGTGAAGTGAGATTAAATAAATAAAAGACTGTGCAATTTACACGTAATATACCTGAAATAATTTATGTTTGCTGCTAAGAATTATAAATTCTTTTGAAACTCTCATAATGATTTCTTTCTGCTTTTTTCGAAGAGGCGTAAAAAGCCCACAAATACGTCTACATACTTAGTCCTTAACAGAATAAAAATCCCAACTTATACCAGTTACTTCTAATCAACAGTCGGTTAAAAATAGGGCAGGTCCACGATGGTGAATAACGAGGCTTATCTTACTAAGTTTTATGCTACCTTAGTTCATCTGAATAAACCTATAGTGACCTTGTCAAATACTGATTCACTGTTTTGGAAAATGGTTGTAGAAACATCTTTTAAACTTAATAACGGTAGAAACCTGATGAAAAATGCGAACCTGCTGCACAACGCAATATATAGTTAAGGATCTGGTCTACGACTTCTATAATATGTTAAGCTGCAGATGTTTAGAAAATATGGTATTCTGAATGTTTTTTTTTCTGAAATGAGTCACTCTTTGCTAAATTTCAGGCGGTCTCTCCAATGCAGTAAGCTGCGGCAGTATTAGTAGAAGTGTTTCCCCGAAACCTTTCAATTAATGAGAGCGAATGGGAATAGATAGACAGGATCCATAGCTTGTTCAGAATATTGCATTATTTTGTATATAAAATAATAAAAAACCTCAGAGGTGATCTAGTAACTTACGCCCAGAGCAGACTAAAATTATGGAAAAACTTCTCCAGTCTGCTGAATGGTAGTGAAAGTATAACACCAGGAGATGGTGAGGAGGATGGAGTCATGTGTAGAAGTTCACACAAGTGAGGAAAGTTCTCTGATCGCCATTCACTTGAGAGTGGCCTGAAACGATTCTTTTACATATGACTCAAGCAGCTCACGACTTCCGGTCTTTGACCAAGTATCCTCTGGGTAGCTTAAGAACATCCGTTTGAAGGTGAGCTAAAGTGAGAAGGCGAAATATTTCCTACTTAGGATTGTGCGCTGGGTTTGGGACCCGCCACGTAAAAAAACCCCACAATGAAAGGAAACAACAAGCCTCGGATAAGTGACCCCCCTTTTGATGACGACCATGGCAAACGAATTAAAGTTACTCTTGCTAACAGGTGCTACTTCGGACTGAGTAGGCAATTGAAAAGTAAAGTCCTCACTCGACGAACAAAAGCCAAACTCTATAAGTCGCTCATAATTCCCGTCCTGCTATATGGTGCAGAGGCTTGGACGATGACAACAACCGATGAGTCGACGTTACGAGTTTTCGAGAGTAAGGTTCTGCGAAAGGTTTATGCTCCTTTGCGCATTGGCCACGGCGAATATCGTATTCGATGGAACGATGAGCTGTACGAGATATACGACGACATTGACATAGTTCAGCGAATTAAAAGACAGCGGCTACGCTGGCTAGGTCATGTTGTCCGGATGGATGAAAACACTCCAGCTCTGAAAGTATTCGACGCAGTACCCGCCGTGGGAAGCAGAGGAAGAGAAGACCTCCACTCCGTTGGAAGGACCAAGTGGAGAAGGACCTGGCTTCACTTGGAATATCCAATTGAAAGAAACGACTGGCGCGCTGTTGTTGACTCGGCTATAATCGCGTAAGCGGTGTCTACGCCAGTAAAGAAGCATAAGAAGGAAATGGTGAACCTGATTTCCCAATCGATGACGATGAAGCGGACGTTAAATTCCACGACCATGAAGAAGTCCGAAAAGCATATTGTGTGAAAGAGTAAAGTCTACCGTCAAAAAATCGATTGGATCTTAACACCGTGGCTTTAGGCTTGTAAAATTAACAACAGACTAGAACAAATCTTGGAAAAGGCTCGTGAAAAGGGAACCGACAACCAACGTTTGTTATACCGCTATGTCTGAATGTGGTATTCCCGCAAAACTAATACGGTTGTGTAAACTGAAGTTGCACAATACTAAAAGCTCCGTCAAGATCTGAAAGGATCTCTCTGAGGCGTTCGATACCAAACGAGATTTCAGATAAGGCGACTCTCTATTGTACGACTTCTTCGATCCACTACTGGCGTACGCCATTGATATTATTGACCTCAATATTCACGCCGTTAGTTCTGCTTTCTCCAGACTAGATAGGGAAGCGAAGCAAGTGGGTTTGGTAGTGAACGAGGGTAAGATAAAATATCTCCTGTCGTTAACAAACAGTCGTCGCGTTCGCGATTTGGCTCCTACGTCACTGTTGATAGTCGAAATTCATAACTTTGAAGTCGCATATAATTTCGTTTGATTTGTAATCAGTATTAACACCAACAACAATGTCAGCGTCATAATCCAACGCAGAATAACTTTTGTGTACAGGTGCTACTTCGGACTGATTAGGCAATTGGGTAAGTATTCTACGCAGTTTCGGCCAGGGGAAGCAGAGGAAAAGGAAGATATCTACTCCATTGGTGAGTTTAGTCTGATTTTCTGTAGTATCGTGTCAGCTGATAGCTTGCACCAGCCCGACCTCGCGATGGTAACTGATCTAATGATCATTGTCCTCTATATTTGAGAGTAAGGCGATTTAAATTTCTAAAAATTTTTTTCTAGCCTTACATGCTTTCATTTATTATTATAAGTCTTACAAGTAATAGATTCATGCAACTTCGTTGGATTCTTGGGCCAACAATAGTGGGTATTGGTTTTGATTCACGTGCTCTAACAAATCAGTCAGACATGTACTAATTCGTCTTGAATTGCAGATATACCCGTTTCAGATATAAAATTCTTTCATAAAAGTTGTCTTAAGGGGTAGTTAGAATTTTCAAAAAAATAATTTTTGTTTTTTGCATTTTCGTTAAGTGTAATATCTTAAAAATATTCTCTGAAAATTTCACGTTGATCCGACAATTAGTTTTTGAGTTATTCGAGAAATAAGAAAGAGAGCTCGGGCACTTCAAAGCGCTAGTGTGAAACTTTAAAAGCGTTTTTCTCAAAACTATGTTTTTTGAATCGGTGACAACTGTAACTCGAAAACCGTTCAGTAGATTTTAATAAAATTTATGCATCTTTTAGAATACATAATAAACTCGGGCCTGATCGAAGGATTTTTATTTTGTCGAAAATTGCGATTTTTTAAGACCAATTATCTGTTGATTTTTTCGCAAAAATTTAGAAACAAATTTCCTGAGGCCGCCATTTTGTTAATTTTTGAAAAAAAAAAGAAAATCCTTCGATCAGGCCCGAGTTTATCTATTTATAAAACTAATTTTTTCCGTCCGATTGATTTTGGATGAATCTTCAAGGACTTATAGTTGTCACCGCAAGTACCTTTTTTTGGAACAGGGTCAACACAAACAACTATAACTTCGGAAATTACATTTTTTTTTTTTAATTTTCGTGACTTCAAGTCGACACATTCTGTAATAATGCCATATTATTACTTTTGCAAAATAACATGATTTAATAGCAAAAAAAATACTGAAAACTCTCATTTTTTCGTGCCTCTGTCTACCCTTAACCCCTTAATACGAGGTCACTCACTTAGGGAATTCTTACTACTACTTCGGCAAAACTTTAAACAGTGAAATTGCCTTATATTAACTCTGTAAAATATAGTAGGTTACTCACTCTACGCTTTAAGAACATACTCCCAATTATATGAAAATATCGATTAATTAAACTCTATTTTACTCTGAGCGAATAGCCTTGTTATATACTCCCCGTTTCCATACAAGGAATATAAAAATTGTTCACTGAAAAATGTATACACGATTGCATGTCCAAATTCACTAAACTAAAAATTACATATAAAAGTATCTAGTAATGCGTATCTGTGTAATATTAAAGTGCGCTCACGCGTATAATTACATACTTTTAGGCTTCCACGCTGTACGCACAAAGTGTGCATTGAATTTTGACATTTACTGTGCCAAATTTTAATTATTGTTCAATGCAGGGAAAGTATGCCAAAGCTGGGCAAATTTTAATCAAATTAAAACTAGATAGTCGGAGTGCAGGCCTCGTGCAGGCGGACAAATATAATTTTGAATTTATGGTGATTTTCCGAAGGATATACACCAACTATTTTCAAATTTCCCAGTGCCAAAGCATAGAAGAGAGGAGAGAGGCGCAAATGAGAGCTAAAGGGGATATGTAGCGATGTACCGGTGCACTATTAGCAACAGGAACGCAGAAAAATGTGCACAAAAACAACAATACGGCCACCACAGGCAATGGATGCGGTAATTAGAAGCATACATTTGGGCGTTTGTTGCATTGTTTTATGCGCCAATAATAATTAAAAGCCACAAATTGATAAACATACAAAAGCAATGGGTTAACCGCATGGAGCAAACACGCTAAAATCCTCACACAATTATAAATTAACAATGAAATGCATACGAGCGCGTGTTTGACGATTGCAAATACGCCGCTGATTGCGAGCGAAAACGCAATGCAGGCCAACAGGCTGCAATGTAGTTTAGGGTCTTTGCTTCGCAAATTGGATCGGTGCAATTGTTGTTGTTATACACATCTGAACGATGTTTAGTAGAAAAGCAGTTGAGTCACCGTCGGCGGTGTGGTCTAACGAGAAAAACGCATTGGCGCGACAGAGTCAGGTCAAAAGGAACGTGATTTTGGAAGTATTTGCTTAAGTATCAGGCAATGGCACTTAGCATATAAATTTCATATCATGAAAATAGGAATTCTATCTGCAATAATATCGACAACGCAATTCCGCAAGATTCACTCTGCTTCCCCCAGACAACTCGAACTTTTATCAGAGATGAGAGAAGTGACCTCGCTGCTTTCCAAAAAAATACTTAGGTCCACAACAACTATGTATTATTTTGTGAGCTAACAGGGTCCTTGTGAGCGAGTATTTTTGCCGCAAAATTTTATAATTGTTGATGTGGAATGTTTCCTAAAGATCGTGAGGTACTGAAGACTTGCATCTGGTTACATGGTTCGGCACTCGAAGTGTACACTTCACACCGTTCGCGCAGCTGTCGTACTGGAATCAGCTGTTTATAAATTTGCTGAATGACAGTTAGGAGTATTATTCACAAGTGTACAAAAGCGTTTTGCTAAAAGAGAATAAATAAATGATCCGTGATGAAATTCAAACGTAAATTGATTGCTTTATATTTAGCTGGAAAATCTCAGCCAGCAACAGTTCGTGAGCTCAAACACCTTAATGTGAATAAAGTTTTTATTTATCACACCATCACTTGTTACAATGATACTGGCAGCATCGCAAAACGCCATGGAGGTGGTCATTAAAAGATTGCAACGTCACGTGAGTTGGTTCGGAAAGTGAAGAAGCGACTTGAGCGAAGTCCACGACGAAGTGCCAATCAAGTGGCGAAAGGACTGACAATATCCGACCGCAGCATCTGACGCATATTGAAAAATGAGCTCAAGGTCAAGCCTTACAAGTTCCAAAAGGCCCATGATCTCACACCGAAGCAGCAAAAAGTAAGACTTGAGAGAGACGAAGTAGTTGCTTCGCTTGGTCGATAGCGGTCAAATTCCGAACATTGTGTTTTCTGACGAAAAAATTTTTCCAATTGAGCAATTCGTAAACCCTCAAAACGATAGGGTTTACCTGACCGACCATTCATACGAGCATCTAAGTCATCGGTTAGCCACCAGGAGGCAGCACCCGCCTCAAATTATGGTTTGGGCCGCTGTCACCGCAGATGGGCGCTCTCCAATTGTTTTCATCGAGTCTGGCGTCAAAGTAAATGCGACATATTATCGGTAAAGTGTTCTGGAGGCTGTTATGAAACCGTGGGCAAACAAACATTTCGGTTGCAAACCATGGATGTTTCAACAAGACTCAGCACCGTCTCACAAAGCGGGAGTGAACCATGAATGGCTGAAAAACAACGTTCCGAACTTCATTACGATCACACAATGGCTCTCGAATTCACCAGATGCGAATCCAATGGATTATTCTTTCTGGGCCCTTGGGCTCTTTGGGAGTAAGGTCCGAAGTAAAAAATACACCAGTCTCGAGATGCTGAAGAAGGCCATTGTCCGTGAGTTGGCCAAAATACCGACAAGTCACATTCGGGCAGCTTGCGATTCGTTTTTTGACCGTCTCAAGGCCATAGTTAAGGCAAAAGGTGGTCATATCGCGCAAAAGTGAATTGGTCCTGAATTCATGATTATTTTCACACATTTTGTACTTTAAAATAAATGCAAATAATTTTTCAAACCGAATTTAAGGCTTTTTTAATGGCACACTTCGAGTGCCGGACCCTGCAAATGCAGCCTCCATTATTTTGGGAAAATACAGTCGCTTTCGTAGTAACTCGAAAATCAATTACGTCCTTTAAAGGGGAATTTTAAGAATTTAATGTGAAGATCGCAGATCCAAACCAGTACTTACCAGTCGAATACACCGGGAATAGCAACTCCAGAACACTTGTGCCGTACTCCTTAAAACTTCCAAAATATCACAAACTTTTGTTATTTTTAATGAAATGTCGAAAAGCTAAACAAGCACAGCTTGACAACTTTGTACAATGCAACACTTGCCACGATTTTAGTCCGAAATCGACATTTTCAATTTTCAGCACAAGTGAAGAGTCAATAACGGAATTGCAACGGGCGGTCAATCGCTCGTAGTTGAACGGACGAACGGAAATGAGTTGAATATTTGCTAAATTTAAAGGCAAAAGGTGTGTAAAACGATCACAATTCGTACACCTATTTCACCAAAATGTATAAATCCGATATATGTATCTCTCTATATACGCCAGCGCTCCACCTGTATGTATGCTTGTAGAGAATACGGTGATGCCATCAGTGAAAGCGAGCTTACGCGCGGTAACAGCTTGAGTTATCGCTGTTGACATGCTTGTACTTGATGTTGTTGTTGTTGTGGTTGGCGTCATGTGAGACATGACGTTGACAAACTCGTGCATGACAAACGAGTGCACTCACACACACACACACACATGTATAATGGTATGAATGAGTAAACCAGCGTCCCATATGTGATAGCATATGCCGGATATCCGCTTCATGAACGATTATTCTATTGGTTGATGAGTGTGATATGCAGGCACTTACAGACACACACAACTACCGCGATATCTATGCATGTGTGAAATACATGTGTTTGCATACAGCGCATATGTGTATAAAAACTGCTCGCAACTTTTGATAAATTGCTGCAACAACAAAAAAGCTTTCTGGAAAAATGGTTTCACTTGCGGAAGAAACGAAGAAAAAACATTCTTCGAAAATAGTGTGTTGCACAAAACTGCATGCATAGCACCAAAAAACAATTTTGTTTCTACAAAATGCGAAAGCGTTGCGGAGAGCTGATGTCTTTTAGCGTTGACTGACTATCAGCTTACATACTATACATATATGCGAGCATTGGGAGACTGCGGAGATCATTAGTTGACAAGTATGAAATAAATTGCATCCTCTGCGTTACGCAAAGAGATCGTTGCGACCGGAGACGCATATCATCATAATCTGCAGACGAGAGTAGTTGATTATTTATAAATAAACACAGACGTTCGGGTGTTACCGAACAATGTATACTCTTGCAATTCGCAAGAATTAAAGCCAAGTAAACAGCTTCAGATCTTGACAATATTGGAAAACGTGGCGAAAGAGTTCAACTTCTTTGTTTGACGAGATCGTGAATGGAATCAGAGTGAAAATTATGCAAAATCATCCTCAACCGATTTTATCTCTTCTAGCTAACTCCACGTACCATTAACATGCCACAAACTAATTTATTGCGTTTTAGATTTTATTAAAGTACCTCACATGCAGGGTGTTTGAAAATCCTGATATTAGTTGCAGCTGTTGGCAGCTCCCTTTTTTTGTAGCTGGCTGATGAGTATAATTATAAAAATTACAAGTCTTGCATTGTTCGTGTTACTCCATTTCTTAAAAAATTCACTCTGTTTTGTAGTTGTGAAGTTAAAGTTCTTTTAATTTTTCCCAAATAGTAAATGCGTTACGATATAGAACAGTGGTTCCCAAACTTATTTTGTCTACCGCCCACTTTGAGAATAAATATTTTTTTAGCGCCCCCATTTTTTCACCTATTCAAATTAATTATTGTGACGTGTATATGTACATATATTAACGCAGAGTTCTAAACGAAACTTTTACTATAACCAGCAACTTGAAACCTAAGCGCAGTAGGTAACATACAACGGCGCTTAGGTCTCAAGATAACTCTTACAGGCTCCACCTGCCAATAAGAATGATTATTGAAACACAACTTTATAGTATTAAAACAGAGAATCTTTTATTAAAACTAAAACTAAAATAATCGATCCATATATAAAAACTAATGTGAAGGATGAATCTGATGCTGTTTAATATGTTTGTTAATATCAGGTTCCAATTTACTCAAGAACAGTCGCAAGTCGCCACGTTCGGTAACAAGCAAACGATTTCTATTTTTAGTAAGTAGTGTTGCCACAGCACTAAATCCACGTTCACACAAATATGACGATGGGAATGGTATCAAGAATCGTTGAACGATTGACCACAATCCAGGGTATAATTGCGAGATCGGTTTTTGTAGCCAAAATTCTTGGTAACCATTTTTGAACTTGATTTTTATTTCCTTGTTTGTTGTCAATTCTATAAGTTCTTCTTCCAGCTGAGGTGACATTGCTGTGTTGACATTTGAAAACGGATCCAACACCCAGTCTGGTATTTCCAAGTTTAAAATGTCCTGGTATCGTTCGGTGAAGTCAATGTGGACGTTTTCCAAATGTTGGCAGTAGGTAAACAATTCGTCGTTACTGCATGATTATGATAAATTCGGAAAATTATGAAACTCACGTCTGCCCAGATTCTTTTTGTATAGAAACAGTTTGGCTGCGAAAGCAGCAACGACGTTTTTTGTTTTAATTAAATTTACCGTGCGATTCTGTAACGTGAGACAGTATCAAGTCTCTAAATTTGAGATTTTGAGTTAGAGACAATTTTTGAGACTTGAGACGATTTTGCTATTCTGTAAGTGACAGTCTCAAAATCTATTACATTTCATTATTCAGAGATGTTTTTACACTTGAATGATAATAAATATGTCGATAACAAATATTAACTTTTCTATAAAATAGTCAAAAAACATAATTATCAACAAAAATAAAAATATATGTTGACTTTGTTTCATAATATTTACGAAATTTATGTAAAATTTATTTATTTTTAACCTTTTCGTGTTTGAATTGCTTGCAAAATGTAAAAAAACGACAATCGATTAATATCTTTGATGATCTCTATTCAGTACATTGCAAATGGCAGCAAGAGTTCTTTTTAGTTTTGTGACCAGCTAGCTACCTAGTCTCAATATTTTGAGACTAACGCTAGAGACTGTTTAGTGAATAGTAACTAGTATCAAATTGATACTTTGTCTCAAAATGTCTCAAATAGAGACTAGAGACTGGTTACAGAATCCCGCCATTAGTTTATCGCCTTGCAGTTGGAGATTCATGTCGTTGAACAATTTATACAGGTCTGCCATGTAAGCTATATAATTCTTTGATGTTATGAGATTGTCTTGAAATTCTGTATCTTTAGTTTCCAAGAACTCTATAACAGAGTCAAACAGGTTGTAGAATCGAGTCAGACAATGGCCTCTTGATAATAAACGAACTTCAGTATGAAACAACAAACGATTGAAATCCTCGTCATTAGTAACACAGTTGATGAAATAATCTATCATTCAAAGAGCTGTCGGATTTTATTGACTGCTTTGATGACATATTGGAGTGATCGAAATAGTTTTTCACTTAAGTTTCTAGCAACTAAATGTTGTCTATGAATAACGCAATGTACACCAAGGACATCTGGAATTTTATTTTTTAAGTGCGCTATTAAGCTTTTATGGCACCCTATCATAGCCGGAGCGCCATCCGTAGCAACTGAAATAATATTTTTCAAAGGAATCTCTTTCTCATCGCAAAATTTTCCAATATATTGAATATGGTTTCGCCTTTTGTATCGGTCTCTAAATTTCTAGCAAATAATAGTTCTTCACATATTTTCTTCTCATCTTTAATAAACTTCACGTATGACAATAACAATGCTTCATTAGTTGGTAAAGTGGACTCATCGAGCTGAATTGAGAATTGGCTTGTCCTTAGGTGATCGCACAATGATTCTTCAATGTTTTCAGCCATTTCATCAATTTGTCTTTGAACAGAATTATTACTCAAAAGAGTTTTTCGGATAATATCTGCGGCCGGTTTATGAAGCACGGTAGTTATTACTTTATTTATTGCTGGCAATATTAACTCTTCTCCGATGTTATGTGGTTTGCCTTTTTGAGCAATTAGCAAAGAGATATTGTACGAAGCTCGAAGTGCGTCGTCATCCTGCTTAGCAGCCGCCGAAAATAGTTTTGCTACACTTGGCTGAGTATTATGCTTCTTCTCTAGGTCTTGAAAATGTGCTACATTCTTGCCTCTCTTATCCGGATGCATTTTATTCAAATGATCTTGCAGTCTTGAAGGCTTCATTGCTTCATTCATTACATTTGTAAAAAAAGGATCTTTCTACTTTTCGTATCATCTTATTTTTCCCAGAAATACATTTGTAAGAAAGGGTAAAGACCCTTTTTTATTTTGCACATAAAAGATTTAAGGAGTTCAAAAGCTCAAAACGTGCGCTACATCAGCTCGTAAAATATAGAACCGAGTTTGAGCAATCTTTTAATTCATATTAGTTGATGTTCACAAGTTGTTGTTGAGAGTCGAGAGCTCATGTAGTCGTTGTCTAAGAGGCCTCCTAGCTAAATAAAATTACAAATAACCCCCCAGGCCTCTACACAACGCCCCCATTTTCTTTCTGGGTCTTTTACCGCCCCCCTTGACACCGGCAGCGCCCACAAGGGCGCGTTATAGCCCACTTTGGGAAATACTGATATAGAATGTGAATTAAGTGCGTCGGCTAATTAGGAACAGTTGTTTAAAGAATTAAAATTCCTCAAGGTGTTAAGTTTTATTGATAATATTACTGATTTATAGTAAACGTGTATTTCAAAGTTGCATTTTAAAATATATTAAATGTATTATTAAAGTTTTTTAAAAAATGAGAAAAAGTTGCAGATGTCTATCTGACTTACGTAGTTACATTTTTTACCTTCGTCAGTTTGGAAATACGTACAAATAAATTATGAATCAGATCAAATGCTCAACAAAAATTGTTTTCAATGCCTTTAAGCATATACAGAATTATATATCTATTTCTAATGTTCCACGCAAAGAAAAACTGCAAGAGAAATAGAACCCAGAATTAATACTATCTCTCGAAGAGACCCAAAAACTAGTTCCACTGACATTCTACGAGGTATGACAATTAAGTAATGAGACTGATTCCTTAAAAGCCGTATATTTAAAAAATTATTCCACAACTCTACTATCCCCTTCAAAGTAGTCCCCTTGGGCAGCTATACAGCGATTTCAGCGCGTTTTCCATGCTTCGTAACATTTCTGGATCGCTTCGACTATCCGCTGGCTCGTTTTCGCAATCTTTTGAGTACTTGGAAATAGTGGATTTGATTCACAGTTTTCCGCGGTGGAACGGATTCTTTGTGGGCGATTCACGGCTATCAAAAAAGGCACCTTTCTGGGCATGATTAAGAGCACTATCACCATTCCCTATCACAATTTTAGCGTTCGTTTCCGAAGCTGTTTCGCCCAATCTGGCGCAAAATTTTATCGCGACGCGTTGCCCTTGATTTGGTTTTTCCATTTTCGTGACGAGCACTACATACACACGTCTACTCAACTGGACGCAGCAGGCGAATTAAACAAGCTAGAGCGAAAGCTAGAAAGAAAGGGGAGGGATGCCGGAAAAAAAGAAAGGGAATTTCAAGGTCACAGGTTTACCACAAGCGCGGCAATAAAATCAGTCTCATTACTTAATTTTCAAACCGCGTACATGAAATTCAAAGTGAATACAATGCCCAAATATCCTAGAGAACAATTGCCCGGCATTTAGACGAATCTGGACTTCACGGCAGGGCAGCATGCAGGAACCCACTTCTGACTAAAATTCGTAGAAATGACGCGTAGACTTTGCTAACTCTTACTCCATAAGATTAATGGAATTTTAAACAAAGAGAATTACGTCGATAACCTAAAAATGTATTGTTTTCATGGGATGAGGAAAATTTGCCTGTAATAAGGAAGATAGCAATTCAAAGCAAGCGTCTAAGTTGACACAAAAGTTATTAATGAACATTATATCAATGTTTAGGAGAGACAATTGTTCAGCCCAGACTTAAACCTTATAGAGCACCGCTGGGTGATGCTACATAAAAGAGCCATATGCACCGAATATCCCCAATATGGATGTTCTTTGTGATGAAATTAGAACGACATGGCAAGCTACACCATTGGTGCTTACTAACTGAAAGTAAGCAAGTTTTTGTAATATCATTATTTTTTGTTGATAAAATATTTTCGTTTCTAATTAGTTGTCGCACTCAAATCGTTAATTCCACATGTTTTTGTTAAAATCTTCAAAACAAAAACATATTTTAAGCAAAATTTTTACAATTACAATTTAAGTTTAACATAAGTTTCAATAAAATATGTGGAAAAACATTAAATATACGTGATTTATTTGAAAATAACATCATTTACTTCAAAATAGTTGTCGTTTCTAATTAGCTGTTAACAGCTGTATATGGGAGCTAGGCTAAGTTTTCGTCCAATTTTATTCAATTTGGGCGCAAAGATACACTACGATGAGTAAAATACGTCCTCTCAATTTTATTAGGATGACTAATACTATATATTGGTGAGGTATGAAGACAAATCTTTGTTTTAGGTATACTAATGTGCTCAAAAAATAAGATGACCATGTATTTATTTTGGAAATTCTTTATTTATTCTTCCAAATCAATTTCATCCGGTTCAAAGTAATTCCCTCCCGATGCAATGCACTTATGCCAACGGATTTTCCAATCTTCGAAACACTGGTTGTAGTCACTTTCCGGGATGGCCTTCAGTTCCGTCTTCGCTGCGGCTTGAATCTCCTCTATCGTATGAAAACGGTGTCCCCGGAGCGGTCTTTTGAGCTTGGTGAACAGCAGAAGTCGTACAACGCCATATCAGGTGAATACGGTGGTTGCGGAACGATATGGGTTGAGTTTTTGGCGAAATGATCACGAATTACGAGGGCAGTATGGGATGGTGCAGTATCGTGTTGTAAAAACCAAGAATTGTCTTTCCACAATTCCGGCCTTTTTAAGCGGATAGTGTTACGCAAACGACGCATATCGTTCAAATAATATTCCTTGTTGACTGTTTGACCGGTTGGAAGGAATTCATAATGCCCAACACCACGATAATTGAAGAAAACAGTCAACATGACCTTGATTTTTGAGCGACTTTGGCGGGATTTTTTTTTTATCTCGGCTCTCTTTTGGCACGATATTCGCTCGATTGATCGGTTGTTTCGGTGTCGTAAGCGTAGATCCGAGTCTTATCGCCAGTTGTAATGCGTTTCATGACATCCTGGTAGTCGAAAAGCATCATGTCACGCACTTCAACGCCACGCCTTTTTTCCAAAAAATTCAATGTTTTCGGTACCAGTCGAGATTTGACGCGCTTGAGGTCCAAAAGATCCTTAAAAATGATATTGGCTGAGCCTTTCGATATGCCAACTTCATCAGCAAGGTGTCTAATTGTTGATCGACGGTTTTTCAATACCAAATCTTTTATTTGTTGAACGTGAGCTTCGTCGGTTGAGGTTGATGGTCGCCCTGGACTCTCTTCGTCTTCGACACGTTCACGGCCGGCTTGGAACTCACTATACCACTTGTAAATATTTCTGAACGTATCCGCAGCAGAAAATTGATTCCGTAAACAAAATTTAATGCAAATTCTTCACTCAACAAATTTCGACATCGCAAAAAACGAAAAACTCACCTTTAGCAGCTCACAAAACGACACGTATCTCAAACACTAATGAATGTTTTGACATGAAATTTGACAAAAATGTGACTGACAGTATTACCAACCTAAAAAAAAAAAAATAAGTCTCCAAATCCTTCGATGCGCGCCGTTTATGTTAAATGTCATCTTACCTTTTCACCCGTTTTTTGGGCACATTAGTATGAAGGGGATACAACCAAATACCTCTTCCTGTTAGCCCAATAATCCAAACACTCGAATATTGGCGTTGGAACGCAATACAAAAATTTCTACAAAAATTTATTTTCAATTTTATTTTATGTTGACGCTTTTTGGTGCAATTTATTTAAGAAAAAATCATTCCAGTAATAAAGCAGTCAATAGCAGCTTTTTCATATTATTTTTGTTGCTGCTTTTAACATATCACTGTGTTTGTCTATATACAGGTGTTGTTGTCTGTCTGTCTCTACAGTTGTCAGTAAACCATTTTCATGGCTCAATGCCTCATCGAGTTCCATTTGACAAGCATAAACAAATGTGCAAACAATAGAGATGAAAATGCAAGTGGAAAAGAAAGCAGCTGCAGCAATAACAATAACAACAACAACGAAAACAAAGTGCAAACTAAAAATGTGAAAAGATAGGAAGCAACTTCAATAGATATAGACACAACGGTAAAATCAATGAATTTGCATAAATACATATAAACATATATGTGAGTGTGTATGTAGTGTATATATGTATGTGGGGTAGCAACACTAACTGTGATTTCAGCGAAAGCAAGTCAAACGTGCACAATTACAAAATCGACATAACGGTAGAAGTGTTGTTGCATGCAACAACAATCGCAGCAACAGCAACCGTTGTTAAGTCAATCGCAATAGCAACAGCGCCAAATAATAACAGCAATAAACAGTTGATGCAAGCGGCTTGAGTGTGAGCGTCAGCTGTGCGTCACCAACAACAACAACGGCGTGGCGAAGCAGTCGCGCGCATCGCCACGTAAGCAACGTTTGGAAAATGGAGCAATTTGCTGATTGCTGGCAATTTGTAGGTCGCGCGGTGCATACATTAACACCCGAATATGCGCGTAAGTATGTGTAAATGTATATACATACATATGTCTCTCTGTGTGTGTGCACCTGTGCCGGTATCGACGCATCTGCAGAGAGTAAATGTATTTATCCCCGTTTGTTTGCTTGAATGTGTGCGAAAAGAAGGACGTTGTCAAAGCGTGTCGCGTCTGCTTCAGTGTTCTTGTTGCTGTTGTTGGCAAGACGAAATGCGTAGGCGTAAAAATTGCGGAAAATTGGAAAAGTGAGCGCGTCGCAGCGCGGAAATCTCAAAGATGTCAACAACTTGCTTATTTAGACACGCGAAGGGAAGCAGCGGCGTTGGCAGCGTTGCCGGGAAGATGTTGGATTGTGGGTTATTAATAACAAGTGTGTGTAAATACGATTACACGCACACATACATTAGCACATTAATGCATGTTTATGTCTATATAGTCGATCCATTATCAAGATTAAATTTTACTCAAGGATATACACACTTACGTATATACACACATAACTAAACATATCAACAACATAAATTTGCGGAAGTTTAAAGGCAATAACTTCTTAATTTTAAAAATATTTCCTTGCAAGAGTGCTTTGCTTAGTTGGCGGCTTATTGAGTTGCGCAATTCTATAAATAAAATTTAAAATAGGAAAAATTGTGGTTTCGAGGGCTCCCTAGAGCTGATGAGAGTTTTTCTTAATATAATACGTGCTCTTCCGAATGCTAATTATAATGCTAAAGGAGTAATTTTACCATGATGAAAATGCTGGTATTTCTTTCCAGCGCTTCATTGCAAGAATGAGAGAGACAGAATGCGAAATGCCAACCCCAAAACTTTTAGATTAATGTTATAAATTATCTTTTTCTTTCGTTTGTAACTTTACAAACTAGTCCATTCTGCCGTGAAATGCACGCCGAAACAAGTGAGTGGATTATTTAATGTAGCCTCCGTAATATAATTATCATCTTCATTTAAAAAATGCACCTTAACCGCCGAAAATTTTGTAGTTTGTGCAATTTTCCATTTCAAGTATCAAAGAGGGCACTTTAATATAGAAATTTATATAAAAAAAGTAAGGAAGGGCTAAGTTTGGGTGTCACCGAACATTTTATACTCTCGCATGATAAAGTGATAATCAAGATTTCATTATCCGTCATTTGCATATTTTTTTATTTTGCTGTAAAATTAATTAGATTAGTAGTTCCTGAGATATGGTTTTTGGTCCATAAGTGGGCGACGCCACGCCTATTGTCAATTTTTAAGAAAAGCCTGGATGCAGCTTCCTTCTGCCATTTCTTCCGTAGAATTTAGTGTGTCTGACGTTTTTTGTAAGTCGGTTAACGCACTTTTAGTGATTTTCAACAACGATTTCTTCCATTTTTGAACTGTATATGGAAATGTCTGAAGGAAACGACTCTACAGAAGTTGGTTGACATAGCCATAGTAGTTTCCGAGATATGTACAAAAAACTTAGTAGGGGCGCTTTTCCAAAAAGATTACGTCCAAATATGCCCCTCCCTAATGCGATCCTTTGTGCGAAATTTCATTTTAATATCTTTATTTATGGCTTAGTTATAACACTTTATAGCTTTTCGGTTTTCGCCATTTGTGGGCGTGGCAGTGGGCTGGTTTTGCCCATCTTCGAACTTAACCTTCTTATGGAGCCAAGAAATACGTGTAGCAAGTTTTATCATGATATCTCAATTTTTACTCAAGTTACTGCTTACACGGACGGACGGACGGATAGACAGACATCCGGATCAACTCTACTCGTCACCCTGATTACTTTGGTATATATAACCCTATATCTGACTCTTTCAGTTTTAGGACATACAAACAACCGTTATGTGAACAAAACTATAATACTCTCCTTAGCAACTTTGTTGTGAGATTGTAAAAATTAAGTTTAGATATTCAAAAAAATTCAAATTATTTTCAAAGTTATTGCCGTCTTAGTGTCGTGGTAACTCGATCGTTTTTGTCTTAATATAACTCTTATTGATTCTCATCATTTGTTTTACATGAAAGTTGTCATGAGTATTTTTAAATATCTCTTTATCATATTCAACTTTTAACAGTACTGAGGAATAATGAAGAACATTTCTCGTGAAATTTTATGAATATAAATAACTCACGCATTGACCGATATATTCGAAAAAAACAACGAATAAAATTTTTTGTGGAAGAAGAAGATGCGCAAAGGACCACACATCTAGCTCAGAACTTTTCAAAAACTCGAAACGTCGACTCATCAGATGTTGCCATCGTCCATGACTCTGCACCATATAGCAAGACCGGGATGATGAGTGACTTGTAGAAATTGTTTTTAGTTCGTCGAGAGACACTTCTCAATTGACTACTCAGTCCGAAGTAGCACCTGTTGGCAAGAGTTATCCTTATGTTGGATTTCGAGGCTGACATTGTTGTTGGTGTTAATGTTGCTTCCAAGGTAGACGAAATTATACACGAATTCAAAGTTCGGACAGTCAATAGTGACGTTGGTGCCTAGTCGCGAGTGCGACGACTATTTGTTTGATGACAGAAGATATTTCGTCTTACCCTCGTTCATCACCAGACCCATTTGTTTCGCTGCCTCATTCAGTCTGCAGAAAGCAGAACTAACGGCGTGGTTATTGAGAACAATGATATCAATATCATCGGTGTACGCTCTTATAGAAGATGGAGTTTTCTCAATTTAGTTCTGCAGCTCGAATTATTTTCTTCAAGAGTAGATTGAAGAAGTCGCACGAAAGGGAGTCGCCTTGTCTGAAACCTCGTTTAGTATCGTCATCTATTCGGGAATCGAGTTGAGATGGTGAACGGTGGATGGAGCTATGTGTAGAAGTTCACGCAAGTGAGGAAAGTTCTCTGAGCTTCAGAAATGATTATTTTATGTGGCTCAAGCAGCTGTTCCGGTCTGAGACCAAGTATTATGCTTTGGGTAGCCAAAAACCGTCTGTTCGAAGGCTAACGAAAGTGAGAAGGCGAAACATATCTTCCCAGGGTTGGGGATCCGTCATGTACAAGAAACAAACCACCGTGAGAACACTTCAAACATTTTCATATCTTATAAAATCAATTCAGAAAGACTGGTTCTCTTCAAGGTTGGTTGAAATGGCATATACTTGTATGCAGATTAAACCTAATAAAGGACGGACATATTTAAAACCATATATATTCCTATTTACTGCGATTCGCTGTACCAAAATGAAGTTTTGTATCTACATCTCGACCTAAGTTATGACTTTTTATAAGTCTTCGATTGACGGCGTTTTTTGAGCATCGGAACCCTATTCGCTACACAAACCTTCTTCTACCCACTGAGTTTTATTAATGCACCCCAATTTTGACTCAAGATATCCCTTGCACGAAGAGGCGGACGAACAGACAGAGAGTCCACCGGAATTTCACACCGTGCCATCATACAGACATCGCTCAGTTTAAGGTGTTATAAGCAGTCGTTGAGTGAACCGAACTATTATATAGTATGTACTCTATTCTAACCTGCTGTGAGAGTATAATAAAGAATGCTATGATCATGTTGTACTGTACATTAAATACTTTCTACCTCAAATAATTTTTGCAGCTCTGATGTATCAGATGGGCCGAAATGTTAGACGATGGGGAATGATTTGTTTTTTGTGTCTAAAATATGCCCATTCCCACGACTGCATTTTGTTTGTTGTTATATAACACTTTCAAGCAAAAACGATCATTATTTGTGAAAACAACAGATGGTGGACTTCACTGAGATCCGAAGAATGCGGTTGTGGCTGATATTCACAGCTCAATTCAAGTAGTTTGGTAAAATTTTGCTTTGTTTTTGTTTCGATTCGCATATTATTAAAATCTTCAGTAAGAAATATTTAAGAAATTCGACAAAAGCAACAATTATTCGAACGTATTTTGGAAAAAGAAGAACAACGGTGCCCTCCATAACGTGGTGCTTGATAATCCGAAATCAAAAAACTCAAGATCATCGATAAAAAATGTATCGCACAGGTACCGTCAAGGCATTTTCGGAAGTTTCAGTTTTTCAACTTAAAAAACATTTAAAAAAAAATTGTCTTATTTATTTCTATTTATCTCTAAAATGCTAACCAAAATTCTCAAGTTTATCCGAGTAATAGTTTTTGAGACACAGCCTTGTCTATTCACGCGCTCGAGTTCAGTAATAAAATCACTTAAATTTTAAACGAGTTTTTCTCGAAATTGCGTTTTCAAAGTCGGTTGTAAAGATTTATAGCGAACTACTCAACCGATCTTGAACAAAGAACTTGTTTACTTAATTAAAAAATTAATTGAATATCATGAAAATTTGCATTTGTTTGTAAAAACATCTACCAAAAATATAATTTTTATATTTCTTCCGTCGTTCAATACCTAACTTATGGAGCTAAATCAGACGAACACGGTGGTTGCGACACTATTTTGGCTGAAAATTTCACGAAAAACTCACAAAGAATCAGTGCGGTATGCGACGGTGCATTATCGTGATGCAAGAACAAAGAGTTGTCGACCTTCTTTTACAAATAGCTTCGCATAGGCCAAGCATAATACAGAAATAGTACTCCTTGCTGACAGTTTGGCTGGTCGGAAGGAATTCATAGTGCGTCACACATCGATAATCGAAGAAACCTGATACTTGGTTTCAAAGGTTTTTTGGCTTCGGCTCACCTTTGCCACGATATTTGGACGATTGATCGTCTCTTTCCGGGTCGTAAGCATAGATCCAAGACTTCTTGCCAGTTATAATACGTTTAGTGACATCCGGGAGCAGAAAAGCATTGTTTCATAGACGTTATCGTGACGCAGTTTTTCGAAAATGTTGAGTGATTTTGAAAACAATCGTGCTTTCGCTATTCGTAGGCCCCAATTATCTTTCAAAATGGTTTTTACTGATGCTTCCAATCCAAAAATTCCAACGATGTCAGTAAGATTTCTGACTGTAAATCGTCGATTCTCAAGCACCATTTACTTTATTATATTGACATGTTGATCGTCAGTTGATGTTTATGGCCGTTCTGGACGTGGCTCGGCGTCAACGTATTCTCGACACTTTTTGAATAATTTCTACCAATCCAAAACATTTACCCGCGATAAGCAATTAACACCGAGGGCCTTTAACACCATTCTGAATCCAGCATGGCCTACGAGGGCTTTATAGGAGTTACTGTGAAAATTAGACGGTGGGCGTGGCACTGCCCTCTTTTAGGTGAAATCACATATCTCGGGAACTGGTCAACAGATTTCAACCATATTCGGTACATAGCAATCCGTTGAAGTGCGTCATATTATTACCATAATTTGAATAGCCTAAACTGGTTTAGTGCTAAATTAGAACGGACTTGGTCTAAACCTCATATTCCTAATAAATATATTTATATATTTTAATTTTGTATATTATATTGCTCTGGTAGATGTTTTCTCCATCAACTAATTATACATATATTGAATTTAGCCTCTTCGGTAGAGTTGGAACACATACATCCTAGTTAAAGTTTTTTTTAACAACAAAAAAAGTCAAATCAATAATATACAAAAAAATGGTTGCAATCCTCTTCGATTTTGTTGAAGAACGAAAGTTGAATTATAAAACAAAGTTTTGCAACCACCTGCAGAAATTCTTTCTTTAAGAGGTATTCTACTTCAGAATTTTGAAAAACTCGATTTTTTTTCATATATTTAAAGTTTAGACCCTTAAGAACATATTTTCCGAAAAATTTTTAAAAATTAAAATTCTTTTAAGAGCTACAGTTACTTTAATGACGCAGTACCTAGCCCGGTTCGGCCGTATCGAATTTTTTTAACGCGTTTTTCTCGAAACTACTTTACGGTGTCGGCATTATTTCAAATTCTACTTCAAATTTTGTGTGAACCTTCTTTATATAATCCTTTATCGTTCCTACCAGCATCGTGTAAAAGTTTTGTTTTTAATATTTTAAAAAAAATTCAGGAATTTCAAAAAAAGCGTAAAAATGATTTTTATTTTCAGGCAGTCGCCATTTTTCAAAAAAATTTTTTTTTCGTGTTGCCTGAGGTAGGTTCTATAACAGCATCCTTACTGATTAAGAATTTCTTTTGATTTTTTTTCAGACTACCAGGAGAGTTAGGATCAATATCACCGGGATGCGCCTCTTTTTTTTACACCTGTCTTTAACCCCCCTCCAATTATTTTAATTTTTAATATTTTTTTGTAATTTTTTTTCCGTATTTTTAAGATTTAAAAAAAAAAAACACCATAAAAAATTGATAGTAAAAATATATTTTGTTTTTGTTTTTAATAAAATTCAAAAAACTGCCCAAAATTTGGTTTCTAGACTAGAATACCTCCTTAAATCTTGCAAATTGCAGTGGTATAAAATAAACGGATACATTCGAACTTAGCTCTTCTTTATTTGTTTCTTTTTGCTTTGATGATTCTGTAGGAAGTTCTGCCGTCAACCTTTTTTTCAGAAATTGCGTCGTAATAGCGGAGTTTTGAATATTTTCTTTTGGAAACTTCATAAAATCTTTCTCAAAAGTGAATAAAATATATAACTTTTATATGAAACAAAAATTATTGAAAATAGGTAATTTTTTGTTCGAGGAAACCTAAATAACCTCTGAGGTAATCGAGCACATGGCTTATTCTCCTACCTGCACTCTCGTTGCATCAGTTCTGATATAACATATTTGATTCGCCTCTTAAGCGACGTTCGGTCATTTTAATCGCTTTTAAATGTGGACTTTGGAAATCAGCTGGTTAATTTAGTTCTACAGTTGCAATGTTAGACCTCAACACTCAGAAGTCTCTTGCCTCAGGTGTCGGAGCGCGAAATATGAATAAAAAAATGCGACCGCTCGGACGAACATGTCAAGGGTGTATACACAGTAACCACTACTTCAAGGTTTATAAAGATACGTTCTTTTTAACTTTACGTCGAAGATAGACCTGTAGAAGGCGGAAGTACTCTTTGCTATTCAAATAAGACACAACTACGTCGGCGGAAATTGCAACGGAAAACTATTTTTTCCACAGAAGAGTTATAACGGTATAAAATAAGTTCAATACGTTCAACAATGGAATTATGTTTAAAACGAAAGTTTAGCGGAGAAGCGTGCTTTTCAATAGAAACGGGAAAGGTGGAAGCAATAACGGAAACGGACGTAAATCCGCTTACTGATGATTTTATCACCATAAATAAACGCAAGTGCAAGAATAATATAATGCTCACACACATATATGTCTGTGTGTAGGTGTGTCTGTTTGCAATCACTTGAATTTTATCTGTAACTCAGCCACACACATACAATAAATAGTTTCTTATATAAGTATGTGTGCGTCTGCGGATGTCAAGTAAATACAATGAAAAATCGTTCTATTGGCGCTATTATAGAAATAAATTGAAACTTCAAGAGCGCTTTAACTAAAGTGTCGCTGTGTGTGTGTGTGTGTGGAGCGAAAGCAAACTTAAATACATGAAAGACAAATGCGCGCGGATTCGGAATAAGAGGGCATTGTGGCATGCGGTCACAGACGACTAAAGTTCACAATTGTTTCGCGATTTTCTTCCGCTGCTTGCATTAAAGTTTGCACTTCTATTCTATTGCGCCACATTCTAAATACTCTTACAGGATTCCATTTCGACATTATTCGCACAGCAAAAAGTTTTTACTTGTCTGCTTTTCGCTTTTTTCTTGCTTTTCTTTGGAAGTGCTGCTTGTTGTTTGCTGCTGGTTTATTGTTATTGCAGAGCAAATGTGGTGTGGCGCGTTGGTTTTGCTTTTTTTGTGGCACGCAGAGCAAACTGCAATAACATAATTCTTGTTGCATGTCGCCGAACAAACAGTGTTGTCCTCTCGTTAATACGCGATTTATTCTTGTTGGTTGTTTTGGGAGAACACAACTCCACAAGTAAAAACATATTGTAACTCTTTAGTTAA
Source organism: Bactrocera correcta (assembly GCA_027475135.1). NCBI lineage: Eukaryota > Metazoa > Arthropoda > Insecta > Diptera > Tephritidae > Bactrocera > Bactrocera correcta. The sequence continues at coordinate 141,261,813 of CM050323.1, read as the reverse complement.
CAGTGACGGAAACTTGCAACGAATTGTGCGCCTTTTTTTGAATTAAAGTTCGATACCTCTGTTCATTCGGTTAGATTTTTCGTTATTAGGGGTCTTGGGAAAAATTCCAAGGTTTCTATTCAAGTCTTCACGTTGTATTTTTTTCACTTGTGTTTGAATATTTTATAATTTATTTCTCGAAAGACTTATAACACATCTATTCCAGAGTTTGGATAGATATTTCTAGGATATTCTCTCCATAGATTTTTAAAATGATGTACATATATTTTTGGCATGCTAGACAGCTTTAGATACAGTATAAGCCTCGAGGAGCGACGGTTGCTTTGGGTTAGAGTGAAAACGACAGCTTCTTTGTTTCGATACCTTTGCTTGTACATTAAATTTTGTTTAAAAATTGGTAAAACTTTTACCGAAACGTTTCAATTGATGAAACAAGTTTACGGCGATGATCGCCTATCCCGTAGCAGACTCAAAGTGATCGTGAGGACATAAATGACGATCAACATGTGGACCAATCAAAATCCGTGATCACCGGAACTTCTATCGAAACTGTGCGAGAATTCATTAAAAGTCAGCCGGAATCATCATAGAAATTCCTGGAAATGGAATTAAATATCTCCAAAACATCGATTTATCGCATTTTGACCGAATATTTGGGCTTATGAAAGTATGTGCACGGTTTGTTCGCACAAATTGACTGACGATCAAAAATTGCTCAGAATCCAACATTCGAATTACATAATTAAAAAGGCCAAAAAGGAAAAAACCTTTCCTTACAATATTGTGACTGGTGATAAAATGTGGCGTTTCCAATATGATCCCGAAACGAAATGCCGGAGTGCTGAATGGAAGGCACCGGACGAGACAAAACCCCGAAAATCGCACATGTCAAAAGTGAAGACAATGCTCATTTGTTTTTATGATTCCAAAGGTATTGCCCACAAAGAATTTGTTCTACACGGCCAAATTGTTAATGCGGTATTTTGCCTTAGAGTTTTGAAGCGTTTGGTGCGCCATATTCGACATGTTCGACCCGCATATCGCGAAGATGAAAGTTGGAGTTTGTTGCACGATAATGCACCGTCTTATCCTGACCGATTATTTGACCAAAAATCACATTTATACCATTAATCACCCCCCGTATTCCCCTGATATGGCACTGTGCGACTACTTCCTTTTCGGAAAAGTTTATTTGTCCATACAAGGAAAGCGTTATGCAGACGTAGAGGCAAAGGCTTGCACCATCATACTGGCGGCCATACCGGCCAACGAGTTAAAACACTCGTTCGAAATGTTTTTGGACCGTGCAAAAAGCTGTATTGAAGCAGAAAGAGACTGTTTTGAATAAAATACCATTTGTTCTGTGTTTTTTTTTTAAGTCCTGTGTACTTTTGAACACTCCCTTGTATGACCACGCTTAGCTGCTTTTCTAAAATGGAGTTCTTAGCGGGTGAACTCAGAATAGCCCGGTGTTAGTTCGAGAATCGCAATTGTTCTTTGTCTCTTATTTTTTACCTGGTTACATCCATGAGAGCCAAACGACACCCTTTAAATTCATTATGATATAATTTTAGTGAAATTTATTTTTTTCTATCCTGCCAACCAGGGTCACCGGAAATGGCGTCGCAATTGCCGAGTTTAAAATATTTTTTTCCAAAAATTTCAGAATTTGCTTGTTAATAGTGTATGCTTGTAACAATAAAAAATTCGAATAAAATAATTCATTTTTATGTAAGAGAAAAATTAAAAAGCTGTTTTTTACCCGAAGTAACCCATTGTAACCCCTTAAAAGTGGTTCGGATATATCTAAGACTGTGGAAAATGTCTTTTTGTGTATTTACGTTATTTTGTATTTACTTTTGTGATTATTGTAGCAGTGGGGAATAGAACAAATTTTGGTTCGTTTCGATAAAATAAGATGGAAGACGGCGAAAATGACAAGTGAGTCGTTGAAAAATTTTAGGTTAGAACTCAATTGACGCCTCAGACATCTAATGTTGTTTCCGTTACAGGGGTTGAAATATCTTGTTTCTCTGTATTAACTCAATTAAACTAAATTCAACATAAAACCTGTGAGCCAGGGTACTTGGAGGCAGCCGTTCGCAGAGTATCGTTATTTACCTGGCTTCATCCGAGAGTTTTCTTTTATTTATTTGATATAAAATCTCAATTACTACCAAAACAGAAGAGGACATAATTATCTGAATTAGGTCTTAGACCTATAAAATGCACGGAATTGAGATTTAGTCTCTTCAATTCATTTGGATTGAGAATGAAGTCTTCATACTAAACAGTCCGTTTTAATAAAACCAGTTAAATTTTATTGGAAATCTCAGCTGAATGTCTTATTCTAGATACTGTAACCTAAAATCTTCGAAGAGGTGCCATACTTTGACACTTCAGTGTACAAGTATATAACCGTTATGCAGTAGCCAATATCAATTCACAATTACCAAACAACTTTCACCACATCGTGTTCCATCACCGAGCCACTCAATCGCTATATAAATATTGTAAGCATACGTTGTTGTATTTGTGCAACAAAGTGTGCGCCAACTCTGCCTCTGTGGTGGTCGCCGAACTTTGTTAGCCAGCTGTGCCGCCAATTGTTGGTGCACTGTCTGGCCGTACTGAGATAACTGTTAGCGAATATGTTTATCTCAACACTCAAATGGGACATAAATGTTTTTATAAATGCTCTGTGTGTACAGCGGTGCTTCGGTGCGGGACTGACCGCAGGACAAAAATTGAAAAAGAGTGGAAAAAGAACAAACTAGACGCATAAAAAACGGCAATCAAGTTGCGTGAAAAAAATAAAATTATTAAAAAGGTCGATAGTCATGCCTATACACTTGCAAATATGTACGAGTTTCGGCGCTGGTATTGCTCGCAGTAAAGTCAACATCAACACCTGCAGGCGTTTACGCATCAGTGGCCGCCGAAGTCAGCATCCACATAAACAAACAATAACAAAAATATTAAATGTACGCACACACACTAACATTGGCTATAGGCTGGGTATTGTTGCTTTTTTGTCGACATAACTTTCAACGCCTGGAAATATGCAAAGCTCATGTAAACTCGACTCGCTGCTGCGTGTAAACTTTGAGCTAGAAATATTGTTGATTGTTTTGTTGTTGTAAAATTTTCTTTCGCAAATATATGGATATTTTATGGATATTTTATAGGGGTTTTCAATAAGCGTAATACGATTTCTTTTACATTTTCGAGTACTTTTGCCACTAAATCAAGTCGCAAGTCATGGACTTCTAAAGCTTGAAGAGAATCTGATTTATTGCTAAAAATCAAAGACTTCGAATACCCCCAAAAGAAGTAGTCTAATGGTATTAAATCACAACTTCTTAAAGGCCTTCCAATGTCACAATTTGTTGAAATAATCTATCCTCCAAAATGTTCTCACAATAATTCGGTTGTAGCACGTGTTGTGTGGCACGTAGCTCCGTCTTTATGGAGCCAGATGTTTTCAAGATCAATTGTCGATCTATACCGAGCTCCATTGGCACTAACGGTATCATCAGCCTCATTTCGAAGGAAGTACGTTGCGATGATTCCACCAGACCAAAAACCATACCAAACTGTCAATTTTGGTGAATGTAATGGTTGTTTATGAATAATTTTTGGATTTTCTTCTCTCCAAAATCGACAGTTTTATTTTTTTAACGTAATACTCAGATGAAAGTGAGCCTCATCGGAGAAGATGATTTTCTTAATTATTTATTATTATTTTGTAATTGTTGTTTTTGCGTATTTCTTCTTATAATGGCCGAAGTGACACTTCGAAATCATAACATCCATTTTGGAAAACCCGATATATATTTTTGATCTAGCTGTTTTTAACTATTGACGGTTCTATTACATTTTTTCCTGCTTGTTGCAATTAATTTAAGCACTATAAAGCGTAATTTGAAATTAATATGCCATTAAGCTTTGCAATGTATGAATATTTAAATTCTTTGGAACTACTTATGGGCTATAATAAGCCAGGCAAAAGTTTGAATTAATGTAAGTTAATGCCTTTACATCTTTTCAATTGCGTATATTCACGAGTAAGTTAATATCGTAATTTTTGTAATAGAGACCGAGTCAACAAGAGATATCCACAATAAAGGGAAACATGCTTATCATTACGATGAGTCCCAGGCATTATTTTGTTCACTTAAAAAATCTGGCTTGAAGACGTTCTACAGACCATCACATGCTGACAAACAGCAGTATCATTATAGGGTCCAAAGACTGACTTGTTCTTAAGTACTTTAAGTGGTAAAGTTAGTATGACTTTACACAGTACATTTTTGGATCCTAAGAATGTTATTAAAATAGAAGAATAGTAAAAAAATGTCTTTTTTTCATTAACCACATTTCTCAAATCGGTTAACGATGGGCAGTTGCTCGTTATCATTATCTATTAATAGTAATAGAAATGCGTTTTTTTGGTTATTATTTCAAGTATTTTTTAAAACACTTAACATCTATTTTTCCGGTAAAAAATTACAGGCTCGAAATTTCGGAGAAAAAATGTGTAAAGCTAAAATTATTCGAACTTGAATAGCAATTGGTCTGTAGATTCAGATCAGTAGTCAGCATAAGAGGATCTGTCACTGTGTTGGTGAGCACGAAAAAAAAGTAGCCCAGTGAGAAATTGGAACTCAAATTTAATCTAAATAATTAATAGTATAATGAAAATTAAAAAAATGTGTTCTAAGGATATATTCCTTATTATCTTTTAAAGACTTGGGACATAAAAGGCATTGCATGGCACCAAAGGCATTTCGAATCATAAAATATTTCTCGCAGGGCATATTTGGTTTTGCGCTACAGTCTTGCGTGATGTTAATTCGTTGATGGCTCGACAACGACTGAACGATAGAGCGTAAGCGTACGTGTGAAGTTGGTTTGCAAAATTTTGCTATGAAATGCCGACCATTGATTCAGATCCTTTTTGTTATTTTGTTTTTGAAAGCACAAGTTCCTAGAGTCACCGTGGCCGGTAGCGACTCTCAACATTCAAATATAGGCTTCATGAATTCTAAGAATAAATTTTCAAAGTGAAACCATATTAGGGCTTTATACTGATCTAAGATCTTATTAGTTATAAGCGTAACATATACTCTCAACAGGAAAAAATAGTTTGAGATACGCAGCGTTTTGATTGTGACCTCGCGTGGGATAATTGTTGAGTGAGCTTTGTTATGCAAAATTCTTAGATAACAGCCTATTTTACATACATATATACAAAATAATTATAAGCATATATACGAACTAATTGTCAGAAAGCTAAACATTTTATGAATTTTGAAGGTCTTGTGTAATTAAAAGACATACAGATTCTATTCTAGAAATGAGAAGGAAATGCCAGTAAGTGTTACATCTAAAGGTTAGGTTCTATAAGTAATTTGGCTCGGAGTAAGGTAAATTACTGTCAATTCAATGCCAGCTACAGTAACTCTTCCTCAACATTGTGGAGGGCAATATTGTCAGAAAGTCTCTATCAATTTTATTTTCAGAATTCCTGAATGTTCCGTAATGCAGTCACAATCCAGCTTACTAACCTTGCATTCAGTGCTGGTTAACGAATGCCTGACCTCTCCATCAATGACATCGAATCACTTTGTATTAAGATTAGTATGGGTGCCAGCTACAGAGGAATCGCAGGCAACTGAATGACTTTCAGAAAAATGGGAATGGGATGGAGCTCTGCTCATATCCTGGGCTTTGCTGGAACTTGGCCAGCGCTGGGGTACTATCAGTGTCCTTGCTATAAAGCTGTGGAAGATGGATGGAAGAATACGAGGTGGAAGCATCTCAATGGTTCCTCCTTGATTGTCCTGTCCTGCGCTTGCGTGGCTTATACACTGGAAAAGTCACACTTCAGGATATCCCAATGAACTAGTGGGAATCGAAATTAAACGCCTGAACAAATTATTATTGCCCACAAGGCGCTTTGTTGATAACTATATTCGAATACATTCCAAAACAGGGCTTCGCAAAGAACTAAATATAGTATTCCAAGTGCGATCTCTGGATCAGCCATCAAATTTAACCCAACCTAACCTAACTTCTTCTTCTTCAAGTATATCGGTTTTTATCGTCTGACTATCTACACGAGGCAGCTTTATGAAGACTTCTTTAAAAGGAGAAGTAGATAAGTTGAAATACTCCTGAATCTTTGCTGTAATGATTCATAGAAGTCAAAGTTTACCGCGTTTGTCGGGTAGTTGGGCTTCAGTGTTTATCTCTAACCTAAATGACGCGTAAAAGGCACGCCTATTAATAACGCAGCAGCACTTCTTATGAGATCCTTCACAAGTCTATTTATCATAGATTAATTTAAAAATTGTCATATTTTTTTCGCTATGCAATCACATTGTCTACTTCAAACTCTTTCTACTTTCGAACTTTAAGCTACAAAAGCTTGCAAAGCGAAGAAATGAATTATAGCTGACAATAGAAAACAAAAGGGCTTGAAAATAGATTCAAAATTTTTGTATCGTTTGTTTAAGCTTTCGCCCGAATTGGCAACAGACATAAATAATAAATATAGTAATAGTTTTGCCGTTATTGCTCTCGAGCATTTGGCCTTACTTACTCCTAGAGTTTTCGCTTAACTTTGCAACCTAATCAATCATGGCCGGCGCAGCGGCATAACAGTTTGTACGTCTGCTAGCCGCAAGCGTTGAAAACCCGTTGCCGCTTTGTTTTTGTTTCGTTGAAAAAGTTTACAATTTCAACGGCTTTCAGCTCGCGGTGTCTATTGGCAATGAGAGAAAGAGCTGAGCTTTGCTTGATTGGTGCTGTCTGCCGCTTGAATACGCTGCGCGCGGAGTGGCAGGTTGAATCGTCTCAACTGCACAGTGAACTTGTTGTACGCGGCTTTTTATCTGCTTAAGACTGTCTTTCAACTGCTCCACTTGGCCTGTCAAATATACAATTTTTCCCACTTAAATAATTTCTTTTAAAAATTTCGCCTTTTGATTTCCATCTTTTTACTGTTAGAAGCAATCTTTCACTTGCATTCTGTAAAAATGCTGTTTACCGTTATTTATTTTACTGAGCGTTTTGTAAGAGATGTAAGAGTCGCGTTCCAGCCAGCACTTAAAGCCTCAGCGCGCAGTTGAAGAGTTCATAGCGTTTTCTTAAAAGATACCCTCAACCTTCGTCTTATTCCGCAACATTTAGTACGTACGTCCATCAGATAGTTTTCAGACCATCGCTTTGTCTTCGTTGCTTGCTCCCGCATTTATGTTGTTGCGACCGCAATTGTATTTCGCAACTTGATGGCAACTTTCTTGACTGATAGCTGGCAGCTGCAGCAGCTGTGAGCGTCAAGGGGCAATGTAGTGGAAACTTTTTGAACAATAACAACAATAACAAGACAAGTAAAAATGTTTTGCAAAGCTGAAGTTGACTGTTTCTAAGTAGCTGTCAGTAGTTGTTGTTGCTTTTGCTGAAGGTTATGACGATAAGGAGTAAGAATAAGTTAGGTTAAGGTTCAAGCGATGGTATTACTCGGGCTCACTTATGCGGTAAAACATATATATATGCATAACAATACTAAACAGTCGAAAAAATTAGTTATAGTCTTAGATCTAACAATATTCAGCATTGCCCTTGGGAGCATAGTGAATGGAATTAGTCTACATATAAGCCGCATCTTAAAGATAATAGGAACCAGTGGTAAGCAAAGATTTTGAAAACGCCAGAGAGCTTTGATGTAAGCGGCATGAGTTCACGCCTAAGACTTTCTAAACCAGTGGACAGTTTTCCGAGCTTTTTTGAAGAAGAGCTATTTGAAATAAGTCGATGTGAAGAGTTAAACCTTGAACGCGAATGTCGCAATGAGCGGGAAGCCATTTTTTACGATAGCCAACTAATACGAAAGGAAATCCCGTCTTACAATCTAAAACCACTATTGGCTAGGAGTGCTTAGAAAGATTCTCCAGTTTGCAACTGTCGGTTCAATACGGTCTGCAGCGATCATCAGACCGCTGAGACTATAATTCTTCTTAGTGGCAATGGCCTGCGATCACTAGATCTCCTGCGATCGATCTTGGGCCAAAAGGCTTTGTCGACAGCGCATGTATCGATGGTGGCCCCGTGCTGTACAAGCTTCCACGAAGCTCATCTATCTAGTTGCACAAGAGGATACGGAAGCACCGACGCGCTCCCATTCCACCGATAGGGGTTCTAGGGTAGTCATCGTATTTGCAGTTTCCTGCGATTCCGCTATGCTCCAGCGCCCATACCAGTCTTATCACAAAAACACTCGATGTTATTGATAATGAGGCTAATCACTCCTCGCTCCATAGCTTCTTTCCAATTGTGGTCTTTTCTAGAGCTCTCTACCACATACGGACTCCATAAAATATAATGGGCTTCACTATGGTGTCGTAGAGCCAGCGGACCACTTTCGGTGAGAGAAGCCACCTTTTGCCAATGGCTCCTCTACAGCAGTATAAGGTCTCTCTCTCTCTTCGATATTCGGCTTCCATGAAACTTCCTGTCCAGGATAAGCCTTAGATATTTCAATGTATTCGCCGATTGCAAATGGATGTCACCCAAGCTGCGAGTGGCAGCTTTATCACCAAGATCTTATATCTTCTAGTAAATAAAACCATCTCTTACTTGGGCTAAGATACCCCTGCGTCACGGTAATTAGAAGGAATAAATTCCTTAAATACAATCAGATGACGAAGTAAGGAGTACCTTTCATCTTTGTCTCTGCGACAAACAATCCTCTAATTTATCAAGATTCTTTGTAAAGAAATAGAGCTTATGTGAATTATAATAAGTCTCTTAATATAAGTTCTTAAGGCTTATAAACTACCGTTGCAGCCACGTTATGCGCGAAAATACTTGAATTCAGAAGCAACCCGTGCTCCAGGACTTAAAAACAAAATTCTAATGTTTTTCAATCGAAGAGTTTGTGCCGGAACAAGCTGAATAGTAAATTTCGTATTAAATTAACAAATTTGTAAAAATTTAAATCTATTTATGTGAGGTCGTAGGAATTATTAATTAATATGTAAATGAAATTATTTCATAGCCACCATTTCGGCGTGTGCCTTTGGCGCCCCATTTAAATAGCAGAGATTAGCAAATTAATTAACTCCACAATGCCGCCGGTTGCTAGCGGGTGTTCGAGGGTTGCCATGTGTTTTTTCCTACGTAGTTGTTTTACAAAACTCCAGCAAGAGCCACAGGTGTTTGAAAATACAATGACTTTTGCTTTTTTGTGGCGATTCATTAACATAACAGTTAACTCATTAAAATTAATTAATGCGTTTTTGCTATCTATTTGCATTGTGTGTGTACACAGTCTGTGATAACTTAGATAAACGGTTTTTTGTCATACGAAAAGCTATTATAATTATTTTTTCATAATAAAAATTATATAATCCAAAATTAATTAAATTATTAGAAAAGGAAATTAATGCTCATATTAGTGTCATAAATAATTACAATGACAGGAAATTTATGTAAACTGTGGCTACAAATTAAGAAACAAAAACCATAATATGCTTACAAAATATCCTTCATCGCACGATTTAATAGATATTTTATTCGATATAAATAGTTTTAAAATAATTAATTTGTTTATACTTGTAATTAAATTAAATAATCACTACATTAGGGCGGTACTAGAATATTTTTATTAAGACTAACTCAATGTTCACCATTTCTATAATCATTTGACGCGCCTAAGCTGCATTTTTTTTTCGAAGCAACACTTTCCGAAAATGACCCTTGCCTTAGCTCGGCTTGCCTATTTTATGCACGAACCAAACAAAGCGCAGTTATCATATACAAGCGAGATTTGGTAGAGTTGCTGACTGATGCCTCAGTTGGCCAAGTAGCGCTGCTGATGGCATTTATCAACCGTTTTGCGCTGTTGGCGCAACCTGTGGGATAATCGCAGTTTCTGTTCGTACGCCTGACAAGTCTATTTAAAATTAATAAGTATGTTCAAGAAAGCGATAAGAATTGCAGAAATAAATTCCTTAGTCTGTAATAAAAAAGTGTCCATAAAGGAAGTTGATTCCGATCATTCATCTGCTGGAGGGGTTCGACATTAGCAGTCCCGATAAATGAGCAGCTCTTTGGGGGAGAAAAAGACGTGTATAAAATTTTGGATCAATATCTCATAAATGAGGGACCAGTTTACATATATATAGTATGGACGAGAGAGACGAGCATATCTTAATAAATTGGAGTCATTAAATGAACAAAGACTTTGTCTAAAATTTTGTATTTCTATTAAGGCTTACGGCGATTCAAAAACACAAGAATACGAGTGGCAGAAAGCCTTCAAAGACGGTCGAGAGAACGTTGAGGACCAGCCTTGTTCTAGACGACCTTCGACGTTTTCAACTGATAAAAATATTGCAAAAGTGAAGGATATTGAATGATTGTCCGGTAAGTGTTATAGAGAAGGCAAGAGATTTCGAGATCTCTCGCAAGTCCGTTCGAATGATTTCGGTGGATACTTTCGATATGAAAAGCGCTATTGCTCGACTCGTTCCGATAAAACTTAGTTTTTTTAAAGAGTACGATTATGCCCGATTTAAAGCCAACAACGAAATGTCGCGGTCAACGACCGTATTCACCAGATTTGGCTCCGTGTGAGTTTTCCTTGTTCCCCAAACTGAAATTGCGATGAGGCTATGTCTAAAAAAAATGTTTACAAGTGGTATAGTGAGTTCCCAGCCGGCCGTGAACGTGTCGAAGACGAAGAGCGTCAAGGGCGACCATCAACCTCAACCGACGAAGTTCACGTTCAACAAATCAAAGGTTTGGCGTTGAAAAATCGTCGATTAACAATTAGATGATGAAATTGGCATATCGAAAGGCTCACCCAATACCATTTTGAAGGATGTTTTGTGCGCGTCAAATCTCGACTGGTACCGAAAACATTGAATTTTTTGGAAAAAAGGCGTCGCGTTGAAGTGTGTGAAACGATGCTTTCCGACTACCAGGGTGTCATGAAATGCATTATAACCGGCAAAGAGACTTGGATCTATGCTTACGACCCCGAAACAACCGATCAATCGAGCGAATATCGTGCCAAAAGAGAGCCGAGATCAAAAAAATCGCGCCAAAGTCGCTTAAAAATCAAGGTCATGTTGACTGTTTTCTTTGATTATCGTGGTGTTGTGCAGATTCAAGCCGCATCGAAGACGGAACTGAAGGCCATGCCGGAAAGTGACTACAACCAGTGTTTCGAAGATTGGAAAATCCGTTAGCGTAAGTGCATTGCATCGGGGGAGATTACTTTGAAGGGGATGAATTTGATTTAGAAGAATCAGTAAAGAATTTTCAAAATAAATACAATGTCACCTTATTTTTTGGGCACAGTATGTTCAATGTTACCTTGAATTGCAACATGCTGCGAGCGTATAAACTGGTTTGTATTTGTAAGATTCAAATTTTTCAAATTTGCTGAGAATTATGGAACGTAAATGATATTTTACAAGAAAAGAACAATTTACTTTAGTTTCATTATCGTACTTCAGATATTTTTCCATCAATTCGAAAAACAAAAATTCACCATTTAAGCAGAGACTGCTATTAACTCAACAATAATATCACTTAGAATATTAAACGAAGAGAGATGAACTTTGATTTAGACGCTTAAACCCCGAGCAAAGGACTACTACTTTATTACCGAGAACTACTTCAAACTGAAGTAAGTATTTAAACGACTTTTCATTACAACTTGATTACTTTTAAATGCTGCAAAGCAAATGCGCTCATATTTCAAACGTTAATAGCTTCTACAGTTTCTACTCTCTCATCTCTCAGTCCATCATAGTTATTTAAACACTTAACTATACAAATAACAGTACAATATTTGCATGCGCGTGGGCGGTTTGGGGCGGCAATATGAGAGACTATTTGTTAAGTGCGTGCAACTTAAAATAATTTAAGCATTTAAATCTCGGCATAAGCAGCGGCTAATGCCACTTAACTGCCATTAAACCTAATGCCAACAGCTATATAGCAAGAATATAAACAACAACAACAACGATAAATAGCCAACCACGCGTCATCATAGACTTCGTTATATATTGTATATATAGTATATATATATATATATATATATGTATAACTATATAAATATACGTTTGTGGTAATGCGTGTGCCCTCACTCATCTAAACTGTGAAGTGAAATGCGTGAAACTAACGGTGCTTTAAAGCTCAACATTAATGGTTAGGTTAGCTCGGCGGATCAGCCATCCAATGGGGAGGGTTGTAGGGGTCAAGTGAGGCCGCTGCTTACAACCATTAAATCTTCGCCTACACACTTTATTCATCAACTGTTAAATTGCATGCAATAACAATAACAACTACGACAGCGGCGCTGGAAAGGATTGTAACAGTTTCATATTTTATTAAAGGCTGTAATGGAATACATTTCATGTTTTTAAGTTAGTGACTGCTGCCAGCAGGTTGAGTGCAAAGTGCAAGCAGAGATGCAATTAGGCACTGAGTTCCAGTGAGGTGGTGTGAGTGCTCTTGTTGAGGCCGTTCTATAGGAAATGTTACACTAATAGAAATTTGCATTGAAGATTGCAACTTACATCACTATATTTTGTTCGCTTGTTCGTATGCGTGTTGGTGTGGATAAATGCTATTTTTGACGGGATTATTCTGCAGTGAGGTCAGCAATGCCAATAACCTCCCATAAAAGTACGAAATCATCCAAAATTGACTAGTTGCATAAAGTTTAGGCTAGGCTCGAAAGATAACCCAGGGGAAGGCACTTGGACTACTATATACATTCCTTTGTCGGAAGACTAGAACTTCTCCAATTAAATCTTATAAGTCCACAAAATACCATGAGGCTCAAGCAAATCTACATACTAAGGAATTTTATTTCTATTCGCACCACATTAACAAAATGTTTGAAAATGTGAGATTCGTGGTTATTAAGCCTTGATCTCGGAAAGGTGTGAAAATCAAGAATGAAGTGTTGAGTTTCTTCTTCTGCCTCTAGCAGATATCTTCTACAACTGATACAAGGTAAGATTCTTAACCTTGACATAAGTATGCTCATAAGGTAAGGAACCAGATAAAACCCTTATAACTAGTAAAGAAATAGCCTTACTAACGGCGAAGAGTTTAGTTCGAGATGGCTTTTAATTAGAGTAATCTAAAGTTAAGGAGAATCGTGAAAAATCGTGTTGTAAACTTCTGCTGAGATATTCGGTTTATACACACTTTTCTTTTCCATATTGATTTCCTTCTATTGTTTCAATTTCTTTGAAAAACTATGTCAAAATGATGGATTTAATCGGCTGCATATGCCGTTCTTCAGCCTTTCATGAATCTCAAATACATTATGAGGTTCCTAGAATGCGACAAATGGAACACCTATTTTCAATGTAAACCGTTAGGTTTCGAAAGCATGTTCAAACTGTAAAAATGGATTTCGAGATAAACAATGAAATCTTGTACCGAGCACCAATATTCGTGGACAAGGTTAAGTTCTTAAACTGCGTACATTTTTCGAATAATTATCGCTAGTTAAGTTCCGAGAACAGCTCCAGACATATTAATAAGACAGTTTAAAACATAATATTTGAGGATTTTTTTTATTTATAGTTCTCTAAATATCCAGCAGTTACTAGTCTAGACCACCCAGTCAAGCAGATTTTAGCAAGGTCAACATTTGGTACAGATTGTCTTGGTGAGTATGAGGACATCGTAAAAATTTGTTTGGCTTTCTAGTGTTCCAAGCAACTCCGTGTTTTATGAGGCTAGTAGCCAAGTTAGGTTTTTTAGAAGACAGCAGTTTTAAGCTTGTGCAATCTTACCAGTGCCAGGATCATGCATATAGAATAGAACTAGCACAACGAACGGCTGGATAACGCGAAAGGCAAGGTCTCTCTGACCATCTGTCGATGGTACAATTAACGTAAATTTCTGAAGTGCACCTAATCGCCACTTTAGATACTAGTGGATCTACTTAAGGTGCTGAGGTATTGATCCGTGATTTCCTATGAGAATTAATCTTTCTCTTCTCCACTTTTTATGGTGCAATTCCTCGATATATTTAGTTCTCGGATAGCCAAAGAACAAATCCTTTAAGACTTGGCTTCGTCTACTCTGCATTGGACTTTAGCAAATGGTGGCGATTAGATCCTTACTCCCCTTGACTTCGACACACAAAAACAAGATGTGTTAGGAAATTTTTGTTGTCATTTTCGGTTTAGCAACCCAAAATTAGGAAGAAACAACCTTGAACATCAGAGTCGCCGACTAGTTTACAGTCACTAGTGTTACTTATGAGATAATATTAATCAAAATTGCTATTATGAGCTGCCTGGACTGAAACGAATTTAACCCAATAATGAATAATTAATGGAAAAATTCTATTCCTTTAACGGTCGCGTCTCAAGCTGATTAAACCGGGGTGTTGAAAAAATATTTAAAATTCGTTAATATCTGGCGTTATCATTTCTAATAGCCTTGACAGACGGCCGCGCTAATCCGGATTACTGCGCGCTTAATCAGATCCAAATTTGTAGGTGACAGATGGCAGCTACGCGAGTCAGAAACTCTAGTAAACAGCTGATTGTCATTTTTATAATATTTTCATTGGAAATGGATAGGAGATAAACATTGCGGTTGTTAGCCGTCCAATATTTGCAAAACCATTTTTTTTTATTAAAAAAACACATTAAAACGTTATTTTTAAAACTGCACCATAACATAACACCATAATAAAAAATTCGTGTTTTATTATTGAAAATTTGAAAAGCTGTCAGTGTTGTTTTTATACCCTGAACAATATACTCTGTTTCTGTCTAAGTTTGCCACGAAGTTTGTAATACCCAGAAGGAAGCGTCGGAGACCCTATAAAGTATATATTTATATGATCAAGATGTTGAGCTGAGTCGATTTAGCCATGTCCATGTGTCTGTCTGTCCGTCTGTCTGTATATATACGAATTAGTCCCTCAGTTCTTAAGATATTGTTTTGAAATTTTAAAAACATCATTTTATCTTCAAGAAGCTGCTCATTTGTCGGAATTGCCGGGATCGCACCACTAATATATAGCTGCCATACAAACTGAACGATCGGAATCAAGTTCTTGTATGGAAAACTTTCACATTTCACAATGTATTTTCACAAGAGTTGGTATCAGTTATTATTCCTAAAAATATTATAACATCGCACACTGGTCGATTTCATAGGTCAAAAATAAAAAAATAAAAGTTTGAAATTTGGCGCTGTTTATTTGATTAGCAGCTAATATAATTGCAGCGCATTTATTACTTATGCTTTTAGGAAATACAGGGCCCTCCCGTTCTTACGCAATTGTATCTTTGTTATTAATTGGTCAAATTGCTTTATTAGTATTAAAAAGTCAGTATGTATTAATAACAATTATGACAGTTATAACACTAATCACCCTGTTTTTTTATCTTAAAACTCCAATAAAACTAGCGGTAAATACTTTTTGCTCTATCCCATTCGTAGGGGCTACGAAAAGCGAGAGAAGTGAGACAATAGAAACACGGGGACTGTGAAGTGAAAATAGCTTAAAAATTGTCTCTTATAATAAATTAAATTACAGTATAAAATCGTGTTCAATCCCCATAAATCGAAATGAGTATTGATAATAGGGGTGTATGTTATATAACAAAGTGGTTTTTATGTAATAATTTGTTGTTTTATTATTGTAAAACAATTGTTTTATAAGTGCCCTTTGGAGTGGTAGGTTTTTCTTTATACATCCATTTAAGGTATACAAAAAGTTGTGATCCCTGTCTCGCCCTCAAATGAATCAAGCTTGTTTATATTAGTTAATGTTTTCTAAGTCTATGATTTTGATTTCCGCTGCAACTTTTTGCAACTTTCTTTGTGCTTTATGTTATTTTACCGGGCATTCGATTTTGTGTGAGTTATTTTTTATAATTTCTTGTATTTACGTATTCGTGCATATTTTATTGTTTTTTATATTTTATTTCATCATACATATATGTATAAACATATTTGAGCTTTGGTTTTTATTTTATCATTTTCTCATTTTTATCAAATGTTTGTTTTATACGTACTTTATGATGTAAACTTTCACGACTATATAAAATAATATATTTTTGAATTTTGGTGTTTAGAAAATGTATGAAGTAATATCTCTTATCACCGAAGTAAGTTTAACCAAGCATCAGTATCAACTTATTAGAGACAAAAAACTTGATATTAACTTTTTACCCTGCTATGATAACATTTTAAAGGAAAAACAGTTATCCTGCAAAAAAAGATCTCAGAATCTGATGTTGAAGTTGAGATAAAAAACTATTGAACCACATTACGTAACAAATGTAATTAATGAACGGAATGAGTAATCCTTATTACCTATTATCAATAGGAATATGTGGCTTTAATGGCAGTTATGGTCAGAGGGAGTATAAGAAGAAATTTGAAAATAATAATTTGGAAGACAATAATTTATTTGTCACGACATATGTCCTTGTATAATTGATAATAAAATCGCAAAATGATAAAGAGCACAAACAAATTTGGAAAAAGTGCAGACCTTCGTCCACCCGCTCTGTTTAGTTTAATAAACCCTAAATGCATTAGATTTGCGTTAGATCCTGCAAAGGAATTAACTTCAAAATATTTCGGGTATTAACTTCCTTCGTCAGTCCGTAAAACTTTAATTCACGCTCCCGATATTATTCAATATGCTTCAGTTTTAATGCTGAATCAAGCACTAAAGGCGTTAAGATTTATCGACTCCATCATAGAGGAAAGAACTAACGGATGGCTATAAATAAGGACTTGCTAAACCGATTACTTTTGAGCTTAGATCCTTTCACCACCAGACAAAGAAAACTATCATGAAAAATTAAATCAATTTTATTAAACTTAGTTTTTGATTTAGTTAAGTAATATTCCAGAAATTCATTTTTTCGTTTATCAATTTTTTTTTAATTTAATATAATTAATTAAAATTCGTTACCATCGGGTGGTGGCAGAGTGGGAAACGGGAGAGGGACATTTTAAAAAGCTTTGGCAAAAGTTGCACTTTTATATAGGCAGTGAAAGTATTTTTGGCTGCTGATTCCATACAAGACCGACCACTGTGCATCGGAAGAAATTGTTCATATTGGGTTACTATTGATATCTTAAGAATACAGAAAAAAATTTTACAAAAAAATATTAAAAATTAAAATAATTAGAGCGGCGGGGGAGAGACAGGTGTAAAAAAAAAATGGCGCATCCTGGTGACATTGATCCTGATTCTCTTGGTGGTCTGAAAAAAAATCAGAAGATATTCTTAATCATTAAGGATGTTGTTATAGTCCGGGAACACGAAAATTTTTTTGTTTGAAAAATGGCGACTGCCTGAAAATAAAAATCATTTTTTACGCTTTTCTTTGAAATTCCTGAATTTTTTTTAGACATAAGGTTCACACAAAATTTCAAGTAAAATGGTAATCGGTAAAATCGGGTACCGTGTGGAAAAAAGTAGTTTCGAGAAAAACGCGTTTAAAGTTTAGGAGACAATTCTAGTGAAGAATACCCCCTTAAACACATATCTACTAAAAGAAATGAACCTGTGAAGGGTATATTAGTTTCGTTGCAACCGAAGTTAATATTTTTTTTGGTTTTTTCATATACTATAGATTAAAGTTTGCCATTTTTAAGAACGTTGCTAACGAAAATGTAGCTAACTCTCTAAAACTTTGAGGATTAAATGGGAGTTAGCAACGGAGTTATCTTCAATAACTCTTGAATTACGCTGTCTGTCAAGGGCTTTCTGATCGGAGTGTATCATTTGTGTTGGTACGGTTAAGACGACATTCGGCAATTGATCTGACTTATCAGCTGGTATGATTTCATCAAAAAAGGAAACTTACTTTTTTATTGTTATCAAAAATAGCATTATTTTGATGTCAATAATTCGAAAATGATTGGATGAAATATAATGAAACTTGGATGGTATTCGAGGTAAGATCTCTTGATCAGTCCACGCAGTATAAGGAAGTAGTTAACTGTAATTAAATTAGTCAAACAAAATTATAAATAAAGCTTCACAAAAATGAAATGAGTTACATAAGTCCATCTTAAGTCCTAATGGGGCAATTAAATTCTCTACAGGAGCTTAATATACACACACACACACGCTTCCAAAAGCCGTAAAGTAGAGCAAACAATTGGCTTCTGCAAACTAGAGCCAAAATTTTAATGGCCCTAAAGTGGCGAAAATCTACGAAAAGCAAATAACAGGGAATTCGGTAAAATGCAACACTTCAACAGCACTCAATTACTGCGTCGGCAACAACAGCCATTACAATACCAACAGCTGGCAGCATTACCAAGTACACTGCAGAATGGAAAATAAACTACATTATAAAGTTAGTGGCGGCAAATAAGCTAACAAGCTACGAGAGCGAATGCACAGCAACAACAACAAAAAATTTAGAGCAAATTATCGCCAGCAACAAATACTAATGGCCGTGTCAGTCATTATGTAATACCCAATTTAAGCCAATCGCATCACACCCGCCCAGACAATGTGTAAGCAGCACACATCAGAAACGCTTCTCCGACCCTCTCCCACCCCCGCTGGCAGCTAAGCCCCGCTCGCCCGTCACTCGGATATAATTGCAAATTGCGCTTCCTTCGTTTGGCCTAAATATTCTTTAAATTATGCACTTTTCCGCTAATGTTGCTGTACAGGCAACAACAAAAACAACCAATATTATGGACAGTAAGTAAGTAGCAACATCCAGCGAGGAGCAACATTAAAATTATACGAGTAAAGGCAACTATTTTCTTATAATAATCACAACTCGCGCCCGCTTCTTCTCATTTGGCCGCTTTTTATACATGCTCTACTTGGCTATTACTCAACACACTCGCAGCTTGCGCGTTTGAAATTGTGATTATATCCTTTGCTGTTGCGAGCAGTAATGACTACTTCTTTCTTGCTCTGTTGTCGGCGCCGTCGTTGCGAAATAGCTTGGAAGTGTGCGGCTTCGACACCAGCGCCGAGCGAGGCAAAGCTTTCATGGCATGCGCTGATACGAAGTGGCGCACAATGGGTTAATGAGCATACCGTATGTTAACGGAATCTAGCTTTTGAAAGTGTGAACATCGTTAAAAAATGAGCACATGTAACTGTATACTCGTTTGTCAGTCAATTTGCTTAACAAATTCTAGATGAAGATATAAAGTTCAGGAGCTTATATTGTATGAATAGATGAATCTTTTAGAGAATCGGAAATGTAAGAAATCGGTTCGAAATTAGATGAGAAATAACACATACATATGTATGTATGCCTATTCTGCTCCAACCGAATCCGCTTCGTACAAGCCTTTTGAGTACCGAAGACCATAAACCCAATGGTCCAATCCAAATTAAGTTGGTTCAGACAGCTGAACTCTGAAGAGATATGAAGAACGCATTTGAGGTATCGTAAACAATATCAGAGAAAGTGGATGTTGCATGACCTCGTCATTAATGTAATGTTAAATTATTTCGAATTGCTCAGCGTCACTCATATTCTGTAGATTAAGCACCAACCACTTTTGCTTGTTCTCAGATCTTGTGAGAATTCTCGTTGGAGAGGAATTTAGTGACAATAAAAGTAAGCAAAATGCAACTCGCACTGGAATACTGCACCGAAAGAAGAGGTTTACTATAATCGTTGATTTCGATAGCAACTTTAATAAAGAACAGAATCAGATTTTGATAAAATAACTGTGTTTATCTTTACGTTACGAATATATGGTACGAACAAATACAACGGGAACATCTCTTTGAAAGCGATAAAACGAAGCCATCGTTAAGTTACAGCAATGGCCTGTTCCGTCTCGTAGATACTTAGATAGGGGTTTTAAGTAATATATCGAAGCTTATATCGGTTCTACCTTCTTCTGTTGTATTTTCATTTGATCAGCTTTACGGCTGGGCGTTCTTGAAAACGTAGTGTATAGTGTAGTATAATTCATAAATTGTTCGATGTTAAAGCTTCGGATGGGAAAAATATCGATTGTAGATTGTTTTATAAAATAATTTCGTCAAATTTTACTAATTACTTCTTGCTTTATTAACCATAAAGTCGTTTGTTATCATATAAAGTAACTTACATTTAAGTAATCTAAATTAACAGGGAAGGAATGGAAATTGCTTCGTAATTTCACTAGTGTTTTTACTCATACTTCCAAAAAGCGCAGTTGCACGAGGCAATGAGCTGTTCTATGGATGCGTTAAGGCTCAGGGGAAAGGTTGGTGAAATAGATCTAGCAGTTCTCCGGTATAGCACTTAGTTGACGCTACTAGATTTAAATCCATATAATTTTTGTTAGCCTAAACCTTCAAAAGACGCATGAATAAATTCGGATCATTTCATCGGATCGGATCATTTACATAGTAATGTGAGCAAAAATTTCTTCATTTATTCTTAAAAATCTATGTTGTTCCAAAAAGTTTAGTGATTTTGGACGCAATTGTCAACGATGCCAGTAAGATCTCTGATCTCAGATCCTTTTCTAACGTTCATATTTGATTCGCGTACACTAAACCGACAGTCATAAAAACCTAGAAAAAATTTCACGACGAATCGGTTTTCGCGTTTATACTAAAAAGTGTTACTATTTTTTCACTCAGTAGTAGCTTGTGAATTACAAAATATTGAATAAAGTAGCTTTTGCTATTGTAAAAAAATGGACAAAAATAAATTTTGCGCATTTTGATTGAACAACGACGGCAACAGTGCATGAATTGGACTTCGAGTTGCTTCCGCATCCACTCTATTCTCCAGATCTGGAACCCAGCGATCATTAACTGTTCTCAAATCTCAAAAGAATGTTCGCTGGGAAGAAATTTTCGTCGAATGGTGGGGTGATTGCCGAAACTGAGACTATTTTGGATCAATAGGAAAATTCTAATACAAAAATGGTATAGAAAAGTTAGCAGTTAGGTCGCTATATCAGTGTGTCACCCTTGAAATGAATTATGTTGAATAAAAAAACGAGTTTTGCCAAAAAAATGAGTTTTATTGTGATAGGCTGCGAACTCTAGTGAGTTGCATTCAGCTACTTTGTGACAAGGAACTTCAAAGCTGCAAATAAACATACTTTTATCTTATTGTCATCGAGTTGGGAATGAGTTTGAAGTCTGATAGGTTCAGTGGTGTTTTCGTCCTCCTCAAAGATAATTTTTTTAGTTGTAGGGATCTTTAAGTAATCTTTATCCATTGTGCAATGTGAAATGCTGTATGCGAATTATAGAAGCTGTTTGGAAGAAGACGAGTTAGAGGATCATCACAATATTTTTAATTCGACTCTTGTCTTAGCGGATTTGATTTTATAAAGGAATATAGTTTAACTGTTCAGCCTTAAAACGTAACCCAATCAAACCTTATTCAAATGTACTAAAACGGAAAATTTTTTTCGTGACTGAAAATTTTAAAAACCAATTTAATTTTAATTCTGGAATAATTTGTTACAGCTACAATTATATTTATATGTTATATCTCAGTTAACGAAAGTTTATATACAAGAATCTTTTTTTGGAACTCAGAAATTCACTACAAATTGCAACACTACTTCACAATTGGTAGCGCAAATAATTGCAAGCAATTTTCCATATTCTACTTGACTTGCAGAGCTCGTTCGCCCAAAATTGCTTCAGGCACAAATCTTTTATTCTCCGCTACGAAAGTGGAGAAGCTCAAATACTTGCAGCAGTTAAGCTTACACTTTTCCTCCACATATGTATGTACATATTTTACTTTATTTCTGTGTATTTTTTTAAGAGCGACATCTTTTTGGCACTTTCCGTGCAGATTCTGTATAAACACATCCTTATTTTGATAATATCAAGTCATACTCTTATTACCGCCTGTGTTAACCGGAGCGTGTGTGTTAGCACTTTATCTCTCAGTTATTTCTTCGGTTTCGTATTAACTCGAGTGCGAAACGAAATAGAAATCTATTTTTTCACACATACTTACGCACATACAGCACAGATGTCCTTGGATGAGTGCAAAGGACTAAATGCAGTTTTATTGCTGAGCGCTTCAGATAAGCATCTGGGTGGTTACAACCGACATATAAATATAGTTATTTATATATACGTGTGTGTATATTGTATTTTGATACATTTCCCGTGAAGTCAATTTATTTTTGAAGTGAACTCGTTTAATTTCTTGCAACCACTGGTCGTTAGTTGCATCCAATTTGCTTCAGGTGTCTGAGCGGTGCTTATGATTGTATACATTTTTCAACCATAAACAGAAATACTACATCTACACTAATACTAGAGATTTATATTTATATGTGGTTTATTATTCCAATAACAGCGATTCATAGAATTCAAAATAGATAGAAACACTTTCTTTTAGAGCCACACTCTTCTTGAAGCGGCTTTCTTTCTAGCCAAAATTGCAAGTATTGTGTACAGAACCAAAAAGGGGGTCTTTCATCTGAGGCCACGTGAAAAGGACAAAACCTTCATAGGGGGTGTTTTTTACGTGGCGGGTCCTAAACCTAGCTCACAAACCTGGGGAGGGATATTTCGCTTTCTCACTTTAGCTCGCTTTTTAACGAATGTTTTCAAGATGAAGAGTCGGATTTACGAGTTTTAGAGAAAGGCTCTGTGGAAGATTTATGGTCCGTTGCGCATTTGGGAATGGCGAATACCACAGTCGACGGAACGATGAGCTGTACGATATAATAATTATATAACGACCTTGACTTAATTCAATAAATTAGGGGACAACGGCTACGTTGGCTAGGTCGTGTCGTCCGAATGGACGAAAACACTCTAGCTCTGAGCGTATTCGACGCAGTTAACGCCAAAGGAAGCAGAGGAAAAGGGATACTTTCACCCTGTTAGAAAGACCAAGTGAAGAAAAGCAGAAAGAGAAAACGACAGGCGCGCTGTCGTCTATAACCGCATGAGGGGTGTCTACATCAATTATGGAGAAGAAGAAACAATATGATTCTTATATTTAGCTTTTTTCTGTCAGAGAAGAGTTCATTAATAAACGTTTAAGATACCATTTTCCAGGCCTTTTATTGTGTGGTTTAGTTGGACCTAGGTCCATCGCTTTCCTCTTAATTCTTGCCAAATATGAGCATTCCCTTGAGGTCGGAAAACAGGAAATTATTCTGAATGCTATAACTGGAGATCTACGTATCACACTAAAGCTGACTGGCAATTGGGTCTCAGACAGAATGACGAAACCAAATATTCGATGAAAGAACCTTCCTATATCCATATTTTTATGGACGATATATCCAAAACGTTATGTTGATACCCATAGAGCTAGCTAATTTCGTTTAACTGAAATTTTGAAATACTAGCAACAAGGGGTACACACCAAAAGTAGTTTTGGGTAGTGAGCATGGTGAGCTGTGTCGATTTAGCATCACCCCTGAATCTGTCTTTCTGTACATCATTCCAGCCACAAACTTACACTGGAATGCAGAGAAATGTGGTGAGCTGAAGACAAATGAAACTTAATTGGCAAGAAGTAAAAAGCTGTCAGCACCAGTTAAATCCTATACTGTCAGGTACTTCCCTAAATATGCACATGGTTTCCCTTAAGAATTCGTGGGAGTGTTACAAAGGCGGGCCGATAAATACTTATCGTATAACAGTAAAATGAAAATTTTGGCTTTTTCGGTAGATTGTCAGCTACACTTATGCCAGCGATGTTCCATTTTCTCCAACGCGTTTGAAAATAAGCATTTCGAAAGTCTGCAAAGTAGGGACATGAGCATGGCTTATCAAATCTGATGGCCAATTTCAATATCAATTTTTGACGGCAGCCATCGAATCCACGATAAGCTACTGCATAACGGTACATTACTTTCAGAATAGAGGCGACATCGGCAGGTGAGGTCAAGTACTTTTTGGACCGCCCTCGCAGATACGAGATAAAAATGAAGCTCGGCTTGTATACCCGAGCATGCTGTTGAATTTTTATTAGGGACTACACCAATCAGCTCAAACAGTGACATTCGACATGAGCCATGAAAAACCGGAGCTCGGCCGCCCTGCGTCCACACTCCCTTTTCGCAACCAGCTGCAACCAACTGCTAAGCTGACTCTAAGTTACACGGCGCTGTCGGAAGTGTTGTGCACCCCATGTGTGGCATGAAAACCCAGAAAGATGTGCAACAAACGAGCAGCAAGCCTTTTATGCTTTTTTTTTTGCTCGAATCAAATATTTACTTTGATGTGCATGTTTTGGCTGTATTTTGTTCCGCGAATTTGCAAGCCATGCTAACAGCAACAACAACAACAACCACAACGCAGAGTGCAGCCTGCACTTTCAGGCAGATAAACCCGTTCGGTGGCAGGCGCAAAAACGCACCAACACAGCGAAATCACAAAGTAATATTTTTGCGTTAGATTTTCGACTTCATTGTTGTTGTTTATTTGCGTGGGTGTTTTTTCGGCGTTGCGCTTTTTTTCCGGCTTACTTCAATTTGTTGCAGTTTTTGTGCCATGAGCGTCGCGCGGAGTTAGGAGCTTCGAATTTCGAAGGTGAAAGCTAAAAAAGCAGGTAGATAGTGCTCGTGACTTCTACAACAGACACATACACGCATGTTGGGCCGCTAAATAACTTGCTGCATGCATGCGAATGGCATTTACTGTTGCATACTTCTGGGCGCGCAAGAGCTGTTTGTTTGCGCTGTCGTTGTCAGTTTGTGTATTTTTGCCTTATTTCTTGTTTTGCTATTCACCGTTTGTTTATGCAGTCAAAAGCTGCAGTTGGCAATCAAATGCACATAGCAACGCATAGCGGCGCGGCAGCAAACACCGACTGCAAAAAAGCGATTGCGACGATGGTAACAGCTGCTGGTTGGCATGGTGAGCAATGACAAATAAATTAAATGCTGCCGCTTGGTCGTTGGCTGTTGTTTGCTGCTGCCACCAGCGTTGTTGCAGCGCAGAAATGGAAATTAAAGTGCGCAATATTTCACTGTATGGCAGTCTGTTGACCAGCCCCAGCCCCAGCCTCAGCACTCCCACCGCCAACAACCGGTGTGCTGACGTACCATTTTCATTTACCTGCCATTGCCTAACTGACATTTTAGTTTACTGTGTAAGCTTGCGAAATTCTTATTGTCTGCTTCGATCCTACTTACCGTCCTGGGGGGCCTTAAGTGGCTGAAGCAGCAGTATCGTTATGGATTACTTTTTTAACAAGTTCGAATTTGTCCCAAGGTTGTCATTGCAATCGCTTACACGTGTGCTGACATGTGTTGATGCGTGCACAGTTGCGTGCAATATTTTAGCGGTAACTTAAATAGGATTGGGAGCTCTGGTGTATTCCTACAGCTGTGGTACTTGCTGGTGGGTCTCTATTTAATAAGTTATCAACACTAACTGTAAATAATGTTGACAACAACAACAGCAGAAAACCCAATTGCATCTTAGTATTTTAATATAGCAATTCCCATGCCATCCTCATCATCATTCTTGCGAAAATAGAGATATTTGGGGAGAAAACCTTAAAACTTTAATGGTGCTTAGATCTTAGTACAAAACATATTAAAGCTGAAGAGGTAGCAAGAAGAGGTACTCTAGAACTGATATCGGTAGAATGAGATCGGCTAAATGCTCCCATATTTTCTTGTGTTTTATTACTAGATAGCTGGGCTTCGCGGTGGCTTGGCCAGCGCTGGGGCTCCCTCGGTACATGCTCTTTTGGCCCAAGATCCATCGTAAGAGATCTAGTGATCTCTTTGCCCTCAGTAAGGTTAGCTTCTCTCTAAATGTGGGGCTTTTAACAGGCCATTGTCCTATTGGTGTCCGCGCGATAACGCTGGGAATCCAACCGACACCATCTGCAGAAGCTGTATGGAAGAAGATGAGGTGGAAATAACTCAACACTTCGTTGTTGATTGTCCCGTGACTGGGGGGTTAAGACTCAAACACTTGGCAGTGCTTACCTTCAAACATTCCACCGAACTCCATATACATTTAGCCGTGCACGTGCGATCTTTGATCAGCCATCTAACCTAACCTAACCTTAGTATAAAAAGTCTTCGACATCACTCAGTGAGTTCAAAATTATTTGAGAGAGGAATGATTTGGAATATTCAATACCACCAGTTTGAGATGAGCTCTGGGAAGCCCATTTCAAGAATAGCAACCACTTCAAATTTTACTCTCATAGGCTAGGCAGGACAATCAGATACAAAACAAGATTTCCGATGATAATGATGCAGCTTTAGAAAATAACTCTTCGAGCTTGAGTTGGAAGTTGTGAATTTGATCAAATAATTTATGCATTTAGGATAAAACTGCGGCCTACTTTTGCTGCTGAACCGGTTACCTATTCTCCCACGGAACCACCGGCTAGGTATTACTTCGTGGGAGGGACAAGACATTTAAGTCTCCTCTATTGCGCGGACTGACGGACGCCTAGTCTGTTGAAAAGATCTCAGTTTGGTCATTATGAACGCTGACGCTTCACTGACAGCTTTCCATTTATCAGTCGCCTGACACAGGAGTGTCGTCAAGTTATCGACCGTAAAACTACCACTACAACTACCACTACTGGTTTTTAGCTGTTCCCTTGTATTCGAAAATCGAGTCGAGGGCAATGAAATAATACATATTCAGAGTCTTCTATATACTCTGTACTCGTCGGACAGTTCGGACTAATGTCATTGTGGAATCGGAAAAGATAGCTTCTAAAGCATCCATGTCCACTAAGTATTTGGGTCAGATAGAAACCTAAGTCCCCATGTCGTCTGTCGATCCACGAGTGGATGTCCGGTATAAGTCGATGGGTTCAGCGCCCTTTGGGTGAGGAATTCCACCGCTCCTGCTACATTTTAGTACTCTTGTTTCTCTTCTCTGTCCTTACCGATGCTGTTTTAGGCGTTGATAACTGATATAAACGCTCGAGTTCATCTCCCTGGATGTCAATGGGCGGCATGCTGGCTAATACTTCAGCAGCGTCGTTTGATATAGTCCGGAAAGCACTTATTACCCGAATTGCAGAAAGCTTATGCACTGCAATTATTTGTTTTGCATACGCTTTGTATCCATTGCCAGTATCTATACTGGTGTCTTATACAGTATTACGGAACTCATTGCTTTCGCCATTAAGAATCGCCGGCTGGAACGCACACAGCCTCTATTGCTCATCATTCTCGTTAGGGCATTATAAATTCCGTTTGCCTTGGCGGAAGTATACTCCAAGTGTTCGTTTAGTTTTAATTTGGAATCTAATATTACTCCGAGATATTTTAATTGCGGCTGTGAGGTAATCTTGCATTCCCCTATGGTGAGCTCTATTCGTTCTTCTATCTTCCTAGTGCTTATCAGTAAAACTTCTGTTTTTTCCTCCGCCAGTTTCAGATTCATAGAAGAGAACCATTGTCGTAGACTATTTAAGCACTCATTACATTTGTTTCTCAGGTCGGCTAATTGTTTGGCGACTGCTACCACCATGAGGTCGTCCGCATAAGCTACTAGTTTCACGTCTGTTGGTTGCTGTCTTCTTAGCACCCCGTCATCATAAGGTTCCATAATAGTGGGCTTAACACTGAGTGGTACTCCACTCGAGATAGAGTAGCTCTTGATGCCTTCGTTCGTCTCAAAAATCAGATTTCTGTTTCTAAAATAGCTCGTTATTATGTTTATGAGGTATTCAGGGGCCCGTATTTCATCCAGGGCTTTAATTATGTCTGCCCATTTTGCTGAGTTGAACGCATTTTTTGCTATCTTACCCAGAAAGCTATTTTCTGGCTCTGGTGTTAAGTCTCTTTAAATATTCCAACTTGGTAAGATGTAACACATAAGAGGAATGGATGCATCCTAACCTGTTTTGTCCATTTTTTATAACTTGGATCGGTGTATGAAAAAAGTCCTTGTTTGTTCAAGATTTGAACTCGATTTAATTTTATATCCTGTTTTTCAGACCCTTTGACCTCGAGAACTAAAGTCCCTTTAAGGTTGAGGAAAATGTTGTATGATCTGCGTTCATGGAAAGAAATGTGGCAATGTTTAAATGCAATATTCTAGAGTTTATCTGCTTCCTTTGGCAACAAAAATATTGAATATTTTTCGCTCTCTGGTTCTCTCCACTATTTTCCGCTCTTAGAGGTGATTTGAATATAAACATTTTAGAGATATTCACTTGTTAAGTGCTAATAATCTTAATAAAAGTAACAATTTCGGGCTTTCTTGTTTCCCGTATGAGCCATGGTCTCAGTGCTCAAGCTAACCACAAGTCTTTTTACAGTTCCACATACTACAATCATTATCTTCAAAACCAAAGAATTTTTCGCACACAACTGTATCTGGCAAGTAAAAGTAAATTTTTCGAAAATAAATTCAAGTGAAGCGAAGAAGTTCAAAAGTTGCTAAACGATTTGAAATTCGTGCATTACCACGTTTCCCACGCCTCCAACTTGCTTCATTTATTTGCGCTGTTTTCTTAGCACCCAAGGGACCTTCCGAATTCGATTGCACGCATGTGTGCGTGCGTATGCTTGAAAGTGTCTTTGGAGCGCTGCTTCTTCTCGCTTAGTTCTGCTGCATGCGTGTGAGCGTGTGAGGCTTTAATTGCGCCGAGTTGTTGCGTTAAAGTTTTTTGAAACTTTGTTGTTGTGTTCGTCAACTTTGCGCAAAACTTTCATGCCGGCATTGTATTTTTTCATTTTGTTGTTGCCAAAATACATTTACGTAATGAAACGGAATTCAATGCCGCTCATGTTTTTGCTGAGTTTTACGAAATTCATTTACAATTTGTTGGCTTTAAGTTTGCTGCGAAAATAATTTATTTACATCTCTTGCCATTTCTGATTTCAGTTTGGGCGCTTGTTAATGACTCGTCTGGACATAATGAAAGCAATGAAATGTTTTGTAAAATTGCGAAATTAATGAAATTGCAGAACAGCTGCAGGAATTGTGGGCGGAACGTGCCCAAATTATGCCGTTATGGCAGCTGTGTGTCTCAGCTGCAAATTCGATTTTCCTTAAATGCTTGAAATTGCGACGAAATTCCCAAATTCTGTTAGATAAATATTTAATGAGCTGCAATTTGGCTACAATTGTCACTTTTGACATGCCAAATTAATCGTCTCAATTTGTTGGGCTTTCTGAGTGGAAAAATTTGTACACTTCTCAGGAATGTTGCTGAGAGACAACTGTAATTAAAAACGCAACAGGACTTGCATAGCGCTAGGTTGGGTGCTACTTCGCAAATATGGGAAACAAGAGAGTGAAATATTTCTATTTAGGAAGCCGAGAAAACAATCAACACCTTTCAATTTAGGTTAAATTTAAGATTGAGCAAGCACTAACGCCATGAAAGGTTGCATTATTCTGGCTTTTGGCTCGGGTAGTAATGGGCGTGTTCTTTTCATTTGCGCGGTTCGCTGAATGTTGCCTTCTAACTAGGACAAAGTGCAACATTTTCCGATCTTCTAAAACGGAAGAGTGAGAGATTCACATCCAATGTTTATTCATCGTTTTTGATAGTTTTTTATTGGAATTAATGTTTTTTATTAATTAGCATGAATTGGGAATTCTTGTCTGGTTCAATAATTGAAATTCGGCATCAACTCCTCTTAGCTGTATCCTTCCAGGGTATCGACTGGGTGTCGCTGTTTACAATGTCATGATTTCAAGCTGGCTCTTGTCAGAGTTATTACATTGTAGGCAGGCGGTTTCTAGCGAAGGTTGGCATAATTTCCCTGCAATGCCCTTATGACGCTGCTTTATATGATCCTCAAAAGCAGGGGAATGCGTAATACAACGTCGCTAATGAGGTACCTGGTGGTAGTATAAAACGCTATGGGTAGAGACCTTCGAATCATAAAACTCAATATGGAGGTTAACAGAGGAACGAAGCGTATCAGTCCGAACGTCGGTGGGAGAGGAGGCTGCTACCATCGACGGGCACAGCGATCCTATGACACTGCTCATACCATACCAGAGGCCATACCTCCACTGCAACGGGAGTAGATTGCGGTGGTTGTTGTACTACTGCCAAACAAGCTTCACAGCGCACGGATCCACAGTCTATAAAGACTCTGATCAAGAAAACGCTCTAAGAATAAGTGCAGAAAGAGAAGAAGAACTTCTTACGGCGGTCGGCATATGCAACATTCTCGAAAGCAAGTCCAGTAGGAAGAAGAGTTGAATGGTTTTCCTGGACTAGCGAGGAGGTAAAGAACGGCCGGGCACACTTCGTGCACGTCGAGCAAATTTACGAACTTTATCGGAATAATTTCGGATTGTGGTTTCTTGCTAACCGGCAACAACAATAAGTTCTCTTTAGATAAATGAAAACACAATTTCCTTGGCACCCGATTATACTTTATAGATTAAGTTAGTTAAGTTTAATGGCTGTTCCTCATGACAGGGATCCCGCATGGACGTCTACTAAAATCACGGAAAGGCGAGACATACTGAGAGCAAAGAGTTTACTTCATCTTTTTTTATTTCAAAACAGTCAAAAGATTTTTCGACAAGGCTAGAACTAGTGGTAGTCCACCTCTGATCTGCTGTCAAATTCTTCTATCAAGTGGTAGAAAACCCAGGAAGAGAACGGAACTTGAAAGAATTTCCTTGATATTGATAACGAGACTATTTATTACAGGTATTTGTGATTACTAGACAATCCACTACAAAATCTTTTACGGATGTGTGTAATACTCTGACAGCAATAGCTTAGAGGCTGATAATAGTTTAGTTAAACGACCCTGTTTTAATAGGCGCTAAATACTATTGAAGTTACTTTTCGTTCTTGGTTGGTATATAATTTTAAGGGACAAATTAGAATTGATTTTCCATTCGATATTTCAAACAGTTTTACATTTCAATGGTTACAAAGTCAAACCAATATCTGATTGATATCTCCTTCCAAGTTAAAGTTTTGGATATGCACAAAGTAGAATAAGTAGGGAATAAACACAATAAATGTACACTTTGATCAGTACATCAGTGTATATAAAAGCAATCTTAGTTCGGTATAACGAACTGTAGGGTACTTCAAATATAAATTTCTTAAATATTATCCTCAGTTTGAAATATGACAGGCTATTATTAAATTAAAAATCGTCACCGAACTAGTGACGGCTTTTATGAAAAGCTCTATTATGCCAAAGGTATGATTAGATGACATAGATGACATACAAGGTCCGTCGCAAAAGAAACAGGACTGTTAAAAAAAAAAAAACAAAAAAAATTAATATTTTTCAAAAGTTATATTTTTTTATTCAAAGTAGTTTCCATGTGCTTCTATACAGCGTTTAGCCCGGTCAATTAGCATTTCAAATGAGTAATGAGGTAATTTTTTGGAATGCTCTTGAGAATATCGGTCGTCACCTTTTGGATAGCTGAAATGTCCTGAAACCAGTGTCCTTTCATGGGCAAATGAAATTTTCCAAATAAGTAAAAATCACAGGGTGCCAGATCAGGTGAGTGGGGTGCGTGATTAATGGTTAATATGGAGTTTTTTGTCAAAAAATCAGTGACAAGCGTCGACCAATGACAAGGCGCATTACCGTGCAACAGGTGCCACGAACCTGCCTCACGGTATTGTGGTCGAGCCAGACGAATGCGTGACAAAAGACGCTTCATAAAACCAAGGTAAAACACAGCATTATTCGTTTGGCCAGGTGGGACGAACTCTCTTTGTAAAATACCCTCTTAATCGCAAAAACAAATCAGTATTGTCTTTATTTTTGACTTCTGAAGACGACTTTTTTTGGCCCGACTTCTGATCGTCACAGAGGTTCTCACGACCTTCTTGGAATCGCTTAAACCACTCATGCACATTACTGCGGGATAGGCACTGATCACCATAAACTTTTTTCATCATTTGAAATGTTTCAGTAAACGTTTTCCCAAGTTCAAAACAAAATTTAATATTTGCTCTTTGTTCAAAATGCATTTTACGACCGATAACCAAAAGCTGCTGTCACTTTTTGATCGATAACATCGATTGTAGTTCATGTCAACAAGGGATCAAACTTTTTATTTCATATACCCACCAATAGGTGGCGCCACCAACGTCGCTACAGTTATATTCAAAAAGTCTTGTTTCTTTTGCGACAGACCTTGTACATTTCTTAAATTTGACATATCTGACAAATGGTCTCTTTCAATGACAATCGATTCCAGACTCAAGCTACTACAACCGAATTTGCGAAGTGCAAATCTTGTAAGAACCGCTCACGGTCCATATAACGGTACTGTTAAAAATTATTATATAAACCAATAACGAAATAAGCGAGGAAAATGAAATTTTACCTCTGAGATGGCATGAGAGAGTTCTATGGGAGCCGGCGTGAAAATAAGACGATAATCGTAGCACCGCCTACTTTTTGGTGAAATCGCATGTCTCGGGACCGGTCTGATCGATTTCGATTCAGTACGTGGCATTCTTTTTATATTCTTATGTCACTGTGTGAAAATCTACGAAATCGGACAACAACCACGCCTACTTCCCATATAGCGCAATTTCAAATTCCGCTTGATTCGTTCAGTTTCCAGTACACAAATCAAGAAGAAATTAATATAACGGGATACAACTTTGCACGAATAATGTCTTAAGTGTATGCCAACTTATGACCAAAAATTATTCAAATCCAATAAAAATTTCTCAAGACCCTAGGTACCGAATATTTAGACCTCGGTACTTATAATTGACTTTTGAACGAAAATGTCGGTCAATGTTTGAGAAACATAATTGAAATTAAGAGATAATCTTTCGCTTATAATGGTATGTCTGTATGTCAAAAATGGGTTGAATCAGACCAATACTTCTCTTAGCCCCCTATCTCTATAACAATGAAAATAAGAGAGAGCGTTTTACTCATAACAGTGTATCTTTGTACGTGAAATTTATAAAATCGGTGGCATTTTATTAGTCCGTGGCAAGTTAATTCCATGTAGTATTGGCAAAAAGATAAAATCGTGTTAATACTACTCAAATCCCACACTCTTCTTATGCGTGTTTTATATAGTTTTCGCTGACGGGAAATAAAATAAATTACACTTAAAATTTCTTTAGTCTATGACCTGTCTTATTAACAGACACAAATTAAATATAATTTCTGCATTATTTTGTCGTTTTACCAACACTTGACGGCATTTCCCCAAAATATTGTTTAAATTCGATCAACCTTGACAATTGTTGACATTTGAAAATATTAGTTAAAATTAAAT
This sequence comes from Bactrocera correcta, assembly GCA_027475135.1. Taxonomy (NCBI): domain Eukaryota; kingdom Metazoa; phylum Arthropoda; class Insecta; order Diptera; family Tephritidae; genus Bactrocera; species Bactrocera correcta. The sequence continues at coordinate 141,228,617 of CM050323.1, read as the reverse complement.
TACAAAAGGTAATTAGTTTGCCTTACACAATAAGCAATAATTCATTTGAATCACCCTATAAAATGATTGCTATAAAAACATAACCGCCATAACGATTAGTGGAGCTGTCGTTAAATAGGATTTGGTTAGCAAAAGTTGCCGACAAGACAAAAACTAATTTATATTAATTACGGATCATTCGCCAGCGGAAGTGACGGCATCCGGGGTGGATAACTGACTGACTGACAACCGAAAGTTCGCTTCACTGACCATTGCATGTTTCGGCAGATAAAGTGCGCCACGCACACTCACACAAATACGTGCACGCATTCAACTATATGTATATATTTAGACAGACCTGTAGACATACGCCTGATGGCCCGTGGCTGGGAGTTGCCATTGTGTCACAGATAATTTGGCTACTTTTCCGCCAGCGTTTAGCAACCGACGTCGGCGGCAGCACTCTTATTGCTATTGTTGTAATTGGTAGTAATTGCATAGGCGCAGCACTTCAAATTGCGGATGTGCGTGGAATACAAGGACGAGAGTGTAAATATAAATATGTGGTTGTTTGTGTGAGTGTCAGTGAGTGCGAGTTAATGTGTGTGTGTGGTAATTTGAACTGAACGAAATGTAACGAGATAGTAGCTGGACGCTTGTGTAATGAAATTCTATTTAAGTTTAGCGTGTGTAATTAAAAGAAGCATGCCACAAACATAACGGGACATAATGTTTAAATAGCAAAAATAAATGCAAACACAAAAAAACACTAATATGCCTGTATGTTCGTATGTGTATATAAGGAAAACATACATCCACAATAACAAAAACAAAAACAAAAAAGGGAGGCAACGAAAATTCATTAGACAATATGACCTACAGCGACTGCACTCAACGAGCGCTCGCATACAAATCGAAACAAAAGCAAAAGTGAAGTGGAGCGGCGCCGGTGTGTGTGGCGGTAGGCGCATATGATACCGTTGGAATATTAGTTGCACAGACGAAAACGTAATGAACAGGTCACAAATACACATCCGACATGATACTCATATGTACACGTGTGTGGCGGGTGCCGAGGGAAGAGAAAATGGAGAAAAATTGCGAAAGAGCAATAAAATATCGCTCATACGCCGTGCAGGGTGCAGGGTGCACCGTGACCATGACCTCTCCTCAACAAATCTACAAAGGACAGCAGAGCATAACAAACAGCGAGCTTTACTAACAGACTTCAAGTGAGTATACAAACACTGAGCTTATATGTAGAACAGACTGACTGAATGAAAAACTGAATGGCAGACTAAAGAGCTGGCTGGCTTCAATGGCAGTTTGGCAAAAAGAGCTTGGCTGACTCGAGGAGGGTAAGTATGTTAATAAAATATGTGTGTATGTGTATGCCTTATACGTGCGTATGTAAGTGTATGCATGGAAGAGCGAAGCGTATGTGATGCTCGTTTCGAGTGCTCATTAAGCCAGCAGCTAGGTTCGTTTGAGTATGCTTCTGTGCCGACAAAAAAGCTGCACTGTCAGAACAATTGTCTCTCAAACACACCGGGTTCTCTAACAAACTCTCTGAACCGTTAGATACAAAACATAATCTCAGTTAAGACAGCTCGTAATAATATCAATTATGTAATCTAAAATTGGAGAAATTTTTCTAATAGCTCAGGAACAACACGCCAAGGGTACATATGGTATATACATATTTCATTTTTACCAATCACTTACAGTAAAAAAAAAAAAAAATACTAAGCAAGCAGACGCTAAATTGATGATAATGAATAATAAAAAGCGTTTTGGTGTGTTGAATCTAAAAGGAAAACTGTAAGGAAATCAAAAGATCAATGGAAGTGAGATGGAATTTCGAATACAATGACAGCTTAGGCTTTATATAACCAAGCCGGCTCTCATTAAAGCTTCTTTTACAGCGGCGTAAGGGAGAGTGAGCTATTTGTAGTATATGGGAGTTGGAGTAGTATCGACCAGATTTTATTTATAAGCAGTTATCATAACACATACTTGGGTTTAATTAAGGTACCTCGGATACAACCACCAATAATAAAGAGTAAAATCAGCCGGATGTTCCAAAATGCTGATGATAGGACTAGATCAAGGTAGAGAGCGGCCAAAATTTTGGAAATCGGACAATTTGTAGATATAATTGTATGCATATTCTGTCTGACCAAATTACGGAAACTTTAAGACTGACGAGCATGCAAGAAACCAGACTTTCGCCTTAATATCAACTCTTTATATATCTCTTAAGCCAAACCTAGGTTTGTTATCATAGAGAGGAGGCACCTTGGCTATCTTTTACTCGTATTAAAATCCGCATCGTTTTCAACTTTCCTTGGTGTGAGCTCACCTGCTTAGCATCTGTGGCTTTTCCAGCAGGGCCTCTCCATATGAATATGAGTGAAGTCATATTTTCATGTGTGTCTGTCGCTCAAGCATTTTATTACACAAATTTTATTGTGTTTTGTTGTTGTTGCTTGTCCGGATATCCATGCCGTTTTATGTTTCCATTACAAATGTAATGAGTGAAATATATGTCTACAAGCGCACAGGTGCCATAAGCCGACAACACACGATGTGTTCGCAGCAAAATACTCACATGTATGCATATTACCTTGTGTGTGTGTGTGGGCGAAAGAGTTATGAATGCGAATTCGGAGCCTCATAACTGCCGGTTGTTCACCAACAGTCATAAAAGTTTAAGCAAAAATAATAACAAGAAAAGTTACAACAGCCACAGCCATAATTATATCATAATAGCAACAACAACAATATTAAGATGAAGACAACAACACAAAGTGAGCATAAATTCATGAATTAGCACCATTAATATGCGTGTGTGCATGAGAGTGTGTGAGTGTGGGAATTTTTGTGTTTTTGGTTGAACATCTTAATGGGAATTGTGATTGAGAATTTATGTGATTGCTTGGGCACTGCAGCGCTCTGTGCTCCATGTATGAACATTTAACGTAAAAGGTAAAAGTATGATAATTGTGAATTAATTCTTATAAATAAATGTACAGACATGTGTAAGGGGTTACACCAAAAGAACACATACTTTACTTGTAATTTTCGGTATAGGTTTTTGAAACCAGAAGTGTTTTCTAGTGAGGTTTGAATGTTTTTAGCATTACTACCGTTACTTACTATATTCTGAAACTGGAATGGGATGCCATATTAAAACAAAAAAAAAAAAAAAATACTTTAATGTCTATTAGATTTGTGAACCAGAGTTGACAGTTTTATTTCAATAGTTTCTATTTTGCATAAATACAAGATGCGTTCCAAAGTAAACTGGTAAATTTTTTCAATCTAGCGGCCCCTAGTGCCGCCATTCGTGATCATTGGAAATTACTTCGAAACTGTACGTAATTTCATCAAAAATCAGAGGAAAGCGCCATTGAAATTCATGGAAATGGAATTGAACATCTCGCACTTTGACCAAACATTTGGGCTTACGAAAATTGCTCAGAATCCAACATTCGAAGAACGCTTGTGATTATTTCCCCCAAAAATACATTTTAACCATTAACCACTCCCCGTATTCTCCTGATATGGCACCGTGCGACTTGTTCTTTTTCGGAAAAATGCATTTGCTCTTGAAAGGAAAGCCTTATGCGGAGTAGAGGCCATTCAAAACACTCGTTTGACATGCTTTTGGATCGTGCAAAAAGCTGTATTGACGAAAAAGAAGACTATTTTGAATAAAATAACTTGATTTTGCCGTTCTGTTTTTTAAGTCCTGTTTACCTTGGAATGCACCTTGTACATCCGCAATCGTTTGGATTAATTTTCGAGTAATTTAAAAAAATGTGGGGAGGAAACGAGAGAGTGGCTGCACTATTATCCTAATGTGATGAAAGAAACGTATCAAAGTTGATGGATCGACCCAATATGGTACGTATTGTCAACTGGAAAGTTCTAAAAGAAAAGCTAATAAAAGACATTTAATAAAATATTTATCCGATCTTTCTCTCTTTGTTTAACATAATCGATGTATCCTTAGTTTTCACACAAACAAACAAAAAAAAAAAAAACCAAAAAAAAAAAAAAAATAGTGATATTATAAATAGCATGTAGACCAGTGTTGTAATAATAAAAACCCCAAAAAAAGAAAATCAATCGAAAAATTTCGCTTGTTTTAGCTGCATGGTTTATAAAGAGGAACAAAATAATTTTTGACCACAAGCAGCCCCAGTTCAATACTGTGCTAGATTCGGTTTATCTATCCTAGCTTTCCAATTTCTCTTTAAGGTTAACAATTTTTTTAAATTCCATCCAATAAGGTTGTTAACCTTAAAAAACAAAACGCCTAAATAGATTTCTGATATGTTAAAAGTGCTTTATCGACAGCAGTATGAATCCCCTCTTGGAGATCAGACATAAAACCAACCCTAATCCAACGAATATTTTTAATTCTTAAAATATTCTATCGGGAGAAAAATAAAAAATGTAAGGGAAAAAGTGGGATTTCTTAAGGTCTAACAAATAAAATCTCTTCGAATCCTTTAAGAAAATTGTTAAATAAGTCTATGGAAATTTACGTTGAGCACAAATATGGTTTATGTATGAATATCATGAACGAAGAAATATAGCATAAAGCATGTATGCGTGGTGCTATTTACTTAGAAGTTATTAAGTGTTTAAAATGTAACTTGAAAGCTCACAGATATTTGAATAACTCCCTATCAACTTAATTAAAACTTCATTATATCTCTTAAGAGCAGAAGAGCAACAAACAATCTACGACACTTCTTACTTATATCGGGTTTGAGACTTGTCATAAAGTTATAAGTTATAATGATTCGAAAACATAGCATTAAGAATTTTAAATGTGTAACCTAATTTTTGTATGAAATCCAACAACAATTTTTTTAAACAAGTGTAAAAATTTATAATTTTACGATTTTACGATGCTTTACAACGGATTGTGAGTACCCCAATAGTGTCTAAAGGAAATCCATATTTTTCCATCAGAGATGGGGCTCAGGAAAATATCGATAAAAAAAATAAAAATTTTCAAGTCCAACGGTAATACTCGTATAAGCACTATTGTCCAGAAGTTAAAGTTTGCAATAAAACATTTGAAACCATTTAAGTAAAGCTGTGATCCCAACTTCTGTCTGAATCGCAACAAAATCGATCATGTTCTTCTGAAACGGATGGTTACTGGTGATGAAAATTGGGTACTGAACTTCAGAATGAGATTGGTAAGGAATCATCTTTATCAGAATCATCAGTTTTATTAGCAAGTTTTGCGGTTATCTAAATTGCACACAGCACTTCCAATAATATGATTTCAAAAAAAGGCATATATGTATATGGAACGATAAATTTTTATCGGATTCTAATTTGAAAAAATCAGGTCACATTCATATCATAAATGGAATTGATTTGTATCCAAAGATAATGAAAGAAGGTATAAGAAAAGCTGATGGATTATTAGGACAAGCCACAATGCTGGGTTGCATTCTTTTTTTTAATTCAAAATTATTTTATTTATTGAATCTGCTTTTTCTTAAAGCCTAACAATAAGATATAAAATATTAAACCTATTAAAAGCTAGATATGTTCAAGCAAGTGGTTGAGCTATTTTGGTGATACGTCGCTCTTTAATAAAGGGTGATTTTTTAAGAGCTTGATAACTTTTTTAAAAAAAAAAACGCATAAAATTTGCAAAATCTCATCGGTTCTTTATTTGAAACGTTAGATTGGTTCATGACATTTACTTTTTGAAGATAATTTCATTTAAATGTTGACCGCGGCTGCGTCTTAGGTGGTCCATTCGGAAAGTCCAATTTTGGGCAACTTTTTCGAGCATTTCGGCCGGAATAGCCCGAATTTCTTCGGAAATGTTGTCTTCCAAAGCTGGAATAGTTGCTGGCTTATTTCTGTAGACTTTAGACTTGACGTAGCCCCACAAAAAATAGTCTAAAGGCGTTAAATCGCATGATCTTGGTGGCCAACTTACGGGTCCATTTCTTGAGATGAATTGTTGTCCGAAGTTTTCCCTCAAAATGGCCATAGAATCGCGAGCTGTGTGGCATGTAGCGCCATCTTGTTGAAACCACATGTCAACCAAGTTCAGTTCTTCCATTTTTGGCAACAAAAAGTTTGTTAGCATCGAACGATAGCGATCGCCATTCACCGTAACGTTGCGTCCAACAGCATCTTTGAAAAAATACGGTCCAATGATTCCACCAGCGTACAAACCACACCAAACAGTGCATTTTTCGGGATGCATGGGCAGTTCTTGAACGGCTTCTGGTTGCTCTTCACCCCAAATGCGGCAATTTTGCTTATTTACGTAGCCATTCAACCAGAAATGAGCCTCATCGCTCATCGGACACGGACGCGAAACACATTTCGAACCGAACACTGATTTTGGTAATAAAATTCAATGATTTGCAAGCGTTGCTCGTTAGTAAGTCTATTCATGATGAAATGTCAAAGCATACTGAGCATCTTTCTCTTTGACACCATGTCTGACATCCCACGTGATCTGTCAAATACTACTGCATGAAAATCCTAACCTCAAAAAAATCACCCGTTACTACATAAATGCCTGCTATCTAAACTTTTTAGTCGTGTTTGATCGCAGAAATGTACCAAGGTATTAGCCAAAGGGTTTGGGTGATCTCGGAGTTTAGATATATATTTAATTCTGCTATCTTCTACTTCTTTCTTTATCATAGAAATACCAAGGTCATTATGGATATTTTCATTACGCATTTACCATGGTGAACATGTAATTGTTCTAAGCATTTTTGATTGAAACCTTTATATTATGTCTATATTAGTTGACCAGGTTGTACCCCACAGTTGAATGCCATACTTCCAAATCGGCTTTATGACCGCATTATATAAAAGCACTTTGTTGTCTAGGCTAAGTTTGGAGTTTTTATTTAATAGCCAATTTAAATTTGCAGCTCTTATCTTCATAGATGTTATTTTACTAGAGATATGTGAGCCTTCTATCTAAGTGAATACCCAGATATGTATGTTACTTCGTTCGTTTGGGGTACTAAAATATTGTTTATTTTTACTGCCGGGCACATTTGCTCTTAGCTTACACTTTTGTTCATTTACATTTATACGCCAGTTCGCTAGCCATTCTTCGACAGAACTTGAAATACTTCGCTAATATTCTTGATGCTAAAATGTGGCATTTGTTACGGCTCACTAAAGCTGTGCCTTCCGCAAAAGTTTATGTCCACACGATATTAGCTGTTGGAAGATCTGCTGTATATATGATGTATAGTGTTGGGCCTAAAACACTGTCCTGGGGTACAAGAGCGCTTATCTGTGGATTCCGCCTCGTAATATTGAAAGATCCAGAAGCCAAGAGGTAATAGCAGCAATGACAACACTAAAACTAGACGAATTAGAAAGATTCTCGGAAATGGGAAATGGATGAATATGAGCCTAAACCAGAAGATGATATATGTGAACAGCCGGCAACACAAGATTGAACAGATCGGCGATTTGTAGTAGCCATACCATTTGAAAGAAGAAAGAGCTTGGAGAATCTAGAAAGACAGCAGCGGCTTATCAGTATATAAAAGAAATTTGATGTGAGAAGGAACCCAAAAGACGATTAAGAAAAGTTCATGCGGAAGTATCAAGAGATGGGAAACATGAAGAAAGTAGAAAAGATGGGTCAAGGTATATATTAGTTGAACTATCAAGCATTTGCAAAAACAGCAAAGGGACACAGTTTGAATGACGTATTGTTAATCGCGCCGAGATTACAAACAGGCAATGTAGATATCATCGTAAAGTGACGAATGTGGCGTTATGTAATGAGAGCTGACGTCGAAAAAAGGATCGGCAAATACAAGTCAAAGAGAAAGTGTAGAAATACTAGTAAATTCTGTGGATTAGCAGGAGGAAATAAAGGAGTTTAAGCTTACAGGTACAACAGTCGCATATGGCACAGCAGCAGCACAATTTTTAGCAGTGAGAACGTTGCGGGAGATGGTAACATTTACGGGAAAAACAATGAAAACGTAGACGGCGTCATCAATAGTGATTTTCCCCCGCCAGCGGTAAGAGTTCAAAGATTCTTCATAAAGATTATTTACACACTGTATATTATGTAGTGACATTTAATTGCATTTATTGTCGCTTTAAGCTAGAAAAGTGCTCAAACACCAACAAAACAAAAATACTAACAACAACCTATAAATATAATATATTTAACCCTAACTTGGTCACTATTTACATATGTAAATATTCGATTTTTAAAATAGCTATTATTTTCACATTTTCAGTCCTATAGAATTACGATTCGGACTCAGTGACTATTTTTTGATGTTTTTCCTGTGAATAGAAAAAAATAAAAATATAAAGTTAATTTACCGTAACTTTTTTCATTTTTCCCATTTTTTCTTCATAATTGGGCACTATTTACATATGTAAATATTTTTTGTTTTTGCGTTTGTAAAACAATACAATTTATTTATCTATTAAATTATGTGCTTATAAATTAGAAAAATAAGAAATACATAAAAAATTGCAAATTTAGTTTTTTATACATAGATTGCATTTTGTTTGCACTTTGCTGTGTTCGATGCCAACCAGTTTTTTGCACTGGCCACAAACTTTGCGTATTGAACGCTTCCTTTTGCCTTCTTTTTGATAGCACATATAGCAAGCACCTTTTATTTTCGAATGCCCACGATCATCTTCGTCTGGGACAAAATCATAATTCCTTTCGCTATGCAATGCATGAATAGGTACACCAACAATGCACTCAATTACACTCTTTGTTGGAAAATATGAAATGACACGAGGAATCTGGGATCTTTTTAAAATTGTTCGCATACAAAGTTGTTCTGCTAATTGCTGCAAAAACAAACGACGTCCACCTGTTTTGATGAATAGTACAAATATAAATCGTTCCTATTTACAACAAATGTTATGAAAAATAATTACCATTTCGGGATACAAATTGTGATGGAAAATTTTCTGTATTCATATATTATATAGGTCGCAAGTGCTGAAATGTCCAGAATATTATAAAATAGAGCAAGTGGCCAACTTGGGTTTTGTGAAATACTGCCATAGCATATGATCCATTTCGTCAACACCTCCTTTCGTCTCGTTGTAAAATAAAATAACATTGGGTTTTTGCTTTATACCCGAGAAGGTGTCTTCACATGGCATTGTTGAAAGTAAAACAACGGCTTTGTTCTTTTTGGGAACATAGGAGCAAATTGTCTTGTTTTCTCCATATCCAAATATGCTCGAATGTTCCAACCTTTGCGGGGAGGGCTTGGACTCCGAGGGCAAGCATGTTTTGTTTTTTTTTTTTTCATGGTTCCAACCAAAGACAATTTCCAGCTTGCAAGTGCATCTGCAAGTGGAAGACTTGTAAAGAAGTTGTCGCATGTGACATTTCTACCAGTATTTTTGTACTGTTCAACCAAATCTTTAACCCCTCTTTCTCCTTGGCTTTTTTCTCTGTCACTGCCCGATTTACCAGTTTAAATTTGACCAGTCAGAGGGTAGTATGATTTCGCATCACATACCCACCATAGCTTTATGCCGTATTTGGCTGGCTTGGATGGAATATACTGCGTGAACTTGGTTCGGCCTCTAAAAGGAAAGAGCTGTTCATCTACAGTTATACTTTCGCGTGGTCTGTAGTTTTGGCGCAAATTGGCGTTAAGCATTTCGAAAATTTCGGAAATTGGTGCAGCTTTGTCTGTTAAAGATCGCTGCTCTCTAGTATTTTGTTGATTAAAACGAATAAATCTTAAAATTAGTTTGAAACGTTTCGCTGACATAGCTGCCCGATACAAAGGAAATGCATTTTTTTGCCAAAGTGCTTCAAGTTTCTCATTGCTGTCATTATGACTACCAATAGCTATTAGTATACGATAGAATGTGTTAAGCTCCTCTTCTGATACATCTTCCCAAATATATTTTCTAAAGATGATGTCAAGCATATTTCTGCATGCGGTTAGAAAGGCCATAATAATTATAATGTTAACTTACCTTACACTGCTAGCGCTTTCACTCGCTTCTAGTTTTTCGTACTCAGCTTTGCTTCTTTTGTTCGTATTTCGGCAAACAAATGTCTGTATTGTCGGATGCATTATAGCGTGAAATGTGTCAAATATGCTCATATTTTTAGTGTTTGGATTGGGACCTATAAAACGACTTTCACGGAATATGTTTTGTTGCCGAAAGCGCTGAAATCCAGGCGGGCTTCTTTTCCATTTGGTCCCGTCTTTACTAAGAAAATAGCTTTCTTCATCAATGGTTGGCATATCTACTGCTTCCATTTCATGATCAGACTCCAAATCATTTTCCGAGTCACCTCCGTGACCCAGTTCCACTGGATGTGCCACCATTTCTGTATCAGAAGCATTGTCATTTAATTCGTTAACTTCTAATTTCATATCATCTTCATCGGGTGCAGCACTCAGAGCATTGTCCGTTATCATTTCCTCATCCTCGGACTCCATTTCATTAACCAGATTTTCAAAATACTTTGTTTGCATATCATATGGAAGCCTGGGATATTTTAAACATACGTAGATACTAGCATTTAGTTATATCATAAAATACTTACCGGGACACTGATGAAGCACTCAACACTTTAAATTTACTATTATTGTTAGTTGCCATTTTCACTAAACACCTGTTGCGCAATGCATACACAATTTCAAAATGACACGCTTCAAAAGTTTAACAACCGAATTCAGTAGTACATATGTATTTGCAAAAAAACTATTACCGTTATTCCAAACATAGAATGCAAAAAACGCACAAAATTTACTTTAAAAGAGACACTTTTGTTTTGAATAAAATAGCATGTGTCCAGAAAGACAAATATTATTCTTAAAAGTTACTCTCTTTCTCTCTCTAATTATTAGATTTTTACGGAATATCAACTTCTCTCTAAAATAACATATAAAAATGTACGTATTTACAAATGTAAATAGTGCCCGAAATCGTAGTAAAAAGTTGGTGCCCAAGTTAGGGTTAAACATATATGTTATTTATAAAGTAATTTAGTTTTATTTTTGTTTTTGTTATTATTCTTGTTTGCTGGCGATTTCATCTGTAGATGCCGCTTCGTTAGCCACTTCGTACAGTTTAACTAAACAAAGCCCGAAATAAAAATCATAAAGTGCCACTTGTGGTTATCAACACAGCATATCTGTCACTGACTGGCTGTTGTTGTTGTAATGTACGCCACATTTACGTGTGAAAAGGCAGACAGCTTTAACACCGAGCGAACGACAGGCCAATTGTGTCTGACATTTCTTTCAATTTAGTTCTGATGTCACTTATTGCTGTAATGATTGCTAGGATTTAATTCTTTGTTATTGCTTTCTATGTGCGAACTGTGTTTCGGGGCTGTTGGCTTACGAGTGTCCGGGCCGGCTTGTTTGGCAGTTGTCCTTGTCAATGTTTGTCGTCTGTCTGGCCGGCCACTCAGTTTATTGCATTCTCGAGTTAAAGTTGAGCATTTAATTCAGTCGTTTTTGTTGTTGTTGTAGTCTTGTATATTATGTTATTTGACCATTTTTACTTACGGCGCAACATTTTTGCCTGTCGAGTGAAGTTTCTTGCTAACTGTCAGCAATTATGCTATTTATATAATATTTTTTCTTGTTTTTTGTTGTTGCAGCAGCTAATAGAAGAGTCCTTCGGCTTCTGCCTTCTTTGGTTGCGCACACGATACACATTTTCGTTTGTTATACAATATGTGATTAGCTCTAATTATATTTCGCTTATGGCCTCTTGACCGTTAATTAATTGAGCGCTGCCAACTGCAGATTGCCGCTATGCTTTATGCACGCGCATGTGTGTGTGTGTATTTTCCTAAGCCTGCTTTCCTTTATACTATTAGTATTGGCGTTGCCCTGTGTGTCATTTACTATTACACTGATGGGATTATGAGCATGCATTTGGTTGTGTTGCCGCAATAAATTATTTCAATTATTTTTGGTGTTACAAAAATATTTATTGTGTGTCTTAATTAAGCAATTAATCGAGACATATCCCAGTAATAAATTAGTTCAGTGACGAATTCGAATTTCAAACCTTGAATAAATTGCTCTATTATCTCTTAAGAAATTACTCAAAAATATATTAGATTAAACAAGTACTCGCAACAATCAATAAAGTTGTTATGATTATACTTTTCATAGAACTAAACAAAAAAGGGGTTATATAATAAACTACTTAATTTCGTCCAAGTACCGACTAATTGAAAAAAGTTGCTGCTTAGGTTGCTTAGGGGCAATTAAAACAAGAAAAACGTTAACTTCGGTTCCACCCAAGCTATAATATCCATCGCAAATAAAAAAAATTCCTAACGAAAGCTGGGATTGGTCTGCTTCTAAAGCAGCTTTGTATCATATCAACCGTTTCGACATACATAATTCGCAGGGTCAAAAACTAAGGGTCAAGTTTGCATGGCAAACATGGCTAAACTGATTTAGCACTTCTGGCTGATAATTTATATACATGTTTTAAGGGTTTCTCACGTATTACTTAGAGTGTTAGAAACATCGTGGCAGATCTAAAATATATCCTGCTCAGGTTATAATTAGATATTTGAAATGATTTTATTAACGCTTAACACTTGTGTCAAATACGAGGTCCTATAATACTTAAGGATCAATTTAAAAACGATTTCAAGTTGAGGTCATCTTTTGAAACATGGTACTTTTAATCTTTGAAAGGTCTTGACATAACTTACAAAACGACGCTATGCATGATTGGTTTGGATATTGCGTTCAACAGTTATAAACATGGAGTTCACTAACGCCGAAATTCGCTCTATTTTAAAAACTTCCTTGCCTAAAGGCAAATCCGCTAGAGAAACGTTTCATGAGATTAATGGTGTGTTGGGGGATGGTACTCTATCACTTTGAACTGTGGACGAATGGTTTCGACGATTCAGAGTGGGTGAAAACGACACTATGGATAAGCCAGCCGGAAGAAGACCTGTGACGACGAATACCGATCAAATCATGGTAAACAGCGCGTTAGACCGGCATGTGGCATCCCGTGAGATCACCCAGAAAATGGGAACTAGTCACCAAACCATTTCAAGTCATCTGCAGAAGGCTCGATACACAAATAAGTTTGATGTTTGGGTTCCATATGATTTGACGCAAAAAAACCTTCTGGATCAAATCAACATCTGTGACATGCTGCTGAAACGGAACAAACTCGACCCATTTTCGAAACGTATGGTGACTGGCGATGATAAAGGCATCACATACGACAATATCAATCGAAAACTCTAGTGGTCGAAGGCCGGTGAATCGTCCCAAACAGTGGTCAAGTTGGGATTGACGGCCAGGAAGGGTTTGCTGTGTGTTTGGTGGGATTGGAAGGGAATCATTCACTATGAGCTGCTCCCATATGGCCAGACGCTTAATTCTACCATTTACTGCGAACAACTGGACCGCTTAAAGCAGGCGATCGACCAGAAGGGTGTAGTGTTCCACCAGGATAATGCCAGACCACACACTTCGTTGATGACTCGTCAGAAGCTACGAGACCTCGGATGGGAGGTTTTATCGCATCCATCATATAGCCCGGACATAGCGCCAAGTGATTACCATCTGTTCCTGTCCATGGCGAACGCCCTTGTTGGTGTAAAGTTGAACTCAAAAGAGACTTGCGAAAAGTGGCTGTCCGCGTTTTTCACAAATAAGGAGAGGGCTTCTATGACGGGGTATTGTGAAGTTGCCTCTGGATGGAACCAGATTATCGAACGAAACGAAACGCATATTTTAATTAAATACCATCATTGTAACACCTTTTATAAAGCATTGAATAAAGAGCAAAAAAGTGGATATTTCGAAATATTCTGCATTAAGATCTATATACTTTTGCAGGAGTTTACCACGTTGATTAAAGTTCCTCTTTAGGTGTCGAGAAAGGTGTTTCTTAGTTTATTTTTTCGGTTTGGAAAAAAAATAAATCTTCCCTTTTTTTGAACGATTGGCACATTTTGTGGAATCCAACATGAACAAATTTGTTTACAGTCAAATGTTCATGCAATGTTGAATATCTCACGATAGGGAACATGGCTACCTTACATATTAGGTTTGCGCACAGCATCAGTAGTTTCAATTCCAATTTCGGACGATCTTCACGAAATCCATTGTGGGGTGATCTACGACCTCGAATGAATTCACCATTCCACGATGAGTGCTGGTCCTTGATAGAACTTCATAAGTAAAAATTGAATTAAGTTCATCTATACACTCTTGTTGATTTAATCCACCTTGAATGTTGCAAAAAATAATCGTGCTAAAATTTTATCGATTAAAATAATTTTTTGGCGGAGATGAATATTTTAAGTTGTTGTAAAAAATGCAATCGATCGGATGTCAAAACATTCTTAGCATTTATATCAGACGACATTGACAAGAATGGTGTACGGTTAACAACCGAAAACGTGATCAACATTGGGAAACCCATGCATGGTCTATGACGTGAAGAAAATCAAAACCCGATGGAACGAGCTATTAGGGTGTAAAACGACAAAAGTCATGTGCAAAACGATAGATCGGAAATACACAAAATTCTTATTGGCATTCGATAGAAGACGCTTTAGGAAAATGATGGGAATACTAACTGGTCACTGTCTGGTGGCGCAACACACGTCCGCGAGATGGAGCTGACAGATCGAAAAGACTGCTGGAGATGCCCACAGCAGGCCACCAGCGAAACAATGGAGCATCTCTTGAGCACTTGTTTCGTAATAGCAAGACAGTGCTTTAAGCATCTGGGGTCTCCTCAGTATAATACACATCAGGAGGTATCGACAGTGAAGCCACAGAGTGTCTTAAAGTTCCCGTCAAGCGCAGGCATCCTAAACAATGACTACGCCTCTTGAACTTAGTAACTGAACTCCATCTGGTATCGCAAAGATCAAACTGATTTCTGCGTGGGTTGGCCTACCAGATTAACCTAACTATATCTTTCAAAATGTCAAACTTTACTTTCCTATTTATCCCGAAATATTATATAAAAGGCAACTACTATTTTATATATGGTCTAATTTGTATACTTAATTGAAGGATTTTATTTAGCATTCTCTTGCAAATATTGCTATGGAGTATAATAGTTGTGCTCACCTAAGGCTCTTTGTAACACTTAAAATGAATGGAGATAGATTTAATGTTATCTAGTATATGTATGTAGATATATAAGGGTTAGGATGACGAGACAAATTGAGATTGTTTGTCATTGCAAGCTGTAATTTGAGTAAAATAAAGATATGTTAATGAATCCTCATGGTCTTTATGACCACAACAAGTTCGTTATTATAGTAAGCGGAATCAAACTGTTGCCACGCTCTCAAGAAGTCTTTAATCGGAGACATATAAAGTATCGGATTTATGCCCCAAATGGCGATACTAAACCAATCGAATATATCAAGACAAAAACTTGCACATACTATTAGCGTATTTCTGATTTGCCTTCTCATGACAAAAGACAGATGAAATCAAGGCAGTGCCTTCTCTGGTTATTATTATTCCGAATATGTGGAATATACCTTATATATTGGTCATTTGGTGAGGTTTACTAATGAAATTCAGAAAGCCTCTATTTATGGTGATGGTATGCTATACGAGGTGTGTTCAAAAATTATCGCGAATTTTGTATTTTTTTTTAAATTATTTATTTATTCATGAATATATATTTTGTCCCCTTCAAAGTAATCCTCATGAGATATTATACGCTTGTGCCAACGGTTTTTCCAATCTTCGAAGCTCTTCAAAAAATCATTTTTTTATCTTCTTCAGCTCTTCCTTCGATGCCGTCTTTATCTCGTCAAGAGAAGCGTAACGTCGTCCTTTCATGGGCCTCTTCAGTTTAAGGGACAAGAAAAAGTCACAGATCTGGTAAATACGGTGGCTGCGGCATCATTAGTATGTTGTTTTTGGCCAAAAAGTCGCGCACAAGCAACGATGTGTGTGAGCAGGGGCGTTATCGTGGTGCAAAAGCCAATTTTTGTTCTTCCACAAATCCGGGCGTTTCTGGCGGATTGCTTCACGCAAATTACGCATAACTTGCAGGTAATATTCCTTATTGACCGTTTTTCCCTGTGGCAAGAACTCATGATGCACCATGCCCCTGCAATCGAAGAAAACTGTCAGTTACGATTCGCGATACTTTTTGAACACACCTCGTAATACTAAATTAGTCCTTTCATATTTCTACTCAAATTTCAACTTATTTTCTTTTTATATTTATAATTAACTTTAATGAACCATATATGCACCATTTTGATCTACCACTTTTCCACTAGAGACTTTGTTCCATCAGTGTAAAAATTTATTGGTTTCTCGGCGAAAAACTACGACAAGTAATTTTCACAGCATTGATCGAAACAAATGGTAGTCCAATTGTGCAAGGTAAGAGCTATATGATGGATGTATAAAAGCTTCCCAGCCAAGCACTCCCAGTTTTTGCCGAGTCATCTAGCGTTGTTCTGATGGAAGGCGAAGTCCTTTCGACGAGGCTGGAGCAGCTCATAATAGATGATTGCTTTCATCTTTTCATTTCCTGTGACCACTCGCTTCAGAAATGTTTCAGCAAAGAATCGCAGATATTAATTCGGTCCTTTAAATTTTTTGAAGACATTTCATCGAGCTTCTTTTTGTAGCCAGCCTTTTCAGTCAATTTTTCCCATAATTTCATAGACTTGTTCAAGGATAGGTCAACCAGAGCGAGGTGCATCTTTCACATTGAAATTTCCAGAACGAAAGCGAGCGAGCTATTGTTGTGACACACGAACTAATACAGCATCGTTTCTGTAAACTTCACAAATTTCATTGGTGGCTTGCGTGGCATTCTTCCCTTTTTTATAAAAAAAATTCAAAATTTAGCGATTTTCTTCATTATTTTCACTCATTTTTGAACAGCCGCAACTTGTTTACAACATTCCCGAATGAAATTTTTTTTGGTTTAATGAAGCTTAAAATCTCCTTTCGCTCTAATCAGGAAAATATCCCAAAAGCGATGTGTTGGTATCGTGAGAGATATCATACTTATCAATTCATTAGAAATATTATAAACCTGCATAAAAAATATTGCTTTTTTAACAAATCTAAAATGTTTTTTTTTTTTTGTAGATATTTCTCCTTTAAAAACCACTACCAAAGAGCTTAATTAATTAAGCCGCTTTTTAGCAACACATTATTATCATTTCAGTACTACTTTTAACTCCGTTTAAGCAGAGAAGAAGCTCGACTCTGATGTCATATGAATGGTTATCAGCATTATTCAGTTATATCTCTTTCTTTCATCATCATCAGAGGTAAACAACTTCCTTTGATTTGATGACACAAGAAATGCGCCCATTGTTACTACTTTTTAAGCTGCTGGTATATGTTTGTATACTAAATCATTTGGCTAAATAATTTTGCCAACCCGTTGAACAATGTTGTCAACTCAGCAACTTACAAAGAGGTACGCAATGCATTGTGATGCTTAGTACAGTCAAGCCTGCTTAAGTGAAATTTAATATGAAAGACAAATTAATGACTCTTAATATTCTTGAACTACTCGTGTTTCTCGGCTAATAGATAAATTTATTTTCTTTCGTTTATAAATTACTTAATGCGAATTATGCTGACAGTTTGATTTCCTTAAAATTGTCTACTTAAGAGTTTTAGTGTTGCCATCTTCATACTCAATATTTATCTAAATTAAAAGATTGGATATTGGCAGATATGTTTTGGTAGCCGCACTGAATTCATCACCCCTCTGATTGAAATGTTTCAAGGCAACAAAAAAGTTTTACTCTTATCAGTGATATTTTAATAAAGAGTATAAACGCATCCTATTCTATTTACGTTTGATTATAATAGTTTAGGTGACTTATGCCTTTTGCTGTTCGATTTGATATTCTCCAAAAATCGCATCTTGCAAACAAATAGTTTCCTTCCATATACAGTATGCGCTAATGAAGTGAACTCATTTAAAAAGTTTCTACTGTCGAAAATTATGTTCTTATATAAGTATATTTCTCATGTACCGAGTGCCATCCTTTGCCAAATATGTACATTTATACTATACATATATACATGTTTGTATTGACATGACAGCATGTGCAACACATTGGTATTAATTTATTTACATTAGGGTTTCTGTTATTTCCAAATTGGTTGTCATTCTGCAAACGCCTTCTGGAGTACCAGTTTTCCAACTTATGTGCAGTTAAAGTTACGAATCAAATACGAATGTACTAAAGGGTAAACCATATCGAGATTCCCTACTTTTTTATATAATAAACACAGAAACTTCAAGTTTTATGGGCCTTTTATTGAATAAAAAAGAAAAATGTTGTAGAATTAAGGTATATATACCATATTCTGTGAATTGTACACTATTTAAGTTTATTTACCTAATAAAGAATTTGAATTCAAGTTTTATGGGCAATGTTCAATATCATTCAAAAGGACATGTTTTGGGATTTTTTTTTAAAGATTATCGCTTTCAAATTTGGCCGCTTCATGTTTCAAATTGTTCATCCATTTAGTCCAATTTTCGATGACTCGTTCGATCAATTCGTGATGTTTGCTCCAAGGCCTGAATCGAAGCGGGATTGTCTGCACAGATTTTAGACTTTATTTATCCCCACAGGAAATAGTCTAACGGTGTGATATCACGCGACCTTGGTAGGCAATCGACGGGCTCAAAACATGAAATTATCTTCTTACCGAAGTGTTCTCTCCATTCCATTGATTGATGGGATGTGTGGGAAGATCACGAGCTTCAATATTAAGCATTAAATAGTCGGTACTCATGGCGTGATAACGGTTTCTGTTGATTAAGTTTTTGTTTTTGCGTTTTTGTTGTATATGCAACAAAAAAGAGGCTTTAAGTTCTTACCGTGGGGGTGGGCGAACTGTATATGCGTAGGCGTTTCTTATGTTTGCTTATTCAAAGTATACAATGTGATAACGGTCGCCATTGATCATTACGTTCTCACCAGCATCATTTTTGAAGAAATGTGGATTTTATTGGCCCACAAACCACACCAAACCGTTGCAGAACAAAATTTGGCTCGAAAACGTCGTATATTCTTGGAACTTTTCAAGAGCCCCTAGAGCGAAGCTATGATGCTTGCAAGGTCGAGCGGTTTCAGTTCTTGCACAAGCCGAATCGATTCCTCACGGCTATGGCTGCGGTTGCTGTGTTTTCATCACTGCGTGCTAGAAGTGGTATATTCGGTCGAATAATATCCAATAATGGCTGTTGGGTTCCAAGAAGGGTGATGGTGTTACGAATAGTACGCTGAGTTGGCCGATTATGTTGACTATAAGTTGAGCGAAGCGAGCGACACATATTTTTTACAGAACGTGAATTTTCGTAATAAAGTTGTACGATCTGTAAACGTTGTTCAGCGGTAAGTGTTGTATTGATGAAATGCCAAACAATACTGAACAAAAATAACATGACAGATGACGTGAGAAAAGGATGTTTCAAAAAGTACCTCTACTTGGATCATCCGTTATATGGGAAAAAATTGGATTTTAGCTTACTTTGTTGACCTTAGATCATTTTTTTGGGTAAAAACTGAAAGTATGAAACTGAACTTGTGAAGTAACGGACACCCTAATGAATATACTATATATAGCAGAAGAGAAATCTTGCATAAACACTGATTATTTGAATATATAAATATATGAAACCCTGAGAGTGCCTGATTTTCGCTGCTGAAGTGGGCGCATGTTGCAAAGCACAAAATTGTATTTCACAGTCTGCTGATTTCTCTTTATTCTAAGGATATCATCACTGTTCACATATAAGAATATATACATACACCTACATATATAAATATGTACATAATTATCACTAAACTATGAGTCGAACAACAGTCAGATGTTACACAACGGTTTCCATATATAAATCTATAGTGCAGCATAGATGTCTGTACGTAAATATGTACCTAAACATATCTAAACATATCCACTGGTACTAAGTGTTGGTTGAGTTTCATATGAATGACCTAATTGTGTGCCACGCACAGTACGTGGCTGAAGCTTTCGAGTTCGGGTTAATTTTGCTGATTACCAACATTACCGCCCGGAGAGCGCCAAAGTGGAAGGCAAATGCCGCCAGAAGATGTGGCAAATTGATAAGACAAAATGTGCGAGAAATTGGGAAAGTTAATTAGTAAAAGCACGATTTACAGATCGAAATTAAGGATAAGAAGGGGATTGAATGAATAAGAGAAGGTAGTGAATCTAACAAGTGGCTATTAGCAACATATGCATTTAGTTTATTATTATTTCATTTTCAAATACTACCGACATACATACATATGTATGTACATAAATATTTTCGTGCTTGGCTGGCGTTTATTGGAATCAAGAGCACTCAGCGAAATCTCAATATAACCAGTGCTGTGCGTTCAAACTGCTTGGTATGAATCACAGAAAAAATAACTAAACCAATGAAGTCTATCTAGAATTTGAGTCAAGATAGGGTTTAAATTTCAGACCATACCTTGGTAATGGGAAAATGAATATACGAGCACTGATCAATTGAATTTTAGTCCGGAAAGTAATATTATGATGAAGCTTGTCTCGCAAAACATTATTATTTGAGGGCTGGAGACGCAAATAGAACTTTTAAAATTGAAAAAATATCCATCCAAATTTAGAAGTGTTTACTTGGTTGATTTCCACCTTTAAGGGGCACACCTAGTGTAATGGCATAAAAAAAAGTGATTTATGGGAATTTTTATTAAAAAAATACTTTATCAATTATTTCAAAATTTTAAAATTTATTGATACATATTTCATGATTATACAGTGAAATTTTTGAAGAAAAAAATTAAATAAATTTTAAGTTATAGTGGATCTACAACGGCGCGAAAAAAGGTCCCTCACTGCTGCAGTGATTCCTACCTTCTCCGTGGATGAAATAAAAAAAAAAAATTCTCGTTAAACTAGATAATATTGTCTGTACAATGACCTACGATAAAAAAAATCAAAAAGTGACATTATGACAGCGTTTTAAAAAAATAGTCAAATTTTACCCAAAATTTTGGTCGTTTTTGGCCTGCCAAAATTCGATTTTTTGATCAGATCAAAAATCGATAGGTCATTGTACGGAGAACTATATATAGAAAATGTAAAAAAAAATCGATAGTGATCGGATCATTTGTTTTTGAGTAATCACTGCAGCAAATTTGGAAAATGCTGTTTCGAGAAAAACGCGTTTAAAGTTCCGATGCAACTATCTAACTGCCGAACGGCTACTCTTTGAAATGGCTGTAATTCAAAAACTATTTCAGATATCGATTTGAAATTTTAGTATGTTATTCTTAAAGGTATAATCTATCGAAATATGAAAAAAATCGATTTTTTAAAAATTTCACACTAGGTGTGCTCCTTAAAAAGTGAGTAAATGCAGAATTATGATTTTCATTCCCCAGCCTCGTAGCGCGACTTCTTCGTCTTGATTGAATCTTAAATTGTTATTTAAAATTATTCTTCTTCTTTATAGACGTAGACACCGCTTACGCGGTTATAGCCGAGCTTACAACATCTATGACTGTCAACAGTGGCGTGTGAGCCAAGTCGCAAGTGCGACGACTGTTTGTTTGATGATAGGAGATATTTTGTCTTGCGCTCGTTCACTATCGGACCCATTTGATTCGCTTCCTAAGTCAGTCTGGAGAAAGCAGTACTAACGGCGCGGATGTTGAGGTCAATAATAACAATATCATCGGCGTACAGCAGCTGTACATAGATTGTGGCTTTTCAATTGAACTCTGCAGCTCAAATTATTTTCTCCAGTAGTACAGGGTTTGTCCGGAAAGTAATAGGGCTTAGTTTCTTCCGCAGCGACTGTACTTCGGAGCGTGCGCGCTCGGCTGGATTCGATAGGGCGTTCCTAGCTAACGAACGAGCGACAGCGACTGATTAGTTGTCTCCCAGCATTTGGCGAGCGAGAACAAACATTTTCACGCGACGTGTCTCTGTGAGTGGTACAAGCGGAAAATGCAGCGTTCAATAGAACAGAGGATATGATCAATCAGGTTTAGTAAGAAGTGAAGTGTTTCGGTGCCACCAGCTCTTTTTGGAGGGCCGGGAAGAGGTCGCTGATGAAGACCGTGCTGAGAGACCGAAGTCGCACCGACAATGTGAATCGTGTACACAAAGTTTGGAACTCACACCGTCGATTAAGCATTTGTTTAATTGCGAAAATGTTAAATTTATCAAAATCTGTGGTTCATGACATTGTGGCGGAGCGCTTGAACATGCGCAAGATGTGCACAAAGATGGTCCGAAAAGTGCTCACTGACGATCAGAAATTACGGGGAAAGTGTGCCAAGCAAACTTGCACATGTGGGAAAGTGGCCACCAAATTTATAATAACGTAAACACAGGTGACAGACATGTATCTTTGACTAAGAGACAATCTTCCAAGACAAAGAAGCAATCTTCCGAGTGGCACATGCCATAGAGGGGATCCAAGCAGCATGCACCTCAGCTCTCTAGGTTATTCCGAAAAATGCCTTCCGTGACGCCTTCGATGCTTGGAAATCGCGCTGGTAGCAGTGCATCGACGCAGAAGGAGCCTATTTTGAAAGTTTTCTCAGAAAAATTTTTGGAAAATTCGTTTTTTTTTCGGCCTTCTAACTGTATGTAAATAACACCTTTAATTTTGTGAAAAATTGAAAATAGATATTATAAGGGACGAATGTCAGTGGAAACCTAGTTTATTGGACAAAAACCGATATATTTAGCGTGTTATGGTTACTATTTGAGGTCATCTATGGTATCGTCAACAGTTTCTGCGCTCGAATACGTAGCTGTAATAAACTCGGTGATGTAAGATGCCAAGTGTGGCAGGAGCCCCAGGGGTTCGATGCAAGCTAATCGTGTGGCACAAGTTGATCTTTCGACCATCGCAACGAGGTACAAATACAAAATAAGACAGATGTTTTACGAGTATATCAGCCTTACATTCTATCAAGGAGGTTAGTTGGCCCATTTCACTACCAAATGGTACGGGATGTTAAATGGCGGCGCACTATAACTTCATCCCTTTTATTACCAGGATCTAAAATTTGTCCGTCAAGTATTCGCGGCAATTGCCGGCAGCCGATAGGTATAAAACTTATAGGATCCCCTCCTGCCCTAACAAAGTTATTGACTTAATCTTAAGTTTTATAACACAGTCAAAGATTCCAAAGTTTAGACATTCTTTTCACCGGGCTCTTTAGTGCCAGCATAGGTGGGAGAATTGATCCTATGGACCGGGAAAGTATTTTGCTATGCTTTCTTGAAGGGAGGGTGCAACGAACACACGCGTTTATTTGATGGCATTGATGCTCTTCGCAGGGTGCGTTAAAAACGGGTCGCAAAGTGTTTCAGCTCTCTTTTGTCTATTTTGCTAATTGAATGTGCTCAGTTGCGATTTTTCCAAATATTTGCCAATGTAAACTATTAAAATGTTACCTTAATAGTTATTTTTCAAAAAAAAAAAGTTGTTTATTTTCGCTCGCCAACAACAAGCTGCGTAATTGAGTTTTCCACTGAGTGCGGTTGTCCTTTTCCGTCTGAATTTGCAATTGGATATTTGATTGAATGCAATTGCATAAATGAGTGCTTGCCAGCACACACACTGTCACATGCGTTTCGGTGCCTGCATAAATGATGTGATATCTGTTTGTAAAGGCCACACCTGCGTGAATACAACATATGCATATAAACAAGCACATACACATATGTATGTACATACCAAGTAAATGTGCGTTTGCGTTTGCAAAATTGATGAAATGCAAACAATAATAAAATGCAAATGTAACAGCTGCAAGGTGTTAGTGATTGTGGATGCTCAGGGGGTGTGGTTAGCAAAGTGCGAAAACATAAGAGGACACTGAACGGCCTAGAAACACATGCACGCACATTTATTATATTTGTACTTTCGTACGAAGTCTTTAATACATATAATGTATATGTACATACATACATTACAATTACAAATATTACAAAAATAGAATTAAAACCATGATTTTTTTTTGGAAATGTTTTAAAACACTTATGGTTCGATCAAATTATACAGAAATTAATAGTGCAGTTAAAGAAGCTGAAAGTTCGCGAATATATTCAAAACATGATTAATAAAAGAAACACGCCCAAAGTCAAAGGCCAACATTAGTTTTTAGCAAAACCGTAGATTATATCATTATTATTATTTAATTTATTACTTAAGAAGAAAAATGGAAATCATAAAATTGTATCAAACCTGTTTTTTAAAAGCTGCCGCTTGACCTGACCATTTGCATTACAAACTATTTGTATTGAAAATAAAAGAAAACCGGCAGAAGAATATTTTCGAATATTTTACTTTCAAGAGAGAAAGTTTTTACAAAAGTTTTATTATTATTTAGATATATTATTTTATTGCAGAGTTGTAGTTTTAAGGTGGTATTCTGGTTTAGGATTTATAAAAAAATCGATTTTTTTTGACATATTTTGTAAGTTTAGATTTTCAAAAATATGACCTTGGAAGGATTTTTCAAAATTTGATTTATTTTCGGAGATACAGCCGATTTTGTGATGTGGCGTCCGAGTTCACTAGAACTGTCTCCTAAACTTTAAACGCGTTTTTTTCGAAACTACGTTTTTTGAGTTGGTTGACATGATATCTCAAGTTCTACTGAAACAATTCTTTTAAAATTTGCTATGTATCTTCTTTATACAATGATCTATCGTGTCAAGCGTGATTTGAAATATTTTTAAAAAATTCGAAAAGGTCGATAAACTCGGGTAAAACAATTTTTTTTTTCAAGTCGACGCCATTTTGTAATTTTTTTTTTTTTTGAAAAGCCTCAACCCGATAACGACGTCATTACTAATGAAGAATCTTCTTGTTTTCTGTGTTTTAGATCTCTACAAGGGTAGAAATCACGTCAACCAGGACGCACCGCTTTTTTTTTGAAGCCCCTACTCCACCGGCCGTATCTCGACGAATTTTGTTTTTTTTTTTTGCATTTTGTTTTTAATTATTAAAATGTCAAAAAAAAAAACATATAAAAAATAGATAGTAAAAATGTTTTTATTTTTTTTACCTTGGTTTAAAAAATGCCTAAAATGCATGCGTCTAGATCAGAATATCCCCTTAAATTTAATTTAAATTCAAAAAGTTTTAATTTAAATAAACATAGTAAAAACACCGCTACTGAAAAATACGGCTAACTCATATGACAATAGTATTCGTAAAAAATGTATAAAAAAATATATATAAATAAAAGGTTATTCATTTCTAAGTTCCCTACTATTTTAAAGAAAAATCACATTTCCTTCAAATTTAATGGGAATGTTTATTATCAGTCGGAAGAACATTCCTTGGCATTTATTTTTTGATTATCTCTTTTAAATGTTGGCCACGGCTGCGTCTCAGATGATTCATCAGTTAAGTCCAATTTTCGATTACTCGTTCCAAAATTTCGACTGTTAACGAATGACACACGTGATGTTTTGCTTCTGATATTTTCGATGAAAAGTCAACTATAGATACTGGGGTCCACATATGCGGTACCTAAGATTTTGTGGCGCCGTTTTGTTGAACCCAAATGTTCCCGAGATCACGAGCTTCAATTTCAGGCATCAAATATTCGGTTGTTATCGCACGATAACGTTCGCCATTGACGGTTACGTTCTCACCGGTATATTTTTTTAAGAAATATGGGCCGTGGAATCCACCAGCCCGCAAATTCTGGATGAAATGGCATCTTTTGAACCTCTTCACGTTGCTCTTCGTCGTAGATGCGGGAATTTTGCTATAATCGCTTTATAGAAAGAAGCCATGTTGCTTGGGATAGTCGTCTCGACAGCTGCTATATTTTCTTCACTGCACGCTTGTCGTGGTCTCTTCGGTTGAATATTTTCAAATAGTGAATACTGGATCTCAAGATGGGTGATGGGGTTGCGAATAGTATGCTCTGTAGGCCAATTATGTTGACTATAAGTTGAGCGAAGCGCGCGAAACACATTTTTTACAGAACATGAATTATTGCAACAAAGTTGAACGACTTGTAAACGTTGTTCAGTCGTAAGATGAAATGCCACAAAATACTGGACAAAAATAACTGACAGCTTGACACGACTTACGCGTGATCTGTCAAAAAACGCTATTGAAAAAAGTACCTCTACTTGGACAACTTGTTATAAACTAATTTTATTTTTAATTAATATCGGGCAGATTAACTATTCGTCTATATAATTTCTTTTAATCTATTTGGTATTGAAAATAATAAGTTTTTCGTTCGATTTGTAGAGATGTCTCCCTATTCTTTGAGAATTCTTTCTTGGAGACGAGTTTTTGGATGTTACTTTGTGCTTGCAGATTACAAATCCCAAATATCCCCACAAGTGACAAATCGGACTGAGATTCAGTAATTGAGGGGGTAAGCTAAAACTTTTAGGGTGTTGTGAAATAGTCACATCTTTGTTGTTGTAGTTGTTGAAATATGCAATGACAGGAATGTCCAAATTTATCCGCGCTAACATTTCAATTATCATTTAAGAATATACAGCCTATAATCCATATTATCAGCAATAAACTGCATTTTCCCACTAACGCTTGCCTACAGCAGTACATTTCCAACTTTGTTGCCACAATTAGGTCAAAATATCTTGAACTTCGTTTTGTCATACCTGATTTAGGTGAGTTTTTACGAACTCAAATTGCTTCTTCCAATTTTTTCCCTCTTCAGCGGTTTTATTCGTGGAGTGTACTCATTATGGCCAGTAGCTCAAAACGTCCGGCGTACAGTTTCATCGCTGACACGTCTTCCAGCATTCTGAACGAGGCTTTGATGAACTTCTAGAGCTGAGGTTGGCGTATTTTCTTTTACTTTTGTATGATAAAGACTTTAACACGTCTTCTTTGTTTTTTCGGCATTCTTGATCGGTGCCTCAACTTCAGGGAACTCCTCTGCCATGCTGTGGATGGTTGAAACGATTTTTGGTAAATTTTGATACCTCCTGCAAGGTTTTTTTTTCTCATTTTCAAAGACTAAAGACTATTTATATTTTACACAATTTAACGTATTTTTCACAAACAAAGACATAACTACCGGAACCTGTACAAACCTTCAATTGATTTCAAAGTGAATTTAATACTAATTGAGCGAATTGAGAACAATAACGGAATTATAACCTTGGATATGATATCTTTCATTAATCAGAACATTTGCTCTTTGAGCAATACAATGTTAACCGGATTAATGACCGCTCAACCATATCTGCGATTGTGTGTTCTGCCCATCACTGCTACGCCTTAAAGCTTCAAGCAGTTCAAATATCATAAATGCTACTTAATCATTAACGAATTAATAATAAATAATCATTTAAAAACAGATAATTACTGTGTTGTACTAACTTTTGCAACTGGAAATAATATAGACTACATATCCAAGTACATATATACACATATAATCTTTAACCTCAAATATTTACATGGATGCCTGCATAAATAATTGTCTTGAGAATTTGCTTGAGTTATTTGTGTTGTTGTTTTGGTGGCAACTGTGGTTTGCCACAAACAATAGCAGCTGTGCGCAGCCAACCTTATTCCCCGAACGCCTCGCCGCTTCCTTGCCGCATTCTATCTTCTACATAATACCTTCTCTCATTAAAAACCCACTGTGTTATATACTTGTATTATAACGTTACATGTATTTGTAAGTTTGTGTACGTGTGTATAAGATTATTTATGAAGTCCCTAGGATGGATTGAGGCTTGTGGAATACTTTAACATATATTTATGTTGCTGTTTTCACATTAGTGTAGACCTATGTACATGCGTTTGGGCTCAGTTGTTACAGCGAAGCTCATTTTAGGCCTATGAGTGTAAGCTTCTAACGCTTAAAACTTTATACTGATAATCAGAATGCACCATAATATATATGTATCTACATATGTACCTAGTTATTAAGTGAGTGGAATGCTTAGGTAGCAGCTGAGCACGCCAAACGGTGGAAAAAGAAAAGGCAATCTAGTAACTGAGTAATGAAGTTATCCTTATACCTACTAATAGGGATATTAATATACACAAATGTGAAAGTAGGTGCAAAAACGCCTCCAATGAACAATTAAAAATAGCCTTGGATAAAAAACCCTCCTTTTGATGACGACCATGGCAAACTGGATAAGGATTAAGATTTGAGGGCATGCACCTGCAATGTCCGGTCCCTTAATTGGGAAGGTGCCGCAGCCCAGCTGGTTGATGTCCCGTGAAAATAAAGGCTGACATCGCCGCCGGACAAGAAATGCGATGGACGGGACAAGAACCGAGACGAGTAGATCCTTGAGGCATTTACTACAGTGGCCATAGAAAGGAGCTCAAGTTTAGTGTGGGAATGAACGTCTAGCCACAATCCACATCAAAACGAGGTTCTTCAACATATCGCTGATTTGCTCCCACGCCCCGATGGAAGAGAAGGACGATGTGACCAAAGATGCCTTCTATGAGCCCTTGGAGCGTACATATGAGAGCTGCCCACGATATCAAAATCGTGGTTGGCGACTTTAACGCCAAGATGGGTAAAGAAGGTATCTTTGTCACAACAGTCGGTAAACTCACAAATGAGTCGAAGCTGATTGGCTTCGCCGGGCACGAAAAATGGTTATCTGTGGTACTAGATTCCAGCACATGAAAATACATCAAGTCACCTGGCTGTCTCCGGATCGAAAAGCCACCAACCAGATCGAACATGTTGTGATAGATGGAAGACACGTCTCCAGTGTTTTAGATGTGCGTGTGTTCCGAGTCCTTAACATCGACTAGGACCACTATCTTGTTGCAGCCAAGATTCGCACCCGCCTCTGTGCAGCAAAAAACGCAGGTCAACAAACACAAGGAAGGTTCGACGTCGAGAAGCTGCAATCACAACAGACAGCCGAACGATTTTTTACTCTGCATACACTCCTCCTCACTGATTGCACTCGTAAATGACTCGGTATAAGAGAACTGTGGAGGGAATTTCAAGCTTCTTATGTACAGCTGCAACCGAAACCATTTGTTTTTGGAAAATGCAAATGAACAGCTGATACGACGAGGATTGCCGTGTCGCAGCGGAGAGAAAACAGGCTGCCTACCTCCCAACGTTACGATCGACCACAACACGTGCGTGATGGGATAGATACCGAGTTGAAGAGATAAGCGAGAGGCATTTGCCGATAGAAAAAGAGAGAGAGAAATGCGTGAATATGAAAAGCTTGACAAGCTCGAAAATTCTATGAAAAGGTCTCAAAACCGGAGCATACTTTTGTAGAACGCCCAATGGTGATCTAGTGACTGTTGCACAGATCATAGTAAAATTTTGTAGGGAACACTTCTCCAGCCTGCTGAATGGCAGTGAGAGTATAGCGCCAGGAGAAAGCGAACCCGTTTTACCCTCGATGAGGATGTAGCAGACGTTCCATTGCCAGACCATGAAGAAGTTCGAATAGCAATTACTCCTCTTAAGAGCAACAAAGCGGCGAGGACCGATGGATTGCTGGCCGAAGAACTGATAAGGAGCATGCATCAGATTCTTTGTAAAATATTGTCGGACAAAAGCATGCCCAACGTTTGGAACTTAAGTGGGCTCTGCCCAATTCACAAAAAGGTAGAACCCACATTCTGCGCCAACTACTGTGGGATAAGCCTCCTAAACATCGTGTTTAAGGTTCTGTTGAGCGTATTGTATGAAAAATTAAAGCCCACCATTGGACCTTATCAGTGTGGCTTTAGACCTGGAAAATCAACAACCGACCAGATATTCACCATGCGCCAAATTTTGGAAAATATTTCCAAGCTGGTTTCGACAGCACGAAAAGGAGCTGCCTTTATGCCGCGATATCTGAATTAGGTATCCCCGCAAATCTAATACGGCAGTGTAAATTGACGTTGAGCAACACTGAAGCTCCGTCAGGATCGGGAGCCGTTCGATACCAAACGAGGTTTGAGACAAGGCGACACTCTTTCCTGCGACTTTTGCACCCTACTTCTGAAGAAAATAATTCGAACTGCAGAACTTAATCGAGCAGGTACAATCTTCTATAAGATAATGTGATTTATAGACCTAGTATTTATATTTCGCTTATATTAATTTCAGTTGACATTACTGAAACCCCTTCAATGTACGAGCGCTACTAAAGTTTTACTTGAATTATCTTTAAAATTTGTACATCTGCAACTCGAAACCGGAAGGCTATAAAAATATTGATTAGACGATAATTCGATGAAGTACTCGTATTCTACAGTTGTAGTGTCATGAATTGCGATAGGATTCTACGGAGTAAGACAAGACTTGACTGTGGAGCCTGAATTTGTTAGTAACAAGATTGCTGCTCTGGGGTAAAGCTGCAGCCAAGAACATATATTTTCTTTTGAGTCACCGTTAAGAGAATAAACCCTTGAACCAATAAATTCCTTTTTTTTTTGAGTCACCGTTAAGAGAATAAACCCTTGAACCAATAAATTCCTTTACAACTGAAATAGTATTTTAAGCAACACATTTGTATGTATTTTTTCACATTCTCTTCGATTGATAATATGATTGTAACAGCTTTGGATAAAGAGAAACATTATTTTAAAGATAAAAACATTTAATACTCCTCTGAAAGATATTGCACTACAAGCACAAAATATCAAATAACTCTCACATCTCCTCCGCCTCCTTCCACTATAAGTTATGCTCTTATATTTGATCTCCTTCCGGTTATATGAGCGCGTCCACCAGCATCACTGCAAGCAATTTTGCCAATTATTTTAATTGGCAACAAATACTTTGGCGGAAAAAGGAAAAGTCAAAACCCTACTCAAGTCAGGCGGCGGTGGAGTGGGGTCTCCAGACCGATTGGCCGCACCGACTGCCAGAGGAGTGCTTCGTGTACATGCTCGACCGACCAGCGGCTTTGTGGCAACATCTCGCAGTTTGTTGGTTCTCAAGTATGCGCTGGCCGCCTTTGTGTTCGCCTTTCTGCGTAATATTTAAGTAAATAAATTGTTGTGTGCGAGTAGACATTTTACAAAATGGTATAAGCTTGTGTGTATGCGTTTACCTTTCATAAAGCATGGATATGCGGAAATTGAAAACGTGCTAAAAATAGGTTTTATGCGATATGCCATAAATAAGCTGATATACACAATATATTTTTCACGCATTATGTAGGGAGCTAATTCCATTAAAATATATATGTAAGAATACCTGCTCTATTTTAGATCGTTAGAGGGAGGTTCAGGCAGTTCATAGAATCGAAATTTTGATATGGTAGTCTGTCATATATGTAAACGTATTTGAAGTTATTACGAAATATTATATTCATATTCTATTAGTAAAATTATGTTCTCAAATGACAACAGTGACTCCTTTTAA
Organism: Bactrocera correcta; assembly: GCA_027475135.1. Taxonomy (NCBI): domain Eukaryota; kingdom Metazoa; phylum Arthropoda; class Insecta; order Diptera; family Tephritidae; genus Bactrocera; species Bactrocera correcta. The sequence continues at coordinate 141,197,239 of CM050323.1, read as the reverse complement.
GTCTTTCAAGATTACTAAGAGAGCATTAAATTTTTATCCAATTACATTTGCTTTAATCCTAATAATTTCTTAATTTGAGGAAGATAATATCTATACGCTAAGACTATCCATTCAAGATAACTCGGAAAACAATCACGACTGCTTCCAGTTTTATTTAATCGTCCGATCAAATTTCCTATTGTTAATGTTGGGGTTTGTCAAGAGCAGGCATAACTCGATTATTATTTCATTTTTCCAATATTCCTCATATGCATTTTGCAGGGTGATCTTCTTCATAACTTTAATGTGAAGAAAACTTCAGCCAAATGACATCGGGTTTTGTTGGAAGTATATGGTGAACATGCATCAACTGGTCGTTCGTGCTAAAAATGGGTTGCATGATTTTAAAGTGGTGATTTTGGCTCGGAAGTCGAAGAACGTCTTGGGCGGTCCAAAAAGTTTGAAAATGAGGACCTGGAAGCATTTTTTAATGAAAATTGGTGCTGAAAAACATGAAAAGCTCGCAGAATCTTTCTGAGTTATTGAAGCACCAATTTCAAAGCAATTGAGCACCATATAAACTGAATTCCAGAGAAGTTGATAGTAACGATTCTGCTTGTCAGAAATCCTGCTCGAATGCTTAAAAAATAAGTCGTTTTTCCTATGGTTGTGATTAGTGACGATAAATAGATTCATTATAACAACTCTAGGCCCTAAAAATAATATGAGAAACCTGGCCCTACAGTCGTAGGGCTATACCCAATTCTTATTATTACCCTAGCGTCCTCGCCACCCACTCTAGGAACGTGATCAGTCCCTGTGTATGTTCCGGTTGTCACCCGATGTGGAGCCTGAGGTCATGGTTAAAAGGGAGGAAGCTTTAACGGAGCCACTCCGATATATTCGGTTTAAGGGTCCGCGGAAGGTTAATTACATTGTGTGTTCACAGGAGAGGCTGGTGCGTTGGTTGGACAAATAAGAAAGAGACCAAAATGCGCAATTCTCGAAAATTCTACGAAAAGAAAGGGAGACTAACGGAGGGTTTTCGAGGTGATCTAGTGACTGATATGCAGATCATATTGAAGTTATGGAGGCAACACTGGTCCAGCCTTCTGAAAGTGAGTGATAGTCTAACATCTGGAAATGGCTAGTTTTCCCATCTATGACGATGAAATAGATGTTCCATTATCCGACTATGATGTGGTTCGCATAACAATTACCGACCCGAAGAATGACGAAGCGGCAGAAGCAGATAGCTTTCCGGCCGATCTATTCAAACACGGTGGCAACGCCGGAAGCTCTGTCAGGATCGGGAAGGCCCGCTCCAAGACGTTCGGTATCAAGCGAAGTTTCAGACATGAAGACTCCCTATCGTGTGATTTCTTCAGTCTATTGTGGGAGAAAATAACACAAGCTGCAGAGCTGAGAAGGTACCATCACAATCTTCTATTGATATGATTGTCCTCAACAACCGCGTCATTAGTTCCTCTTCTCGAACCAGACTGCATATGCGTATAGATGTGATCGAGTACAAGACGAAATATCTGCTGTCATCTAACAAACATTCAACGAAAGGAAGAGAACACTCCTACTTTGAAGGTTTTCTGTTCAGTACCCATCTGTGGAAGCAAAGAATGAGGGAGACAGATCAGCTGGAAAAGGACCATTTCGCACTTAGTGACTCGAATTGGCGACAAATAGCGATAAGAGGATGAGAAGAAACGACTGAAGTCCTGTTATTAGCTCAGCTATAGCAGCGTGAGCGGTGTCCACGCCCGAAAAGAAGAGAAAATGGTAATGAAACCATTATTGGGGAACCCTACCAACAATAACTCACCAAATTAAAGCGAACAATTGCCGAAAAATTTTGACATGACTGTGTAGAACTATTTCGAAAACAACAAAAAAATTGTGAAAGTATTATAGTTTCAGTGGCAATACTTTGGACAATACTAATGTACGCTACAAAAACTGCAAGAATATAGTAATATATATATAATATATCTATATCTATATCTATATCTATATCTATATCTATATCTATATCTATATCTATATCTATATCTATATCTATATCTATATCTATATCTATATCTATATCTATATCTATATCTATATCTATATCTATATCTATATCTATATCTATATCTATATCTATATCTATATCTATATCTATATCTATATCTATATCTATATCTATATCTATATCTATATCTATATCTATATCTATATCTATATCTATATCTATATCTATATCTATATCTATCGACACATTCTGAATGCAAAGCAAACACGAACTAAACGCTGAGGGGCAAGTTTCAAATATCAACACGCCAAGAAAACTTTTCTTACGAATCAATACGTTTTAAACTATTGACAAGTAAATAAAGAGTAATTTTCGTTACATATATTTAGGCGCGTAAGCGTAGAGGCAACGCATTTGTGGACGTAAAGCGCAATGAGAACTCACAACGAGCTCAGTTTGGCTTGTTTAAGTACGCGATGTGTCTGTGTTTATATGTGTTGGTGTTATTCTTTGGGCAAATACCGTTAGGACAATTTACTTACAAGCATATTCACTAAAGGAATAACGGCTTATACACATATTCCCGGCACTTACGACAACTGTATAAAGCAATTTGCTGGCCAACACTATATAAATAAATATTTTCAAGCGAGCACTTTGCAAGCTAAAAGAAAAATTCTAATTCTAGAAAGAAAGGCACGCATGAGGCTTATGATATTGTGCCTTTAGACGTTGGGAATGATATGTATAAAGGCATATTAGGATGGGTCTAACCTTATTTTCATTCGGTATGTCAAATATTTCGATGGGATTTCTGAATAAAGTAGGACTTTCAGCGATTATTTGGAAGACTTACTTAAACTATCTTCCGTTTGTTAATCACCAAATGATCTACATAGTCTGCATTTCGTAATAACGGTTGGGTTGTGAGTTTGTACATGTTTTCTTCTAATGACTATGTCTATGTCTTTTACTCCCTTTGAATTTAATTCTTAGATCTTTTACTCTAGTTCTTTCTTGCCCACACGTAAAGCCCAAATTTCATTCTAGAGAGGTTTTGAATTGCTTTTTACATATATTTTGTATCTCTTAAGAACCCAGAGGATTTTCATTTTGTTCGCAGATATCTACATTTGCAAACATCTTAAGATTCTCTCAAACCTTGAACTTCTGATTATTGGAAGCTTGAACGCTTAGTAAATTGAGAATGCGGAAGATATTTAAACTCCACTTCTTCTTCTGGCGGCCAGTCTTAACTCCTTAATCAAAGTGAAATTTTGAATGTGATTTGGACACAAGTGTGGTCAATATCTTTACATCTCATGGTGACTTAAAAATATTCTAAGAAGAAGTTTACAACTCGAGATTCCAGCTCAACTATCTTTGCTGCATTTCATGACGCACCCTAACCCGCTAACATGCTTTTGTGGGTGTGCCTGCACATCATTTTGGGCTTGCGGAACGCGGTAGCTTAGCACTAAACTCACTCAAGTCCTGTGCAAATTTCGTTGAACCACTGAGCTGAAAAGTAGAACTTTTGTTATTTTCACAACTTGTTTTTTCGGTCGTCCCCGCCAGCAGCTGAGAAGTGTTTGGCTACATACTCTTGGCGATGTTTTATTTATTTTCGGCTCTTTACTGTTTTATCAGGCAGTTGAAGTTTTGGTTTTGGTTTCGGTTTTTTTGTTTTTGTTCCATTTTTTGCCGAGTGTTTTTTCGTGCTGTTACAAACACACTCATCATTTTCGCATTACCCACACTTGAAGCCGACGCACTTTGTCCATTAGCGGCAAGTTAATATATGTTTTGCCCTGTTGTTTTCAATTGCAAGTTGTCGGCTTGCGCGCCTAACATCGCGCTAATGTATCTCTCTCCCCACAGGCATTTTGGATGCGTGTGTGTGTGAGTGCGTCTGCCCCGCGTTAAGATTAGTGGATTTGCGCTTTAATTTTGCCTTTGTTTCTGAGTCAATAAATCATATTGGGGTTTGCTCATGGAAAACTTTGCAGCGCTTAAACTAGCGCCTAGAAGTATTTTACGTTTTTTCGAATTAACGCACATGCTTGCGCATTATGTTTGCCAGTTAAAGTAGGTTTATGTGGGGAAGCTTTCGACTTGCCCGCACTCTTGTAACTTGTGCGCTCTTCCTTGCCTGTCCAAGTGCATGAATTGTGCGTGCTTTCAAAGGCATGAAATCGCATAACTCAAAGCATACATCCAGGCGCTTTTTAATGTTTAAAGTAAATAGACCATTAGCTGAGCTGCGTGTAATCAAGCAGACTGTTGTGAAAACACGATGCGTTTTAAAGAGCAAACAAACTTCATATCTCGGAACTGAAATTTAAAGCGATTTTTCTTATTGCGGGAATTTGGTTAACATTCTGGTCGGAGGCGTACCTCCGTTGTGTTGCTGACGCGCAATCCTTGTACTTTAATATCATTAGTCAGCATTTAGACATTTCAACTTTGCTGTGACATTTCCTGCTCGACATTTTGCTTACTCATTTGCGCTTTCATTCATTAATTTATCCATTTGTTTGCTCATCTCTGTGCTTTTAATGTTTGCTTTCAAAAGTTTCCTAAGTAAATTGTGGCGAATTTTCGGCATTTTTAATCTGTTGGCAATTTGCGTGCCTCTTTACCACGATGCCTCCCTATGCATGGTTCATTTCTTGCCTCAATGATGGCAACCAAAATTGTCAACTAAATTTTTGGCCGAAACTTTCAAAGGACAACTTCCGTTTGCGTATACGAGGCAACGAAGATGGATGTGGGAGTTGCGTTGGTTTAAATGTTGTTTGGTCATTCCCAGTAAATAAAAGCATGCAGTGCAATGAATATTAATTTTTGATTCACTTGAAGTACTTTGATTAGCGTTTCGAATTTTAAAGCATTTTTGGTTTGTTAAAACTTGATAGCTTGAAGTAGGCTCTGAGCTATTTTTTTTAGTTGGCGTTTCCAAGGAAATAAAGTTTATATAACTTCAAATAATGAATTATCTTTCCTAAACGATACTCAAGTAAACCCTCCGAGGTCTGGTAAAGATTTAAGTGATTCGAATTTGTGACAACAGACAATATATTTTGTTATGTTTTCGGTTATTAAAGAACCCAATAACTCGCATACATATTCCGTTTATTCTTGGTCACTAACCGAAAGACGTGCAGTAGGGCCATCTTACGATTTTCATAGCAAACTTAATATCAAGATTAAGTACTAACAATATTATTTAGCCAAAAACTACATTAATATTTAAACTTATAAAAATGAAGTTCAAAAATATGTTGTAGAATGACATCTGTGCGGAGGAGCTAAAAATATTCGTCGATGAAAGTTATTATTCCAAACAAAGCTGGTCAACTTATATCACTTTTTTTGAATTGACCGGCCGTCTCTTATGACAAACCTTTTATTTCAGAGCTTCGGTCAAATAGGTTCTGATATAAAATAATCTTTATCTGTGAAAGTTCATATCTGTCATTAGTAGTTTCTGGTATCACAAAGGGCCGATCTAAAATTACGTAGATGTCGTAATACTTTCTTATTAAAAAAAATACATTGTATTCTAATTTTTTCCATATCTCATTTTACAAAAACATAATGATTCGTCTACACATGTCACTGCAAGCAGGCAAGACGAGGTTTTTTATGACTATTCCTACTTCGAATAAAGGCAAATGCATATTTTACATAAAATATTAGGACTCTAAATTGGTTTCATTACTACTTGAATCTCCGACTAGCTATTCCGAGTGTATCGTGAATAATTTTGGCCCCTCTGAAGGTCCTTTGTTTTAAATTCAGTAAGTTAAATGGAAATTTCTTAGTTTCTTAAAAGTGCCAATAACTATAAGTAGGCAATGTAGGGACTTGCGGTGTATAAGAAAAAGCAAGCGGTCTTCCGAGTTAAGTGCAATATATCTCCGGAAGCAGTACCACCTGTAGTACTTTGACCTGACACCACAACTTTAGATAGACACTGCCTCATTTGGCCGACGAATGTTTTTTACTTACAAGAGCTCGCAAGGATTTCAATGCGGTTGTTGGCTTAAAGGGTTAGGGGTAGTCAGAGGTACAAAAAAATAAGAGTTTTCAGTATTTTTTTTTTTTGCTACTAAATCATGTTATTTTACAAAAGTAGTAATATGGCATTAATATAGGATGTGTTGAATTGAAGTCACGAAAATTTAAAAAAAAAATTCAATTTCCAAAGTTATAGACGTTTGTGTTGACCTTGTTCCAAAAAAAGAAACTTGCGGTGACAAGCATAAGTGGAGATTCATCTAAAAACACCCGGACAAAAAAAAATAGTTTTATAAATAGATAATCCCGTACCTGATCGAAGGTATTTATTTTGTTTTCAAAATTAACAAAATGGCGGCCTCAGGAAATATTTTTCTAAATTTTTGCGAAAAAATCAACAGTTAATTGGTCTTAAAAAATCGAAAGTTTCGAAAAATTAAAAATCTTCGATCAGACCCGAGTTTATTATGTATTCTAAAAGCTGTATAAATTTCATTAAGATCTACTAAGCGGTTTTCGAGTTACAGTTGTCACCGATTCAAAAAACATAGTTTTGAGAAAAACGCGTTTAAAGTTTCACACTAGTGCTTTGAAGTGCCCGAGCTCTCTTTCTTATTTATCGAATAACTCAAAAACTAATTGTCGGATCAACGTGAAATAAAAAGGGAATATTTTTAAGATATTACACTTAACGAAAATGCAAAAAAAAAATTAATTTTTTGAAAATTCTAAGTACTCTTAACCCCTTAATGACCATCTAGCATCACATGCGAGTCGAACAGACACAAGTTGACGATACATGCAAAAAGTGGAAGTGGACATGATAGTAACGTTAGAACTCATCTTAAATATCGTAGAGCTTCGCACTTCAAGGAACTCGATGAAGTATCAAAATTATATATAAAGTCGCTCTTAAAGTTCGCCAAAATCGTAACCGTCCTATATGACGAATACTCCAGCTCAAATTAAACTGTGCCTGTATCTGCCATTACTAGGGACCAGTAGATCAATGCATAAAGTGACAAGCGGTCAGTTTAATCTGCACTGCGGTCTCTTGCAGAATGGGTTCATGACTTTGAAACACATTTTCAAGTCGATAGCGAATTTGCTAACATAACGGTCAACTGCCGAAATGTGGCATTCTTGTTAACATGAATAATAACGAGTATCGCATCTTCCACTTAGCGATTACGTGCGTATTACTTGTAATTATTATTGAAAACCTCTAAGTAATTACAACAATGATATGTACAACAACCACTTCAATATGTTTCAGTTTAAGAAATGCCGGTTATTTGCTGGTGCCATTTTAGAAGCACAGGAGAGAGAAGAGAAGGATACAGTCGTTAAAGCCAAGGAACCGAGATTCGGTGAGCGTGAAGAAATCGATTTTCATTAAGCACAAATTACGGATAATAAATACAAATTAAATACCGAATGAAATAATTTATTTTCAAACAACCAGGGCAACTTGGACGAAGTACAGCAACAAAGCGAGGAAAGTAATGCAACGCCGAAAAAATGACAGCAACAGCCTCGGTAAACCGCGACATGAAGCGACGCGAAGAGTGAAACAGCTTAAGCGCCCGCAAAACACACACACTTGTATATATATATCGCATAGCCGTCAAACCAAATTAACAAACCAACGAGGCGACCGATACAGCGACAACAAAAACCAGAACAGACAAATTGTTGACCAATTAAGCGCTGACAGCAGCGAGGGTGGTGGTGCTGCCGGTGGCTTTGGCGGGCACCGGTGGTGTGGGTCGTGAATTTTAGCCTCAGGTTGTTATTGTTGTTTCAAGGTTTTTGTGCGTGGGCGCGACAAAAGTTACATAAACAACAACACCACTAACAAGTGTGCGTAAGCGATTCGCTACAACAGCAGCAACAACAACGCCAGTAACAAGTGGTCAGCGATGTCACAGAACCACAGCGGCCACATGGCATTAAGCGTACAACAATAACAACATTAAATAAGCATAAGCATAGGCGCTGTTAACAAAATGATAAATACCCAGAGCGCTGCCCGCAATAATGCCAACAACAACACTAAGCTACAGATATAAGCTGTAGATGTTGGCTGTGCGATCAAGTGTCAAGTACGCTTAATTTGGTGGGACTTTGAGCGGAAACAACTTTAGCTCTATGCGACCCTCTGCTTACGTGTGTGTGTGTGTGTGAGGCGAGTGAGTTAGGGCAAAAGGTTATTACATGAGACATTCTTGAGAGCTTCAGCGGAGAGCAGGCGCAATGGGAAGAGGAAGCACGCTGAAATTGCTTAAATTTATCAAGCCATTATATATTGGCAAATGGTGTGTGGTTGCCAATGAAAGGAACGAATGAAAAATGGGAAATGAATAATAATCGTAAAAGATGAACGCAATAAATCGTTGGATAACGGCTAGAAAGACTCCGAAAGAATAGGAATTTTTGATAAATTGCAAATTTATGGCGGTAAGGTTAAAACGTGTTGCTGAAGGGCTTCTACCCTAATAATCGGTTAGGCGCATATAATTTTAAAGTCTAATTTATTATCAAATTTTATTATTAAGAAATTAATGTTAAATTTACTACTAGATCCTAAAATATATATGATGTCGCTTTTAACTATTTTAATACTAATTTCTTTTATCGTGTGGATGTCTAATACATTACTCTTAATGAAATAATTTCTTTTTAAGGGGGTATTCTACTCTAGAAATAAAATTTTGGGCAGTTTTTTGAATTTTATTTAAAAAAAACCAAAAATATTTTTACTATGCATTTTTTATGGTGTTTTTATTGATATCTTAAGAATACAGAAAAAAAATTACAAACAAATATTAAAAATTAAAATAATTAGAAGGGGGGAGACAGGTGTAAAAAAAATGGCGCGTCCTGCTAACATTGATCCTGACTCTCCTGGTGGTCTGAAAAAAAAAAAATTAAAAGAAATTCTTAATCAGTAAGGATGCTGTTGTAGTCCGGGAACATGAAAAAATTTTTTTTTAAAAATGGCGACTGCCTGAAAATGAAAATCATTTTTTACGCTTTTTTTTGAAATTCCTTAATTTTTTTAAAATATTGAAAACAAAAAATTTGACACGATGCTGGTGGGAACGATAAAGGATTATATAAAGAAGATTCACACAAAATTTCGAGTAAATCGGTTGTATAGAACTTGAGATAATGCCGGTACTGTGTGAAAAAAATTAGTTTCGAGAAAAATGCGTTTAAAGTTTTGGAGACAATTCTAGTGAACACGGACGCCACCTCACAAAATCGGCTGTATCTCCGAAAATAAGTCGAATTTTGAAAAATCCTTCTAAGGTCATATTTTTGAAAGTCTAAACTTTAAATGTATAAAAAAAATCGAAATTTTCAAAATTCTAGATGGAAAATTTTTAGTCTAGAAATTAAAAAAAAAAAGAATTTTTTTCTATATTTTCAAAGTTTAACTATTCAAGAATATGTATGCAAGAGGATTTTTCAAATTTCAGATTATTTTCGGAGATATAGGAAATTTTCTGACCCGGCATCCAAACTGGTTCAGCCGGAACGCGAAACTTTAAACGCGTTTTTCTCAAAACTGACTTTTTCGGAACGATGCCCACGATTTCTCAGTTTCTACTGGACCGATTTACTTGAAATTTTTATAGAGTCTTCTTTTTTGGCTTGTCTATGGTTGGAACTAGCCCCATCCCCAAATTTTTATTATTTAAAAAAAATTCGAAATAGTCAGAAAAAGTGATCCAAAAAAACCTTTTTTTTTATGCAGTCGCCATTTAGTGAAAAAAATGGTTCCCACTTTTCCATAGTTCCGACCATTGCGACATTATTCTAGATTAATAACCTTTTGTTTTTTGGTTTCAAATAACTAGGAGGGTTGAAATCATGGGTATGGTCATGTGGAAATTTTTAGAGACCCCCCACTTCGTTAGCTCATAATTTTTGAAATTTTTTACTTTTTTTAGTTTTTAATTTTTTTCTGTACTCGTCATAATAAATCATTAATAAATAACTAATAAAGAAAATTGATGGTAAAAATATTAATTGACTTTTTTTACGACACTTTAAAAATTACCTGAAATTCATTCTTCTAGACTAGAATACCTCCTTAACGAGTTAAATTAAAACTGAAGTTAATTTAACAGGTAACGGCTGAGATTTCGGATGAGGAAATCCTTGGTAAACTCGCCAGCGGACAAATCTAGTGAACTTATTGGTTGATGATAGGCATTTCTTGTTTCGTATTCGATTTCCCACTAAATTCGAGTCAGGTTGCAACAACTTTCCTAGTCAAAAATTTGGTTTATTATGAATATAAATATTCTAAAAGGTCTTGTCAAAATATCCCACATTCGAATAAGGTCAAGTATTATTCGTGGCTAAATGAGTCTCAGACTACCCTCGCCGTACAACACGGCTACATCAGAAAAACAAGAGAAGAAAGGTCTGCTCGACAAACAATATGGGTTCTGCAAACAGAGACCGACCACTGATGTGATTAAGCAGCTTACTGACGTAGCTGACAAGGCAATGGAAGATACCAGATGCTAAAAAGAAATACTGCATAGTATTCATCAAAAACGCGTACCTAGGAGTACTGATACAGAATGGACACATATACAAAACGAATATCGAAAAGACATGTGAGAAAGCAGTCCGTGCAAGAATAATGGCCCACATTGGTAGACCAAGCCAAAAGAGAAGAGCGCTATTGGCCAAGGTGATCCATTCAATTCAGATGTACGCGGCGCCCATATGGGGACCAGCACTACAGCAAAAGATGTATGCTTAGAAAGCGAAGTTTGCAATACAGACTGGGCAGGCGATTAACGGTGGAAGTGAAGGATGGAACCAAACAAGCAAAAATGAATGACAAAAACGATGGGATGCAGCTCTAGAATTTTATGACTGAATCGAAACTAGTGTGGGATATTGTGAGAGTATGGTGTGCTATAGTTCTGAAAGAGCTAAGAAGAAAAGAGTACCAACGCAGCGAAAACAGAAGAATGAATGAGGAGTAGGACAGAGTGGGTGACTGACTTGGCCCACGAAGTAATGCTTAACGGCAGTTTCGTGAGACAAGTGGCAAGAAATGGCTACGGAGATAAGGGCTTAGTATGTAGGCCTATTGGTGTCCGCTTTAGCGCCTAATATGAATGGATTTACATTATTTTATTAGTATTTCAGAGAGTGGTGCATCTTTGATACCAAAATTGCTGGAACAGAATCGATGAAACCAAAATTGCGCATAATTGGCAGTAACGCGCCAAAATATTATATATAATATTTTGGATATTTGATATTTTCCTTCTGGCCAATCTCAGGGTTCACGGCTTGCATCTTCTTGGCATAAGCGTTTTTTCCCATTGAGACTTTGCTTAGGAAATAATATTTTTAATCTTTTTCCCCAACTCGAACTCACGTTCGGAGGCCTACATATTTAGGTAACTCCTCATTACGCCAGTCAAAATCAGATATGTCTTCGAAATATGCATTAACCACTCACTAGTAAATGAAAAAAAAAAAACTGCGTTACACCAAGATGTCACCGCCAGTAATCGCCTAAGCCGAAATGAATGAGCAAATGTACTCGTACACCATCTTACAACGGTATCATTAGCTTCCTGTCGAGTCATTGCTTGCAATCAGCAAACTTAAGGCAAATAAACGAAAGTGTGATCATTGCTAAATGTTACAAGCGCATGGAAACGCCAACATAAACTGTAACTGTAAATGCCCAAATGGGCAATAATATTTTTCTTTTGCCCAACTAAACTTTCTCCTGCTCAACTGCGTCATGTTTGGCGCTCGGCAACTATCTTTGGGGTCAATCGATATGGACCTGGCACACTTTTCCGCATGTTCTCCTTATTTATTTTTTCTTGCCGATTTACAGCTAGTACAACAACAAAACCGCATCAAGATTACGACAGATCCAACAGCAAGCTGAACCAAAGCGGAGTGGTCATACGTGGTCATATGTATGTATGTATATAGCAATATGTCAGTGTGAACATCAGCAGCGTCAGGGTGTTAAAGGACATTCTGCTCGACATGCCTGCCCCGAGTATTTTCGCACTTTATTCGATAGTACACTAACACTGACACACTCTCACACACATATGCTACATTGAATTTGATTGCGGATATACGATATTACCGACGTACTTCGGGTTATAGGCGCCCTTAGTGGCGGGGTGGGCCGCCTGTGTAAAGGTTGTGTGGAGACTGGTTAACGTGAGTTGGCAACGTTTGGTGCAAAAAATATGGCAGGCAATTTAAATTTATTGACAACGCAGCGAAAAATATTTACCGAGCCAGAAGTGAGCAGAAAAACTGAGGTGGCTAGTCTATGTAGTAGAGTCGGGATGGAGGTTTTAATATTTGTGAAGATTATGTATTGCATTAAATGGAGAGCCAGCAGGAAAATTTTCTACAGCAAGTACTCTGGGACACATACATAAGTAGTAGATCAATAGGTTCCTTATAGGTATAAGATATTATAGTCAATCGAGTAGGTCCATAAACCTGAGTGCAACCTTAGTAGATTTTATATCACAGTATCGCATCAACATAATGATGTTGCATTGATCCATAAAGCTCATAAAAACATAGTAACAGCCTTTAGAATATTCCGTTAGTGCCATAATTTAGTAAAGATCCACTGCATGATTTTCCTGCTAGCATGTCTATTTGAAAGCAAGTATGACTCTTTACTGTATGCTTAAGGGGTTAGGGGTAGCCAGAGGCACGAAAAAGTAAGAGTTTTCAGTATTTTTTTGCTAATAAATTATGTTATTTTACAAAAGCAGTAATATGGCATTATTATAGGATATGTTGACTTGAAGTCACGAAAATTTAAAAAAAAAAATTTATTTCCGAAGTTATAGTTGTTTGTGTTCACCCAATTCCAAAAGAAGGTACTTGCGGTGACAAGCATAAGTCTAATCATAAGTCTCATCTAAAAACAATCGGACAAAAAAAAATTAGTTTTATAAATAGATAATTCCGGGCCTGATCGAAGGATTTTATTTTGTTTTCAAAATTAATCAAATGGTGGCCTCAGCAAACTTTTTTCTAAATTTTTGCGAAAAAATCAACAGTTAATTGGTCTTAAAAAATCGAAATTTTCGAAAAAATAAAAATCCTTCGATCAGACCCGAGTTTATTATGTATTTTAAAAGCTGTATAAATTTTATTAAAATCTACTGAACGGTTTTCGAGTTACAGTTGTCACCGATTCAAAAAGCATAGTTTTGAGAAAAACGCGTTTGAAGTGCCCGAGCTCTCTTTCTTATTTCTCGAATAACTCAAAAACTAATTGTCGGATCAAAGTGAAATAAAAAGGGAATATTTTTAAGATATTACACTTAACGAAAATGCAAAAAAAAAATATTTTTTGAAAATTCTAGCTACCCCTAACTCCTTAATGCAAAAACCTCTCTTGGCTTTCAGACTTTAGGGTAAGTTAGGTTAGGTTAATCTGGTAGGCCAATAAGCAAGTTACAAGTCAGTTTTGGTTCTTAGCGATACCAGATGAAGTTCAGTTGTTAGAACCACCAGAAGTAGTATTATTCTTTAGGATGCCTGCGTTTGTTGCGAATATCAATAGACTCTGTGGCCTCAGTATCTCTTCCAGTGTACCATACCGTAGTAACCCCAAATACTTACGGCGTAGTCTAGCCATTCTGGGAAAGTGCACAAGAAATGCTTCATTGTTGCCTTGGTACCCTGCTGACATTTTCTGCAGTCTTCTCGATCTGTTTCAGACTTTAACTCATGGTGAATAGTGTTGTATAAAGGAATTTGAATCATTTAAGGTTAGAAAGCACACTTGGTTCGAGGTTGGCCATTAGGATAAGGCACAGAACCTTAGCTGCGCTTAAAATTTCTTTCGAAACAGTTTAACTTTATGGTTACCTCCAATATTTATTGTTATAGGCTGCTTTAGAGTATTTTATATTTCTTCAGTTAAAGCTTGTGTGTCATGGCCCATTTTCTAATAAGATTGCTGTACTACTATGATCAAATTGAAGGGTGAATTTTTAATTTATACTTTGCGTATTTTTCGAATTGGTAAACTTTTTTCTGTACGTTGGTAGAACTGTTAATGACATATGTATGTATATGCTAAATTTCACGTCAAAATATTCTTTAGTATTTAAAATACGCGTCGTTTTGTGAGGTCTAAAAGTGAATTCTTCTAAATTTATTGTACAAAGAAGTGCGATAATGCACCATCGCATACTGCATTGGTTATTTGTGATAATTTCGTCATACTTTCAACAAATATTGTGCCGCAACCACCACATTCTCCCGATTTACCTTCGTGTAACTTCTGGCTTTTCGACAAATTCACATGACCCTACCGAGGACACCGTTTTGACTCGATTGAGGATATTAAAGCTGAATTGAAGAAGGCTCTGATGGCCATCACGACGGAGGATGTTTCCAAGTGCTATGATGATGAAGTGTATTGCAGCGACCGGTAATTACATTGAAGGAAATGAAATGGACAAAATTCACATTTCAATTTGATCACAGTAATATATATATGTATCTCCTAAACCATTTACGCTATAATAACCAAATTCAAGACAAGTTCTTTTGACATCAATATTGAAACTTAGATGGAAGGTGATGACTTTTCAAAATTGGACATGGCACCGCCCACTTTTAGGTTAAACCAAATTCGGTATATAATATATATAGCGTGAAAATGTACGAAATCAGACAAAAACTTTCCATATAACATAATTTTCATTTCCATGTGATTATTTCACTTTCCAGTAAATAAATCAAGTACCAATCAAGGTACCCGGATACAACTTTGCACGAGCAATAGCACCTTGAGCCCACTTTATGACCAAAAATTGTTCAAACCAGACAAAAAAATATACAAATCCCCAAATATGGAATTTGTGAACCCCAGTTATGAGCTTTTTTCACGAAAATATTGGGCAATTAGTGAGATGTATTGTCGAAATTCGGAGATAATTCGTTTCTGATAATATTATAACAGTATGTCAACAATAAGGATAAAAACTTAGAGTATCAAACATTGACTTGCTTACGATGGTAAGTATTTTTGAAAAAGATTCTTAACGAGTAACCGAAAACTTTATAAGTTTCACTTAAAAAGTGGAGTTTACAAATGTGTAAATATATGTATAATAACATCATTTTAAAAATTATCCTTTAAGATTATAGTCGCTAGCCCATCTTTTCCACAGACCCTCCATTTTTTCTGCATTTATTCTCACTTCACGTTTCTCCCGTTCGCCTACAAGAGCATCCAAAACGAGTGAGTGTTCGAAAAGAATGAGCTGAATGATTTATTGCAATTGAGTATGGTTTGGGTGAGAGAAAAATGCTGGAATTTTCAATAATTCTCATTGAATATGTGCCATTGTTGGCGCAGCCAACCATTAGTGTTTCCGTCCGGTATCCTCCTCCGAAGAATTCAATTTGGCTCGACATTTCTTTACGATTATCTGTGCATTATGGTTGAACATGGACGCATATAATTGCATATATAAAGTTGTATATACTTATATTTTATATAAATTATCTTTAAAGGTATGACATTTCACAGTCTCTTCTTTAATTCGCTCATTCGTTGATGCCTTTGAAAGTAAAATCCACAAAATATTTGCTCATTGCCGTACTTTTATTCAACCGTAATGAGCGTGTGTTTGCTTTCAACCCACTTTCATTTTCTGGTTTGTTTACTTGTGCGCGTGTCAATGCCCCGGATTTACTGACAATCACTTTTTGCTCTCAATAAACATTTAAAGTGAAAAAAATGCAATTAAGTGAGTTTGAGAATGTGGCGGCTGAGCGAAATTAAATTGTTTTATTAAATCTCTTTATAGGGACTCGTATCTTTTAGTTCTGATAGCAGATTATCGCAGCTTGATGACACTATCTTACGATTCTAATTCTATAATTACTTTACCTAAAGGCATATTTATCAATTTAAGGCAAATAGTCCCGAAAACCTCGTTTGTTTTTAATATACAAGCTTTGTTTTTTTCTATTTAATAGGGGAAAGCGTCGATAGCCGGAGTACGGGACTTTAATCCGCTAACCTATTCCCATGTCATGTCTCTCAAAAAAATAGGACTTTTAAATTTCCTCTATTGTACGGAGTGACTGACGCCTACTCTGTCGTAAATGTTTCAATCATAACAGATATAGAGCTGACGCTTCGCTGACAGCTTTCCATTTAACAGAAGGCTCGCACATAGGTGCAATCAAATTTTCGTGAGACTTCCTACAAGTGTGCCTTTCATCTTTATTCTTATACCTGAAAACCGAGGACCGATGGTTACTGAGTATTTGGGTTAGGTGAAAATCAAGGTTCCCATGTTGTCTATCTATCCACGAATGTATGTCCGGGATCAGTCCGAGGCTCCATCGTCCTTTGCATGAAGCTTGCCACTGTTGCTGCCACAATACAATGCTTTCGATTCTCTCCTCTTTTTTTACTCGTCTCGAAAAGCACTTATCACGCGTATTACAGAAAGCCTATGCACTACGTTAATTAGTCTAGCATATGATTTTACATATGTCTAACACTCTATCTATATTGGCACCGCATTCAGTATATCTGATCTGATTTCCTATTAAAAATCTTCAGCTGGAACGAACACAGCCTTTGTTTGCCAGTATTCGAGATAAAGAATTTGAGTCTTCAGTCCACTCTTACATCAAGTTACTTCAACTGTGGCTGTAAAAAATCTCACATTCGCCTTTGTTGAGCGATATATTTTCTTCAATTTTCCTGGAGCTTATAAGCATCAGATCTAGTCTAATGGTAGCAAAGTATATACGTCATTGAATTTGTTCCGGAGTCATCCAGTGGTTTAGCCACTGCTGCCATTATGAGATCATCCGCATATGCGATTGTTTTCAAATTTTCTGGTTGATGTATCCTTAGCATCCCGTCGTACATCATATTCCATAGTAGTGAGTCTAAACCTTTAGCTCTGAGTGCCCTCATCCGTGTCGAATAACAATTTCATATTTCGAAATAGCTCATTGCAATATTTATCAGATATTGAGGAGTGCATTTTCCTAAAGGGCTTTTATTGTAACAGGTGGGCCATCTAACGTTTTAAATTTGAATTATCTATATTTCGACATTGGAAACGTGAAACACCATTCGGAAAGTGACAGATATTCAGTAAAAAGTCTAAAATTTACGAAATGGGTCGCTATTCACTAGAAGGAAACTGGGAAATATTGAAAACTGGTAAGCCTTCAACCCAAACTGTGAGAAATTTGGCAAAGAAATGGACAGACAAAAATGGCCATCAGTTCAATTTGTGCAACAATTTGTCAAGCGTGTGCGTGAAACTGGCTCGTTGGTGGATAAACCAAAACATCAGCGTTCATTTCCTGCGCGTTCAATCGAAAATATTGCGACTGTGGATGAAAATGTTAGTGAGAATCCATCCACATCAACTCGCCGTCGATCGCAAGAATTAAACATTCCGCGAACAACTTTTCGATGAATTTTGAAAAACGACCTCGCTATGAAGCCATATAAAGTTCAATTGGTGCAACAGCTAAAGCCACTTGACTACCCGAGCCGTCTGCAGTTCGCAGATTGGGCAGAAGATCGTTTGACCGAGGAGGGTCAATTTTACTGAAAAATAATCTTTTCGGACGAGGCTCATTTCCACCTCGATGGTTACGTTAACCAGCAGAATTGTCGCATTTGGGGCACAGAAAACCCGCACGTAATCGTGGAAAAGCCAATGCACCCAGCACGAATCACTGTGCGGATTTTGGTCTGGTGGAATCATCGGCCCATTTTTCTTCGAAAATGCAGAAGGAACCGCCGTAACCATCAATGGTTAGCGATATCGCGCAATGCTAACCGAATTTTTCTTCAAGCAAATTGAAGAGGAAGACTTGGACAACATTTGGTTCCAGCAGGACGGCGCTACGTGCCATATAGAAAACGCTACAATCAACCTTTTACGCCCTATCTTCGAAAATCGCACAATCAGCAAAAGAGGTGATGTGAATTGGCCTCCCAGAAGCTGCGATTTAACTCCGCTGAACTATTTTCTGTGGGGAGCTGTTAGAGATAAATGTTACGCCAACCATCCAGAAACCAGTCAAGATCTGAAGTACGAGATTCAAGCTGCTCTAGATGCCATAAAGCCTGAAACTATTGAGAAAGTACTCCAAAATTGGGTGGTCATATGTCCAAAATTGTTTTCCGCAAATAAATTTCATAAAACAACCTTTTAAATAAATGTTAGACCTTTGAAAAATATCAAGCCGTTTTTTTTATTGATTTTATATATTTAAAAATTTATATCGCCCACATTCTGCATACCCGGGTTATTAGTGCGTATTATTGTTTGATATCTCTTTTCCATCTTTTTCCACTTATTGCACATTTCGCAGTATCAACTACTTTCTTAGTGCGTCAATGGTCCCTCTTTTTTACTAAGTCGTATTTTCTCTCTGATAACCAACTCCAAGCGGTTTCTTACAATGCTTTTGTAGACTTTAACAATCGTTTCAATCATGCACAGAGGTCGATAAGATGAAGGTTTTTTTGGTGGCTTTTTTGATTTTGGTAATAGAACCAGAGGCTGTACCTTCCACGGATCGGGGAACACCCCTTCTATTATACACGCATTGTACATTTTTGCAAAGATACTAGGTCTTAGAGTTATTGCTTCTTTTAGGCCTCTCTTCGGTATACCATCTATTCCAGGCGCCTTTTTTCGCACTTTTTTTTCGCAGTAGCCAATAGTTCTATTTCTGTGACTAATGTGTATCTTCGTTTCGTTAAATATAGGAAATGGCGTCGTCTGTTGGGAAGAATGATTCGACCACATTTTTCATAAATGATGCGTTCTTAGGTTGTTACGGTTTATTTTATAACGTCGACATGCATATTTTGTATGCCATTAACCAGGGGTCTATGTTTTCTTCTTTCCAGAGCTTTTCGAAACAGGATCTTGGCTGACTTTGTTTGGCGTTTAAATGCTTCTCTGAGGCGGTTATCGTTTTTATCACCATGATTACGCTGCACGCGGCGTCTAGCTGAATGACATAGATACCTCAGTTTTGCTATTTCTTCGTTTCCACCTTTACCGCTACCCAGACGGACTCAAAAATGTCAGGATCAGATTCCTTTTGCCACCAACTTCTTTTTCGAGAGATAGAGTTCCGTTCTTAGGAGAACGAAATTTCAGCAATTATAGCTCGATAACGAGCATAGCAACTTACAAAATATGCTCATTTTATGTTCGCGCACATAAAGCTGTTATGGGCTTCTTTAGAACGTGATGTGAAAGTTTGTATATTGTATATTGCTGCCTTCCCACTTACATAAGTATATTTTTAACCCAAGTGCCGTCTGTTTTAAAAGGTATTGTGCTGAAGCACAGGGTTAAGATTTAGCAATATCTTAAATTTTTCATTGACTTCATAGTATACAAGCCAGTAAAGTATTTTTTGTTACCAATACCTTAGTCAATAATACTGGTCACTTGGAAAAGATGGTCTGTTGACATTTCAATTTTACCTACAAGAATTTAGTGGATTCGGTTGTAACAATGTACTTCAAGTCGTGGTTCCAGGTCCTTTGGGAGAGGGTGCAAACAAAATTCCCGAGTTCTTCTTCTTTACTGGCGTAGACACCGCTTACGCGATTATAGCCGAGTCAACAACAGCGCGCCAGTAGTTTCTTCTCTTCGCTATGTGGCGCCAATTGAATATTCCAAGCGAGGCCAGGTCCTTCTCCATTTGGTCCTTCCAACGGAGTGGAGGTCTTCCTCTTCCTCTGCTTCCCGCGGCGGGTACTGCGTCGAATGCTTTCAGAGCCGGAGTGTTTTCATCCATCCGGACAACATGACCTAGCCAGCGTAGCCGCTGTCTTTTAATTCGCTGAACTATGTCAATATCGTCGTATATCTCGTACAGCTCATCGTTCCATCGAATGCGATATTCGCCGTGGCCAACGCGCAAAGGACCATAAATCTTTTGCAGAACCTTTCTCTCGAAAACTCGCAACGTCGACTCATCCGTTGTTGACATCGTCCAAGCCTCTGCACCATATAGCAGGACGCGAATGATAAGGACTTGTAGAGTTTGGTTTTTGTTTGTCGAGAGAGGACTTTGCTTCTCAATTGCCTATTTAGTCCGAAGTAGCACCTGTTGGCAAGAGTTATCCTGCGTTGGATTTCTAGGCTGACATTGTTGGTGTTGTTTACGCTGGCTCCAAGATAGACGAAATTATTTACAACTTCAAAGTTATGACTGTCAACAGTGACATGAGTGCCAAGTCGCGAGTGCGACGACTGTTTGTTTGATGACAGGAGATATTTCGTCTTGTCCTCGTTCACTGCCAGACCCATTTCTTTTGCTTCCTTGCCCAGTCTGGAGAAATCAGAACTAACGGCGCGGGTGTTGAGGCCGATGATATCAATATCATCGGCATACGCCACCAGTTGTACACTCTTATAGAAGATGGTACCTTCTCTGTTGAGTTCTACAGCTCGAACTATTTTCTCCAGAAGCAGGTTGAAAAAGTCGCACGATAAGGAATCGCCTTGTCTGAAACCTCGTTTGGTATCGAACGGCTCGGAGAGGTCCTTCCCGTTTCTGACGGAGCTTTTCGTGTTGCTCAACGTCTGCTTACACAGCCGTATTAGTTTTGCGGGGATACCAAATTCAGACATCGCAGCATAAAGGCAGCTCATTTTCGTGCTGTCGAAAGCAGCTTTGAAATCGACGAAGAGGTGGTGTGTGTCGATTCTCCTTTCACGGGTCTTTTCCAAGATTTGGCGCATCGTGAATATCTGGTTGGTTGTTGATTTACCAGGTCTAAAGCCACACTGATAAGGTCCAATCAGTTTGTTGACGGTGGGCTTTAATCTTTCACACAATACGCTCGACAGAACCTTATATGTGATGTTGAGGAGGCTAATCCCACGGTAGTTGGCGCAGATTATGGGGTCTCCTTTTTTATGGATTGGGCATAGCACACTTAAATTCCAATCGTTGGGCATACTTTCGTCCGACCATATTTTGCAAAGAAGCTGATGCATGCACCTTATCAGCTCTTCGCCGCCGTGTTTGAACAGCTCGGCCGGCAATCCATCGGCCCTTGTCGCTTTGTTGTTCTTCAGGCGGGCAATTGCTATTCGAACTTCTTCATGGTCGGGCAATGGAACGTCTGCTCCATCGTCATCGATTGGGGTATCGGGTTTGTCTTCTCCTGGTGTTGTGCGTTCATTGCCATTCAGCAGGCTGGAGAAGTGTTCCCTCCATAATTTAAGTATGCTCTGGGCATCGGTGGCTAGATCACCTTGGAGGGTTCTACAAGAGTATGCTCCGGTCTTGAAACCTTATGTAAGCCGCCTCATCTTTTCGTAGAATTTTCGAGCATTACCCCTGTCGGCCAGCTTATCAAGCTCTTCATACTCACGCATTTCGGCCTCTTTCTTTTTCTGTCTAGCTTCCCTCTTCAACTCTCGGTATCTATCCCATCCCGCACGTGTTGTGGTCGATCGTAACGTTGCGAGGTAGGCAGCCTGTTTTCTCTCCGCTGCGACACGGCACTCCTCGTCGTACTAGCTGTTCTTCTGCACTTTCCGAAAACCAATGGTTTCGGTTGCAGCTGTACGTAAGGAGTTTGAAATGCCGTCCCACAGTTCCCTTATACCGAGTTGTTGACGAGTGCTCTCAGAGAGCAGGAGTGCAAGCCGAGTAGAAAAACGTTCGGCTGTCTGTTGTGATTGCAGCTTCTCGACGTCGAACCATCCTTGTGTTTGTTGGCGTGCGTTTTTTGCTGCACAGAGGCGGGTGCGAGCTTTGGCTGCAACAATATAGCGGTCCGAGTGGATGTTAGGACCTCGGAGCGCACGCACATCTAAAACACTGTAGACGTGTCTTCCGTCTATCACAACATGATCGATCTGGTTAGTGGTTTTTCGATCCGGAGACAGCCAGTTAGCTTGATATATCTTCTTATGTTGGAATCTAGTACTACAGATAACCATATTTCGGGTCCCGGCGAAGTCGATCAGCCTCAACCCATTTGGGGATGTTTTTTCGTGGAGGCTGAATTTACCGACCGTAGTAACAAAGATACCTTCTAGAAGTTCACGCAAGTGAGGAAAGTTCTCTGATCGCCATTCACTTGGGAGTGGCCAGAAACGATTCTTTTACATATGACTCAAGCAGCTCACGACTTCCGATCTTTGACCAAGTATCCTTTGGGTAGCCTAAGAACATCCGTTTGAAGGCGAGCTAAAGTGGGAAGGCGAAATATTCCCTACTTAGGGTTGTGCGCTGGGTTTGGGACCCGCCATGTAAAAAAACACCCCCAATGAAAAACAAATTCCCGAATTATACCGCATATAATAGCGTAAATGCCTTAATTAATATTCTAATCTTTTTCTGAATGTTTACTGGAACTTTTACTCATATTTAAGGTGTGCGTTTTGATGTTAGAGGGGTCTAAACTCAGATTTCATACCCAGAAGAATTTCTTAAAAATAATAATTATGCGAATGTGTTGTTCAAGTTCTTAGTGTATGAGTTGTGACATAGTAAAGTTTTAACAACTTTCACAAATACGAAGAAGATTTGCCAAAAGTCTCGGATCCAGGCACTCTTCTGAATGGCAAATTATATGCAAAGTATAATCAAACGCGGGATACAATCAACTGCCAAGGCATCGTCGAAGTAAAGGATTACAAACTTTGCTTCTCGTCGTTGAACCCGTTGGAACTCCCAATATTCCTAAAAAAAACTCTTTAACTCTCATTCAACTCTATCCACTACCATCGACCACTTATTTTAGAAATTGCTTTATTTATATGGCTATTTTCTTACAGTTGACAGCTTCCGCTCTTACTGTGTATGTTGTGTACCAACAAAAATAATAACAACAACAATAGCATTGATTAGCAGCCCATTGACTTGCAATAGTAAAAAAAGATTAACATTCATTTCAAAGACAATGATGGCCGCTGGCACCAACAGCTGACAGCAATCGCGGCAGCAACAACAAAGACGAGAAATCTTTGCTGCCTAAGTGCCACTACTACTTTTAATTACAGTAAAAACACATTTACAGTGTACAATTGTATCCAAACAACGACTTGAGCTCGTTAGTGGACAAAGAGTTGGGCGTATGCAAACAGAAGACACTCGTGTTGAGTGGCGCCCGTCGCGACTAACAGCAAATAACACAACAATTAATACAAAGAGAAAAAACAATAACAACGACTAATTCTATGCTGTGGTAGTTGAAGCGACAACTGTGAAATGTTGAGCGAGTGGAATTTATTGCAACTTCAATTGGGCACACAAAACACTGGCGGACGCGCAAAATCGGCGAATCGACGGAGACCATGTGTGGGTAGGTTTGTGTGTAGAGCGCGACAACAATTCCAAGAATGCATGACAGTGAACATTTGCAAAGAACGTTGGCGTTTTAGACTCTCGCCTACAGCAATCGTCTCCACCTCTCCGGGTAAGGTGCCTCTCCCAAAACCTTCTCCAGCACGGACTTCCTACGGCTT
Organism: Bactrocera correcta; assembly: GCA_027475135.1. Lineage (NCBI taxonomy): Eukaryota > Metazoa > Arthropoda > Insecta > Diptera > Tephritidae > Bactrocera > Bactrocera correcta. The sequence goes on along the minus strand of CM050323.1, from coordinate 141,173,650 downwards.
ACTTAGCTGATGGCGGCGTTAGTCTGAAGTGGCAAACTCAATTTCGAAATTGCTGTTGTCCTCAATGACTGTGTATACTTATATAGTTAGACAGAAATACGAGTGCGGTTCGATAGTTAGTAGTGTTGTTGTTTATATTGACGACCACTGGCTCCGCTATATCTCGCACCTTCACTCTACGTTGTTCTCCTTGGTAGCCGTTTTGGGAGAATGTGGACGTGGATCATTTAAAATTGCGTGTGATCACGTTGAAAATCGTTAAACCACTGTCCAGCTGTCGTTAGGAAAGGTGAAAAGCCACTGCATAAGCAGCCATGCTCTTCTTGCTTTCACGAGGCAATTACCCTTCCAAAAACAAAAACCGATCAATATATTTTTTTCAATTCTTATGATGTTAACCTTCTATAAGAATTTTCCACACGATAACTTTTGGCCGACGACGAGGTTAAGTACTTATCGGAACTCGTATGTGTTGTCGTACTGGAATATGTTGCTGCAGCCCTTACCCGCTTTTCTTGTTGCTTTTGTTTTTTTGTTATTATGCTATTCATTGTGTGTCACCGTTGTTTAAATGCTTGTTACACTTGTTGTTGGTGTTGTTGCTTTTTTGTCGAGTGGTCCTTGTTGTAATTCTAACACGACATTTGCCATTTACGAACGCCACTCGCCCTCCCAAAGGCTCCTCTCTCTCAATCCGCTCTGGGTCCATAAGGGGTACATTGCGGAGGACAGCCTGGCATAGCTGAAGGCGTTGGCGTAACAGCAGCAGCGACGCCGGCAGAGCTACACAGCTTAGCTTATTGCTTGTGATTGTCGCCGAACAGTAAACGGCAAAAGTTGCTGAAGGAAGCCCAAATTGAAATATATGAGAAAGTTAGGCGAAATGATGCGGAGGGTACGCGCGTGTATGTGTGTGTTTGTGTAGCAGGTAGTTAGTATAAGGGGCTGAACTCTTTGGCAATGAAGGAAATTAAAAAGGCAGCAACACAAGCGGAACTGCAAAGTCGAAATCACTGGCAGCACTGGAAGCAGCAGAAGTTAATTAACCTACAAATTGCCAATGCGGCGCACAAATACTGCAAAGTCACCTATTTATACTCACACATACACACATACATGCATACATGAATTCATACATTGGCGTGTGCACCTTTGTGCATAAGCTTTTTAAGGTGTGGCCATGCAAAAGTTAAACACTTTGGTGGCGCTCTGTTGAAGACTATTTAACTTGCTTCGTATTGTGTGCGTGTGGATTTTATAGTTTAAGCTTTTGGGTTTTAGTGTATTTAGTATTAAAGTGGCATTTAGGGGTTTTCTCTATAAAAGCTTTTCTTCCAATCCATGAATCGCATTCTTAAAGCGCTTTGTGGCTCAAAGCTCAAATATCCTGTTTGTGGTCTGATTGGTTGAAATTCTATCATCAGCCAACGTCACAAATAATGATTTTCTGTGATGATTTGTGTAAAATGAAGAATACCCGGCTGCAAGAGGTTGCATTTAAGCCATTAACGATAACGATGCTAGTGCTCTCTCGCAAACGCGACATGTTGGCATTGAAAACAATTTAAAGCATTATATATGCCATCCGGGTTTCATTAAATCGGACCTTTGCGATCGTGAGGACCATCTGAAAGCTGAGCAATCACATACTATTCATTTTTCTACATCTACCTTGATTTGCTTCTAGCTCTTAGGCTCCCTCATTTCTAAATATGGTCTGTGCATCATCCTCCCTCTACCCCAAAGTACTTTTATAGTACGTCTTACACATGAACATTCTTGGATAACTGATGGGAACTCTATCAGAGCTTATAAACTCTTTCTCTTCTTGATTGGATCCCCAAATATGCACTGAGCTTTTCTACTCTCTCATGAAGTAGTACTTAGTCCAGTGGTCCCGTGGGAGAGTTATGAGATGATAGCACATTAAAGTCCCGCACTCCGATTTTCGATGCTTCCTCATATAAAAAATATACATTCTGTGAAAGTGTTTCCACAGAAGACTCTTGTTCCTGTGCCTGCTTTACTTTTTAATACAAGGGAGAGTAATTGCTCTGTGGTAATGATAATGAAAGAGACCTTCTCTTCTCTTCTCTGTTACATAAATACAGAACCCACTATTTGTGGTCGTACAAATTTTCATGCTCACAAGGACAATTAAATTAGCTAAGACTGCTGCTTTCATTTAAAATGAATGTGTTTGAGCAAAAATTTCGTCGTGAGTTCTTGAAACTACTTTTTATATGTTCTTCTGCCATCTGGCATCTAGCTTACACAGAGTTTCTTTACTTCAAGAAATCTGAATTTCGAAAGTGTTTTTGCTGTTTCTTTGTTGATCTCATCTATTTCCGCGATTCAGTGCAAAGGACCATTCTTAAAAAAAAATATTTCTGTTAAGAAATCGTATTTTGGCATCTGGAAATTTGCATGAAGTGTGGCATTAAATGCCCTTCAACCAACCGTTGGGTACTATCTTAGATACCTGTATTGCGAGTCTTTGTTATCGGACCGCAACAGCGTACAGGTACATTCATTGTATCAAAAAAGCACTCGAAAATTGTAATTAAATCCCCCCACTGAATTTAAAAAAATGTATTTTGCTAAGTTTATAGGACTATCTTTAATTACTGAGCCAAATATGAACGCGATCTAGTAAACGAGTTTGTATACAGCAGCTGCTTAAGTCGGTATGCCTCAGTAATGAGCCGCGATTTTTACAATGGATAAAAAAATCGAACTAAAGAATTTTTTCAAATTTTGTATTTCTAACCAAATTTCGTATGCGAAATCGTTACGAATACTGAAACATTCCTTTTTTGATTCAGTTTTATCAAAAACACAAGTCTACGAGCGGTTCCATGCCTTCAAAGGCAGTCGAGAGATCGTTGGAGACATGGCTCGTTCTGGTCAACTTTCGACCACTTCAACTGATGAAAATTTAAAAAAAAAATGAAGGATGTGGTGCTTCGAAATCGTCAAGGAAGTGTTGGAGAAATGCAAGACCTCTCTCACGGATTCGCCCGAATGATTTTAGTGGACATTTTGGGTGTGAAACGCGTTCTTGTTCGACTCGTCCGAATTTAAAGCCAAAAATGCAATGAATACCATTGATCAACCATCGTATTGACCATATTTGACACTGTAAGATTTTTTCTTGTTCTCCAAACTGAAACTAACTAAATTTTTTGTCGCAATGGCTGTCATACAAACTGAAATCTTTTATTGTTGAAGGTAAATAAATTTCTTCTTGTTCTATGAAAAGGAAAATTTCCGTAATTTTTTTAACACACCTCACATCGTGCAACATGTCCGACACATACATTCATAAGCTGCATAACTTAGAATATTGAAGGTATTTTTGTTAATTTAGATAGGGTATTTAATTATAAAATATTTTAACTCAATATATTCTTGCATTGCATTCATTAATTCTTGAACAAAAGGAGTTTCTAACCTTTAAATGACCTCATTGCGTTGTCCTTTTATCTGAAACATTTTCTGATAGGAGGCACCGATTACTAAAATATATCCGACAAATCTTCTTTTAAAGCAGTTTATGTTGATACCTCTTAATATGATATTTGCACATATAATAACTCTATTGAACAAATCGATTTATAAAATATATATTAAATTTGAAACTGCTTTCATTGGAAACAATTAAAAAGATGGAAAGAAGTATATATGTAGACATATTTTTTCCAAATCTACAGTTCGGACAAACAGCTTAGCTTTTTTTTTTGTTCGAAACGACTTTGATAAGTGCTTTCGAATAGAATATAGTACAGTAAAGTCTGGGGACCAACTCTATTTGGTAAAATGGACGTTTCTATGTTTGATACCACTTCAGACTTGTTCTCACTGGTTCTCACAAAACTGCGCTCATTGTCGGCGCTGACAACCCAGGCCTTGGGACTTTTGTAACGCATATTTCAAAAGTCAGACACAAACAAACATTTTTCATCCAGTATATATATTTATGTAGATATGTGTGTGTAAGCTCATATGTTTTTGTTCGAAACTTCACATCATTTATCACAATGTGGAAAAAGTTTGTTAATAAATTTTTTCCTCCGTCATATCATACGGCTAGTTTACCATATACACCAGTCCAACCAATATACACACATATACATACAAGTATGTAAACATACACTGCGTATGTGAATAACTCACTTGTAAAAGTTCGAAAGTGAAATTTGTTGCAAATTTTTAGTAACAATAACGGAAAGGTCACAACACCTCAACAACACACACAGCAGCAGCAACAGTTGCAGTTGCATTTAAAACACATTGACAGCAACTGCAACCCTGCAACAACATGCATATGTAGATGTGCGTGAGTGTAAACCAGCGCCACAATTTCCGTTTATTTCTATTTCGTTTTATTTCGGTTTCGTTGGCCTTTCACAAACATTAAAACTACAAGCAGGCGAGCGACTTTTTCGAGGTCGTCGAGGCAAAAACAAAAAAGTCGTGTTTCTCTTGTTTTTGGTCTCAGTTGCAAGTGTATGCACATTTGTAGCGTAGTCGCCTGCACTTTTATGGCATTTTGAAAAATTTCTGAAATATCCACCATTCACGAGCGATTTAATGGATTCGAGCGTTATGCGTCGTTTGCGTAACGCTATCCGCCTAAAAAAGACCGGAATTGTGGAAAGACAGTTCTTGGTTTTTACACCACGATAATGCACCATCCCATACTGCCCTTGTAATTCGTGATCATTTCGCCAAAAACTCAAACCATATCGTTCCGCAACCACCGTATTCACCTAATCTGGCGCCGTGCGACTTCGTCAAGCTCAAAAGACCGATCCGGGAACACCGTTTTTATACCAGTGTTTCGAAGATTGGAAAATCCGTTGGCATAAGTGTATTGCATCGGGAGGGGATTACTTTGAAGGGGATGAAATTGATTTAGAAGAATAAATAAAGAATTTTCAAAATAAATACAATGTCACCTTGGGCACAGTATAATAACTCTATTGAACAAATTGATTTCCAAATATATATTTAATTTGAAACAGCTTTCATTGGAAACAATTATAAAGATGGAAAGTAGTATATGTATAGACATATTTTTTCCAAGTCTACAGTTCGGACAACCAGCTTTGCTTTTTTTCTGTTCGAAACGACTTTGATAGGTGCTTTCGGTAGAATACAGTCAAGTCTGGGACCAACTCTATTTGGTAAAAGGGACGCTTCTATGTTCGATACCAATTCAGACTTGTTCTCACTGGTTCTCACAAAACTGCACTCATTGTCGGCGCTGACAACCCAGGCCTTGGGACTTTTGTAACGCATATTTCAAAAGTCAGACACAAACAAACATTTTTCCCCCAGTATATATACATATATGTATATGTAGATATGTGTGTGTAAGCTCATATGTTTTTGTTCGAAACTTCACATCATTTATCACAATGTGGAAAAAAGTTTGTTAATAAATTTTTTCCTCCGTCATATCATACGGCTAGTTTACCATGTACACTAGTCCAACCAATATACACACATATACATACAAGTATGTAAACATACACTGCGTATGTGAATAACTCACTTGTAAAAGTTCGAAAGTGAAATTTGTTGCAAATTTTTAGTAACAATAACGGAAAGGTCACAACACCTCAAAAACACACACAGCAGCAGCAACAGTTGCAGTTGCATTTAAAACAGATTGACGGCAACTGTAACCCTGCAACAACATGCATATGTAGATGTGCGTGAGTGTAAACCAGCGCCACAATTTCCGTTTATTTCTATTTCGTTTTATTTCGGTTTCGTTGGCCTTTCACAAACATTAAAACTACAAGCAGGCGAGCGACTTTTTCGAGGTCGTCGAGGCAAAAACAAAAAAGTCGTGTTTCTCTTGTTTTTGGTCTCAGTTGCAAGTGTATGCACATTTGTAGCGTAGTCGCCTGCACTTTTATGGCATTTTGAAAAATTTCTGAAATATCCACCATTCACGAGCGATTTAATGGATTCGATTGCAAGTTGGCTGTTGACTGTGTGGAAAGTTTAATTTATTCGCATAACAAACACCGGAAGTGGAATATGAAATTTTATATTGCTTTTGCGAAGGTCCAATATTTACAAAAAAGTAAAATATTTTTTTTTGCTGTTTCGCTTTTTATACTAATGCAAATTTTGCTGCAGAGTATAATAGTTTTGTTCGTCTTACGGTTATACGATTCACCTAAAACTAATCGAATTTGATTTAGGGATATGTATGTACATAAATGATCATGATGACGAGACTGTTAAAATCCAAGAGGCTGTGTCTGTCTGTCCGTCGTCCGTCCGTTCGTGCAAGTTGAAACTTGAGTAAAAATGGAAATATCTTTTTATAAGGACTCCTACCGATAGTGTCAAAATGGATGAAATCGAATGATAACTACGTTCACTCCCCACATAACGAAACTGTTAAAAATTACTAAAAGCGCGATAAGTCTATAACTAAATACGACAGAGACATAAAATTTCACTGCCGAAATGATATCAGAGGACTTAAATGGAGCCGATGTTAAAATTGTACGATGAATGTGCCATCGTCCACTTTTAGGCAGATCACATATCTTGAGACCCCCGACCAATGCCAACCAAATTTGGGAAAATTATGAAATGTTCGGTTATACCAGAACTTAGCTCTTCCTTACTTGTCTATGTCAACAATTAGTGGAGCTTAATTCACAAGAAAACATGTATAAATGAAAATGGGAAATGCCGCAGAGAAGATTCCAAAAGCTAGCAACTAAGTTAAGATTAATATCTCCACAAATTTTGACGGGTTTTTGACAATGTTGCTGTTTTTTTGTTTTAAGTTAGGTAGGGTTGGGTGCTCAATTTATTATTGTAAAACCGATATGTGGCGCAAATTACGGGTTGTACAGTATAATTTTATTAAGATAACTAGGGGATCCGGCCACGCGTTGCTGTGGTAGACATTTTATACCATTATTCATATAATAAACTTTTCAATACAGAGAAAATTCTAGTTACTACTAAAGGTGAAAACGTTTTTATCAGAATGAGATTCCAAGGGATTGTACTTGAGATTTAATTTTGAATGTGTTCATGTGTTGGGTTAAGTTCGGGTGTCACCGAACATTTTATACTCTCGCATGATAAAGTGATAATCGAGATTTCATTATCCGTCATTTACATATTTTTTGTTTATTTTGCTGTAAAATTAATTAGACTAGATCAATTTGTGTGCTTTGAGTATGTATTATACAGAGAAAGCATCAGATGGAATTCAAATAGCGCTACATTGGAGGAAGGCGTGGTTGTCAACCGATTTCACCCATATTTCGTACATGTCATCAGGGTGTTAAGGAAATATTACATACCGAATTCCATTGAAATCGGTAGAGTAGTTCCTGAGATATGGTTTTTGGTCCATATGGGAGGTGGGCGTGGTTATTATCCGATTTCTTCCATTTTTGAACTGTTTATGGAAATGCCTGAAGAAAACGACTCTATAGAGTTTGTTGACATAGCTATAGTAGTTTTGGAGATATGTACAAAAAACTTAGTAGGGGGCGGGGCCACGCCCACTTTTCCAAAAAAAATACATCAAAATATGCCCCTCTCTAATGCGACCCTTTTTGTCAAATTTCACTTTAATATCTTTATTTATGGCTTAGTTATGACACTTTATAGGTTTTCGGTTTTCGCCATTTTGTGGGCGTGGCAGTGAGCCAATTTTGCCCATCTTCAAACTTAACCTTCTTATGGAGCCCAGAAATACGTGTACCAAGTTTCATCATGATATCTTAATTTTTACTCAACTTACCGCTTGTACGGACGGACGGACAGACAGACATCCGGATTTCAACTCTACTCGTCCCCCTGATCACTTTGGTATATATAACTCTATATCTGACTCTTTTAGTTTTAGGACTTACAAACAACCGTTATGTGAACAAAACTATAACACTCTCCTTAGCAACTTTGTTCCGAGAGTATAAAAATAACGAATTTAAGGCTGCTTTCTCAATGTCTGGTTACCATCGTTTCTGTTCAGTTAATAGAGTTGTCCGCTTAACAGAAAGTCCATTTAATAGAGCTTTCATTGAATATTTTATTTATGAATTTTTTTTACTATCCGATCTTCTAAGTTGGTTCCAACTGGACATAGTGTGCTAAATTTTACTAAAATCGGTTCAGTAGTTTAGGAGTCCATCGCGGACAAAAACGTGACACATGCTTTTTATATATAAAGATTATAGTTTATCTTCTTATTCCCTACTTTACTTGAGATATTTGAAAATTAAAGTTTTTTCAGTATAAGAAGAAAAAGCACATATTTTAAGGTTTTGGGCATAAGTTTCCACTAAATTTCTGAGAGAAATCATTTCTTTACACAATGTAGTAATAATAACTCAGAAATGTGGTTAATTGGATTTATAACATAAATTAAAAGGTTATGTGAAGAAAGGCTTTAAACAAAAGTTACATACCTTTTCATTGCATACAACATGTAGTATAACACATACAAATCGGGATAAAACCCATAAAAATTCAGTCACTCCCTTCCCTCTCCCGACCTCAGATCGCCGAAAATTTTGTTTCCATTAATATTTGTTATTTTATCATTCGCTTTCAATGAGTTCCAACCAACATGCGTTTTTTTTGTAATTTCAAAAATTATCTACCCTGATCTAAGTACTACACTGTAATGCAGCCAGCTTTAATTGACCAAGGTCACTGCTTTGAATATTTTGAGTTCGCACATACCTGTATATATGAAACAATTTTTTTAATGCGAAGATTTTGAGAGTCCTCATCGTGTCATTCCAACTATATTACACTTTCCTGCCGACGTCCACATAGAGGCCTTTTCCTATCTTCTACTCTGATTGAAACCAACACCTTACATTTCGTTAGGTTTTGCGGTATTTGTAAACTTCTTAATTAAAGCAAAGCATATAAAGTCGTATTATTAATTTGTGAATTATATTATGTTGAGTGAAAGAACTTTTGTTGTTGTGAAAAATTGGATAAGAAAGAATTTCGCGGGATGATAAAATATTGTTTTTTTAAACAAAAACTTGGCTTGAAGACGAGGTTTTGGATTCTGTCCCAGTAAAATAAGCCATCAATCAATATTTCGCGCTGAAATAAGCTCAGAATACTGTGAACCCATAAGTGGTTGTTACCGACGAAAACATAAAAAAAAATTCACAAAAAATTTTGCTTGAAGCTAAAACAAAGACGAGTTGATGATTCGGAGCAGTGTTTGGAGATGTTCGAGCGTAATTAAACCGAGTTTTTGCATCAATATGTGACAATGGATTAAATATGGCTCCACCATTTCAGTCAGAGGTCTCTTCGTTAGTCATCCGAGTGGACTGCACATGAGAAATCATCCAACGCAACAGTGGGCTGGCAAGGTTATATTCTATGTTTTAGGATGCGCATGGAATAATTTTTCTTGACGAACTTGAAAAAGGAAGGGCCATCAACAGCGACTATCACATACCGTTATGGGATCGTTCGAAGATCGGACGAAATCCCCACAAACGGCCACATTTGAGGAAAAAGAAAGTGCTGTTTTACCAAGGCAATGCACTGTGGCACAAGTCAGTTAAAACGATGGCAAAAGTCCATGAATTGGGCTTCGAATGTTCGCTGGGAACAAATTTTCGTCGAATGATGAGGTGAACGCCAAACTGATGTCTATTTTGAAGCAAAGCACAAATCGTACTGCGAAAAATTGTATCGAAAAGTTGGAGGATCGCTATAATCAGTGTATCACCCTTAAAGGGAACTATGTTGAGTTAAATATTTGAATTTTGCCAAAAAAAAAGAAGAGTTTTACTATGGTAGGCCGGGGACTTTTCAATTGACCTTCTAGATTTAATAGAGTGTGTTATTTTTAAAGGTATAATGAATCGAAATGAATTTAATTTTGTTATCAGTAGGCGACTTTTCACAAAGCCTTATTTTATTTATAGTTGTTATTACTTTTTTCTAAATCGGTGGACAGTCACGGTTATGAATTTTAAGTGTGTTCTAAAATTACGCGAGAGTTGAGCATCCCTCGAAAGTAAATAGGAAACCTCTCTTGCTTTCAAATCATTTACTTTTTGGTTTGGTCCTGAACTATACATTACTGTATCAAAACAACCAATGGCTTGATGTGGAAAATTGGCGAGGTTTTTGAATATCATTTTGTAGAAGTTCGATAAAGTACTTTGCGGGGATATAAAATCAGTTTTTGAACTAGTCCTCATGCAGACCAACTACATTATATTTGTGATTAAATTTAATTGCATCCTTCAGATAGCTGACTCAGTTTTAAGAGGCGAGTGTAATTATTATCCGACATCCACTTTTTCACATTGTGGAATAAAATGGATAAGTTCTGTGTTTCCAGCAAATTTGGTTGTCTAAACTGTAGTTGAGGAGTAAAGTCCGTCTTATAACTATTAGCGTACGATACCAACTCCGCCTTGTAGAAATTCTTTAGTACACATTCCCTTTCTTACCAAGGAAAACAAGGTGCCCCAAGTTGCATAAAAGATGTTTAATAATTAACTAAATTTTTGAAGAGGGTTAGACAAAAATATGGAATTTAATAGGCTATCAGCAATTTTAATTCTACATCTATCTCCATTAATTTTAGTGGTTACAAACAACCGTTAGTGGATTAGTACTATTATACTACTGTAATCCATTAGAAGGGAAAGACTCAATCAGACCCCTGCTGTTTAGCATTGTTGAAATATTACGTTCAAGAGCTTAAATTATATAGTAAGTTGGTTACGATTCCCTTGCTTCCATATAAATCGGTGAACGTTCTTATTTTTTGAAAAATTAATTATCAAAACGAACATCACTGACTTCTTGGTTTGATGGAAAATTTAATAAACTTGTAAGCACTTTCATCGAACAATTCTGGTATGAAATAAGCCGTTTTCTTATTCTCTTTATGACAAGTGACCGCTAAATTTTGGAGTGAAACCGTTCATGGTTGAAGTCTTGAAGTTTGTTGTCCAAGTCAGTGAAATGGCTTAAAGTGATAAATATATTTTGGTATTCGAGAGCAAATTTTAATCTTCGAGAATCACTTGATTGATTTTCAAAATGCGTTTTCATCTATATTCTCATCGCTTTTGTCACTCTGATTAAAGTATATCCAAAACATGCGTTGCGAAAGCATCAACCTCCTCTTCAGATGTCGAAAACAGTTGACCTATCCATCCTTCACGTACGGGAATAAACAAATATTCAAATCAAGATGTGTCGAGCGCTCAAAAATGCATTTTTCCAATTGATGTGCGAGAGCTCGTATTATAGTGGAGAAGAATGATTTGTCTTAAGCGGTTAGTTTTGCTGATTTATGGAAACACAACTGACAAACAAACAGTTAGTATCACTTAGATCTTACTGTTCAGCGTTCATGATTCAGAACTGATCATGATGCAATAGAGGTGTTTCGAATCGAGCTATAGTATATTTTAACTTTTCCCTCCACCAATTTTTCTGAGCGATCGACAAATCCAAAGCAAAAAAAAATTTTCAAAGTCAATATTGAATGTATGCTGGTCCCACTAATGCTCATATCTCCTGATAGGTCACATTACGATCTTGATCTAATTTCCGTAACAAAAATGATTTTGGGCGACTTTCATGAAATTCGCCTAGGAGTGATCCACGACCTCGATAGATTTCACCACACCATCGATAAGCACTGGTCCTTAATGTATCTTCTTCGGCAAAATTGAGGTAGGTTCATGAATGTACTCTTGATGAGTTAATCCACGTCGAATGTCGTAAAAATAATCGTGAGAAAATGATCACGAGATAATTCCATTTTTTGGCTGAGATGAATTTTTTAAGTTACTGTAAACAACATAAATAGCTCTCGTATTTTAAAACGTTCTGAGTATGCATACCATCAAAACTTTATGTTAAAATTGTGAGTTTCCGAATTGCAACACTAGAGTTGGTTATCTATGTACCATACCTATATATGAATATTATTGTAAGGGATTTCGAACCTTCGAAGGCATATGCATATGTTGCTAAGACCTTTATTCGTTCTTACTTCGTTTTATTTATGATTTTCGTACCATATAAGTGTGTGATAATGTTTCAAGTTGAACCCCTTAGAATTATGCTACCCGCGCACATAGAACTTTACCCAGATATTAAACAATTTATTTTTTTCCCGCTTGGTCGCGAAAATGTGCCGTTAAACGCACTTTAAATGCTTTTCGACGTGAACTAAATACTACGCCACTAATTGTGGACGAGGCTTCTATGGCAACCTTAATTTTGAAGTTTGCGCCTTGTGGTATGCTAAGCTGCACCGGCGGCCAATGTGTGTAAAGGAAATTTAGGTGCTTGCATACATTTAGCGGGTGAAAAATTGTGTTAAGAGCGTTCAGATTGTATAGCCACACATACATACAAACGTTAAGGTCTTAAATTCTTAAATATGCCGCATGCTGGGAGTTAATTAACTTTAGGCTTACAGAATTTGGATTTCAGAAGTAGCGGCGGGGCGCTTGTGCCCGGTTTCAACTTTCAGTTGGCCGAGTTGATGTATTATATAAGCTGTTGCTCAGGTTGGCGCAGCTGTTAACTCGTCGTGTAGCATGTGTTGTTAAATTTTTTGTTTTTGTTGTTGTTGCTATTTACGGTTCATGCCGCATTATCCTTACAAAACCGCTAACTGGAAGTGTATACGTCGCTGTTGCAGGCGCTGCTGCCGCTCGAAACATGACCACAGATTGTTGATGTCGATTCCCAGGCGAGTACACGCACATAAAATGCATGCATACAGACAAATTCTACACACACACGCACTTAAGCAAGCGCAAGTGGCAGTGCAAGAGCTGCTTATTTAAACTTTAATGTTTTGAGAGATTTAATTTACATTTATGCACATGTTTTATTTATGCGCACGCCTTTCATTTCGCGTTCGCGTAAAATAGGTGCATTAGGGTGACTGAAGACCGTTCATTGAATTTTTGATGGTATTTGGGGAATATCGTGTGGTGAAACTGAATGAAATATCAAATTACCTTTTTAATACACCACAGTTGTCTTGATTATTTTTATTTTCTGTTTAAAACGTATGAGTTTTATTTGCTTATTATGTAGTGCTCGATATTTCTTCTAAAACAGTTTTGAATTAATGTTTTAAGAACCACCCTTATATAAATATTTGAAGATTTAATGCCTTTGAAGAGCTCTGTTACCAAACATGTATTAAAAATGTTGACACATGTTGCTGATAGTAAGAATACTTATAACGAATCTCCCAAGAGGTTGCTGAAACCATTCCTCTTTCTTAGTGGGCATACACCATAGCAATTCATTTATCGAAGGCCCTTAATTAGCTTTAAAGGGAGAAATTCAATGTCTTTTGATAAATTGATAGTGAAACCCTTTAAAGCCCATATGATAAAAATAGATAATATTTTTTATATTATATATATATATATATATATATATATATATATATATATATATATATATTTTAATTTTTTACTTCAGCAGTTTCTTTAAATAAGCAAAAAAAGTTAAATTTGGCTGCACCGAAGCTATATCACCCTTCACGGATGCAGCATAAAAGAATATACTACTGTGCCCAAAAAATAAGGTGACATTTGTATTTAAACTGCGCACGTCCAAGGATTTGAAGAGTTATTTTTATTTTTAGGTTGGAAGTGCTGTCAGTCATATTTATGTCAAATTTCATGTCAAAATATTCATTAGTGTTTGAGATACGTGTCGTTTTGTGAGCTGCTAAAGGTGAGTTTTTCGTTTTTGCAATGTCGAAATTTGTTGAGCAAAGAATTTGCATTAAATTTTGTTTACGGAATCAATTTTCTGCTGCGGATACATTGAGGATGGTGCAGAAAGCCTTTGGTGATTAGGCTATGTCTAAAAAAAATGTTTACAAGTGGTATAGCGAGTTCCAAGCCGACCGTGTCGAAGACGAATAGCGTCCAGGGCGACCATCAACCTCAACCGACGAAGCTCACGTTCAACAAATCAAATGTTTGGTGTTGAAAAACCGTCGATTAACAATTAGAGACCTTTTTGATGAAGTTGGCATATTCAAAGGCTCAGCCAATACCATTTTGAAGGATGTTTTGGGCCTTAAGCGCGTCAAATCTCGACTGGTACCGAAAACATTGAATTTTTTTGGAAAAAAGGTGTCGCGTTGAAGTGTGTGAAACGATGCTTTCCAACTACCAGGGTGTCATGAAAAGCATTATCTATGGGTGCGATCCCGAAACAACCGATCAATCGAGCGAATATCGTGCCAAAAAAGAGCCGAGACCAAAAAAATCGCGCCAAAGTCGCTCAAAAATCAAGGTCATGTTGACTGTTTTCTTCGATTATCGTGGTGATGTGCATTATGAATTCCTTCCAACCGGTCAAACTGAACTGAACTTTTTAACTCTTAAACGCCTGACGATTCCTCCAGGAACCAACCGGTACTTTTGTAAAATTTTCATGTTGCTTTGATATAGCCGTTATCTTTTAGCTCACTCGCCACTTGTGTGTGAGCTTTGCACTCATTTACATTTTGACTTGACTAAGAGTGCATCGAAAAAATAATTTCAAGGATTGTTTTTTTATTTTAAAGTGACTATTGTAAAAGTAATAATAATTAATTAGTGCTGAATATTTGGAATCTTCATTATTACAATTTTATTTGATGTAAGTGTTGTTAAACAGTTTACAAATGTAAATTTAAATTTTGTGAAATAAGACAAGAAGGTCCTTGAGGAAAGGTCAGGTGCTCAAACATCCTAACTGTTCATCACGTACGCAAATTTATTGTACGAAATATGGTATATCTCCTTGTTTAGCATCACAGCAAAATTGTTTTCTGAATTTCCATTCAAACTAATGCATCTTGTATCAGTTTAAAAAAATTTTAATGAAATTTCAATAAATATGGATTTCGGTAAAAATAAGTACTTAAAATGAGCAGCTAGGGGTTCCTCAAAGGACCAATCAATAAAACACCCTGCAAATCTAAATGAATGATTTTAAGAAAAATCGTAGAACAAATGTTGTTTGCAACCGCCAAATAAAATGCATATCAAAATTTTTAAAGAATCGGATTTATCAGTTTTTTTCATATTTCTGGAATATGTTATATCTAAATCATAAATGCGAAGAGAAATATCTTATAAATATCAGAAATTAGTTAAGTTCAGCAAATCGATTTGAAACATTTAGCCAAATTTATAGACAATTTCTATACTAACAGACTTAGTTCCTTCAATATTTTATAGTATAAATGCTTAAAAAAAGATTACAATCAGCGATAGTACCTATAAATTAAAAATTGTAATCTGGCAGCACTATCAGTCATATATTTGTATATACTCTTAGTATATGAGAACATTTTGTTCATATTTTTGCTTATATATACTTTATGTGTTGCTATCCATAAAACAAATTTTATTTCGGCCGTATTTTCTGCTGACCGATTGTTATCAATTGAAATGGCCTCTTTGGATCCATTGTTGCAACTGGCTTTGTGTTTATTTTTGTCAATAAAATTAATAACAAAAGCTCCAAGCACTCCGTTCGGGCCAGTAAAAGCGCCATTGATTGAATCGCAGGCGGTGAAAATGCTGGTGTCGCACACGTAGATTTGTATACTCGCTATTCGAACACACTGTGGCTCTGTATATGTGTGTATATATACAGTGAGTGTATGTATGCAGCGCAAATATTTAAATAATTTTAAATTAAATTCTTTGTAGCGCCGCACATTGTTTCCTGCACTCAATGAAATTCGGTTGAACTCTGGGGAGAAGGGCTTTCAGCTTCAGCACACACGGCCCTTTTTGTTGTAAAATTTTTTTTCTTAAAAGTAAATTTATTTTTAAAGTGCTTCGCGACCTTTTTTGTTTGCTCACTGTAATTTACTTGTTTACTTGGCTGTAATTTTAATTAAAATTAAATGCTGGCTTGTTTCTTGTTTGTATAGGTGAGCGATTTTTTTTTTGTTTTTGGTATCTTTTCAATTTCTTTGTTGATTAAGTATCTGTACAACTCTTTTAAATATAAATGTTTCACTTGAACTTAATGATTCATTTAAAATGGCGTGAAATTACTTTCATTTCTTTTTTCAGTTGCAGAATAAATATAGTTTCTTCGAAGTGAGATTTTTACCATGTCCTTGGTCATCGCTGGCCGACACATGGTTAGAATAATCTTGGAGAGCTCATGAAAGCACTTAAGTACTACAAAAGCTATCACATTATCTTTATAGCTCATAAAGCTAGCCTCACCTAGATTCAAGGCAACATGACCTATGCCAAAGATCTGATAACCCTTCTCATAACGTCTTCAACTGATAAAACCCTGCAGCACCTTAAAACCATAAAGAAAGCAAAGTTTATTGGAATATATTTGTAAGCAAAGTGTTTCTATGGAGACAGTTTTCAAATAAGCTTTGTGTAAAAATACACACACGTGAAAAAAGTTCTCTGATCGTCATTCACTTGGGAGTATCCAAAAACTATTATTTTACATATAGCTCAAGCGGCTAACAACCATCAAGTATCCTCTGGGTAGCCATAAAACATCCGTCCCGGCAGATAAACGTCTAGCCACAATCCGCATTAAAGCGAAGTTCTTCAACATATCGCTGACTTGCGCCCACGCCCCGACGGAAGAGAAGTACGATGTGACCAAAGATGTCTTCTATGAGCGCTTGGAGCGCACCTGTTAGACCTGCCCCCGCCATGTCAAAATCGTGCTTGGCACCTTTAATGCTAGGGTTGGTAAACAAAGTATCTTTGCCACAACCGTCGATAAACTCAGCCTCCATGATGAAACATACCCAAATGGGTTGAGGCTGAATGGCTTCGCAGGATCCGAAATATGGTTATCTGTAGTATTGATTAGAGCATTGAAAAATTCGTCAAGCTACTTGGCTGTCTCCGGATCGAAAAGCCACCAACTAGATCCATCATGTTGTGATAGACTGAAGACACGTCTCCAACGTTTTAGACGTGAATACGCTCCGAGGTCCTAACACTGACTCGGACCATGTAATAAACACAAGGAAATTTCAAATTCGAAATGTTGAGATCACAACAAACTGAGTTGAAGAGGGAAGCAAGTCGCAAAAGAGAGAGGCCGCAATGCGTGAGTACGAAGACCTTGACAAGCTGGTTGACAGGGTAATGTTCGAAAATTTTACGAAAAAATGTGGCGATTAACAGAAGGTTTCAAGAGAATACTCTTGTAGAACCCCTAGAGGTGATCTAGTAGCAGAGCACACTAAAATTATTGGAGGAACACTTTTTCAGCGTGCTGAATGCCAGTGAAAGCATAACTCCTGGAGATGGCGAGCCCGATTCCCCAATCGATGACTGTGGAGCAGACGTTGCATTGCCTGACCATGAAGAAGTTTCAATAGCAATTACCCGTCTGAATAATAACAAAGCTGAGGGGCCGATGGATGACCGGCCGAGGTTATAAAACACGGTGGGGAAGAACTTATTAGGAGCATGCATAACTGTTGATTGGACCTTATTAGTGTGCTTTTAGGAATGGGAAACACGACAAATATTGACTAAATATTCACCGTGCGCCAAATTTTGGAAAAGACCCGTGAAAGGAGAATCGCTACACACCATCTCTTTGTCGATTTTAAAGCTGCTTTCGGCAGCATGAAAAGCAGCTGCCTTTATGCCGCCATGTTTGAATTTGGTATCCCCACAAAAAAACAAAACCGTTGAGCAATACCAAAATCTCCGTCAGGATCGGGTAGGAATTATCGATACCACAAGATTACTCTCTTTCGTGCAAATTCTTCAATCTGTTTTTGGAGAAAATAATTCGAGCAGAGTGTACAACTGTTGGTGTACGCCGATGACATCGATATCATTGGCCTCAACAACCGCGTTGTCAGTTCTGCTTTTTCCAGTCTGGAAAAAGAAGCGAAGCAAATAGGTGTGGTTTATCAGCAGAAAGTGAACGAGGGCAAACAAACAATTAGTCGTCAGACTAGCGACTAGGCTCCCATGTCATTTTTGACAGTCATAACTTCGAAGTCGTAGATAATTTCTTGGAACCAGCATTACCAGCACCAAAAAATTTTAGCAGAGAAGTCCAATGCAGAATAACTCTTGTGATCTGATGCTACTTCGGACTGAGTAGGCAATTTAGAAGTAAAGTCCTCTCTCGATCAGCACAGACCAAACTCTGTAAGTCACTAATTATTCCCGTCCTGCTATATGGTGCAGAGGCAAGGACTAATATCTGATTAATCGAGTTTACGAGAGAAAGGTTCGATTGACATAGATCAGTGAAATAAGAGAAATAAGAGGAAGACATCCACTCCGTTGGAGCAGTCAGGTAGATAAGGAAATTGTTCTGATTTAGTAGTTTTCACTAGTTTGTTGAACTATTTTTTTGAAAATTATAGTTCTGCATTTTCATAGAGACTTTGTTAGCTTAGTACTGTCAATACTTGTCTTTAATTTCGAGAATATTGACCGAGCGTTACTTTCATTTTTTTTGAATGCCATAAAATTGTAGGACAAATGGTGAATTTTGCTATTTGCTTTACTTGATATTTGATGGCAAATATATACACTCTCTCGATGTTGGTCGGAAATTTTAGTCGATCCAATGCCCGGTTCTGCTTTGACTAGGCATTTTCCTGTTTCAGTGATATGTTGCTTTAATTGAAACAAAGTGCAATAACCAACAATAATTTATGGAATGTCAAGGCTGAATAATCAATGCCAAAACTGCCATTAAATGGTAGACAAAATAAATAAACGAAAGCAATGAAGAAGAGAGTGAACGAGAAGAGAAGTGATTTAAGTCATAAAAGTGAAATAAATATGTCTGAAAAGCTTACAATTTCGTCGGCGCTAAACAACAGTGTATGTGCCACGCACTATGTGGCGTAAGTTTCATTAAGTGCCCAACACCTTCAACACTGCGACCGCATTGCGAAGTCACAGGCATTAATTCCATGCGCCGCAACAAAACAAAGTTGAAGGTATTTATCAGCAGAAAGCTTTACAAACGGTTAAGAAGGCAATAGAGATTCCGGCGCAGTACAAAATAAACACTACCCGAAACGCGCACATTGAATGCAGAAAGAGGAAATCGTCTGAAATGAATGGTTACGTACAATGTTGCAGCCGTTGTGGCACCAAGCGACGGCGAGCGCGGCGGCGCGCCACAAAAGCGGCAAAATGGGAAATAAATGATATATGACGATATATGTTGTTGGCGCAACTAAGTAGCAGGAAAAACGGTTGTAAAGGGCACTTTCGCTACCACAAAACACAACACAACAACAACAACCTGACAACAACATCGCGGCGCAAAGCAGCATAACGACGCAACAACGATGTTGTTAAGCTTTTATGGCGAATAAATCATTTCGCTTGGCGCGCAACTGTGACAACAAGGCAACACTGGCGACAAATAAAATGGCAAAGCGATTGGCGGGAAGCGGCGGACGGAACGCGAGCGAACGCAATGCAAAGCATGCACAACAAACACAGCGTGCTTAAGATGCAGTGAGCGCGGAATTAGAGCGAGGGGGAATGGTGCGCGCGTGACAGGCAGGCATATAGCGCACTGCGTTTGTGGTCGTCATTGCGGCTACGTAATACTTTAATGCCCGCTCATTCACTTCCTTCTCAAGTTCGTATCTGTATATGTACTCCAGCTCCACTGCCTTGTTTCAGCTTTCTTCGCTATTATTTGTGCTGGAGAGCAAAGTTAATAAATCAATATTTATTTTAACAATTTAATAGAAAACGGAGGCAGGGCGTCGCTAACTTGTTGTAGCTCCGTAAAATAGTCGCTGTCAGCAATTGAAAGTGGAAACTGAAGCGGAGAACAGAGGGGGCAACTGAGAGACCCAATTTGAGTTTACGGATTGTTAGCGGAGCTTTCGTTTTGTTGTAGATATTTTTTAGCGGAGAGATAACAAACGCTCCGGTCGACCTATTCGGTCGACGCGACTTTATACTTTTCTGTATACTGAATCAAATAATTATTGATTACAAAATTGTAGTTAAATTTAATCTAACTCGATTGGATTGAAAATTAAGAAAACTAGTTCTCTCTTATTATTTTCATTTCTAATGGACTTCCAAAAGAGGTAGGGTTTCCGGAAAAACATTATATTATAAAGCAATCGTTTTATTATGACAAAATCAGAAGCCCATATTTTATACTATTATACTATCCGATGTTACAATACTAAAGGGTGATACATTTCGAGGTTCCCTACTTTTTGAGATAAAAACACAAAAACTTCGAATTTAATGGAGTATGTTTATTATCATTCGAAAGAAATGCTTTGGCATTCATTTTTTTACATATTATCTTTTTCAAACGTTGGCCGCGGCTAGGACTCGTCATTCGTTGAGTCCAATTTTCGATGACTCGTTCCAGCATTTCAATTGGTAAACGACGAATGACACGCATTATGTTTCGCTCCAAGGCCTGAATTAAAGAGGGATGGTCCGCATAGACTTTAGACCTTAGTTATATCCGCAGGAAAAAGGCCAGTGTTGTGATATCACACGACCAATCGACCGGCCCAAAATCTGCTTAACTTTACTTAATCTTTACTTAACTTTAAGTTGTCAATCTTACCCAACATAGCTAACGAGTCGCGCGAGTCTTTTAAAACTTCAACTCAATCCAAAAGAGTCGCCAGGACATGTTAATTTTACCCCAAAAATGTGGATTAAGTTAACATATATTGCTGTAGAGGTGCTCTCTTCGTTCTTTATTTTTAGTTTTGGATACTATCCAATGTTATGAAAAAAGTCGCAGACTGTCCTGATAAATAAACCTAGGAAAGATTGAAGTTTTCTTTATGTAAAATATAGACAATTTGTGTTTAAAGTAGGAGATTTCATATGTGTTTTAGGCCCACATCTATACATCATATATACAGCAGATCCTCCAACAGCTAATAACGTATTGACATAAACTTTTGCGGAGGATACAGCTTTAGAGAGCCGTAACAAATGCCACATAATACCATCAAGAATATTAGCACTCATGTTCTGTCGAAGAATGGCATGCGAACTGGCGTATAAAGGGGTTACATGGGTTTCCTCGGACAAAAAACGGTTTTTCAATAATTTTTTTACTTATAAAAAATTAAATATTTCAATGATTTTTTTTTTTGTTTGAAAGACTCATATTTAGTAAACATTTTGTGAAATATTCCAAAAAAAAAAAAAAAAATCAAAATGGCAGTCATTACGACGCCGTTTCCGGCAGTCCCTCGGAAAAATTATGCATCCGCGTTGTCAGCAGAACTGCTTTCAGGATCATTTGAAATAAAAATAAAAAATACGTGTTTTAGTAACCACAATAAACTAGGTATTGGACAAAGGAAAAAAATAAAAATTGGATTTTTGGCAGACGTTTTTATAAAAAAATGCAAATTTCGATGAAAATTTCTCGCCTTTTTTTTTAAATAGTTGTAATTAAAAAAAAAATCCTTCGTTCAAGACCCTGTAAATGATATCTCGAAGACCTGTGTAAAATTTCATCAAGATCGGTTGAGTAGTTCGCGAGAAATCTTGGCAATCGAATTTGAAAACAAAGTTTGGAGAAAAACGTGTTTAAAGACGGCGCCACCTAGCCTAGCAAGCCTCGAGCGCACAGGTTCTCAAGGCTGTATCTCCAAAACTATTATTCAGATCAACTTAAAAATTTAGGGCAATATTCTAGAGACGTCATAGAATTTAATAAGACAAAAAAAATTTTCGATTTTCTGAAAGTGTGAAATCCATGTAACCCCTAAACGTGAATGAACAAAAGTGTAAGCTAAGACCAAAAATGTGCCCGGCAGTACAAATAAACATTATTCTAGTGCCCCAAGCGAATGAAGTAACTTATCATGGTATTCACCTAGATAGAAGACTTACGTGGAGAAAACATATGTATATCTAGTAAAAAAACTTGCATGAAAATTAATTTAATTTTGCTTTTAAATAAAAACTTAGCCCAGAAAACAAACTGGTTTTATATAATGCGGTCATAAAGCCGATTTGCATGCATAGCATTCAACTGTGGGGTGCGACCTGTCCAAATAATATTAATATAATACAGAGGTTCCAGTCGAAAATTCTTAGAACAACCACTTGTTCACCATGGTACTTGCGTAATGAAAATATCCATAATGACCTTGGTATTCCTAGGGTAAAGAAAGAAGTAGAGAACATCAGAATTAAATATATATCTAAACTTCGAGATCACCCAAGCTCATTGGCTAATGCCCGTCATTCCCGCGATCAAACATGCCTAAAAAAAGAGATATGCCTGCATATTAAGGAGCAACGTATCACCAACACAGCTCAATCACTTGCTTGAGCTTATCTAGTTATTAAATACATTTAAGATTTTATTCCTTAATGTTAGACTTTTAAAACAAAAAGCAGATTCAATAAAAGAAAAGAAGGATTTAGTTCCACATTCCCATGTTTATTTGAAACATACAATTTTAGTACAGGTAGATGATTGCAGTCGAGCTTGAGAAAAGTTTTGTCATCAATTATAGATCAGCCTTTCAACTTTGTTTAAATTTGATTGTACTGAAACACTACGCGTCTTTCAGCCAAAATATTCTGTTTGTCGGATATTTTTATCGATAAAAGGTTAATAATAATTTATCAGATTGAAAGCAAAAAAGAGAAACAAAATACTTTCCACCTGATAATTGAAAAAACGGAAGTTATTACGCTCACTTAAGCGAAATTTCTAAAGTCAAAATGGACGAAAGTCAACAAAAACAACAATAAGACACAAAAAATTGGCAAGAAGTTTAAGAGAGAGCAATGACAGAAACAAATATAACAATGCCATTTGCTATGATAACGCCGAGAACAGAGCCAAATTGAAAGTGAATAGTACTTGTTAGAGAGGTATGAAGGAACAAATAGCAACAACAACTGCCGAGAAGTGCTGAAATAAATAGGCAAATCAAGAAATAAACGAACGAACAAGTGAATGGCTAAGTGAGTTTAGTAAGTTAGTGCATTAGTCAGCAGTGAATTTGGAGTGAATAAGTTTGCGAATGACTGAGTGTGAGAGAGTGTGAGTGAGTGCGAGTGAGTTGAATAAAGTGGATGAACTTTTGACAGTTGTTGAATTGGCAAAGTAGAAAACAGCAAAATAATTGTACGAAATTAATACTTTTCTTGTCTGCATTGAAGCGTGGGAAGCTGCAGCACGAGGTACAAAACTTTCTTTAAATCCTTGTCCATAAAAGCTGGTCAGTTGTGCTTATTTGTATGAAATCTGTCAAAAATCAAAGTATTGTGGTCGAGCACGACGAATGCGTGAATTAGACGCTTCATAACACCAAGGAAAAATACAGCACTAATCGTTTGGTCAGGTGGGACGAACTCTCGGTGTACAATACCCTCGTAATCGTAAAAACAAATCAGTATTGTCTTTATTTTTGACTTCTGAAGACGACTTTTTTTCGGTGACTTCTGATCGTCACAGAGATCCTAACGACCTTCTTTGCTTAAACCACTCATGCACATTACTACGGGATAGGTTCAAATTACCATAAACTTTGTTTTATCATTTGAAATGTTTCAGTAAACGTTTTCCCAAGTTTAAAACAAAATATAATATTTGTTCTTTGTTAAAAATGCATTTTGCGACCGATGACCAAAAGCTGCTGTCAATTTTTGATCGATAACATCGATTGTAGTTATCCAATTATCTTAAAATTTTTACTAAATGTCAACAAGAGATCAAACTTTTTATTTCATGTACCCTCCAATAGGTGGCGCCACCAAAAACAGTTATATTTAAAAAGTTCTGTTTCTTTTGCGACAGACTTTGTATGATGTTTTGCATTTTAGGTGACGGTACATATTCGGAACTCCACTATTTTGTACCTTAATGCATAGTAGCAAGATTTTAGT
The DNA here is from genome assembly GCA_027475135.1 of Bactrocera correcta. Lineage (NCBI taxonomy): Eukaryota > Metazoa > Arthropoda > Insecta > Diptera > Tephritidae > Bactrocera > Bactrocera correcta. Next base: position 141,149,714 of record CM050323.1, on the reverse strand, counting down.
TACCATCACAGGGACTGTTAGCTAGATTTGCGAGCAAGACATCCATTGCGTTATTACTCCGTTGTTATTAAGGACCAAAGACTACTAAAGTTTTTTTATTGGCAGAAAATATAGAAAGTCTAAATACTTCTTTAAAGTGTTGCCGAGTTGATAGTCCCTCACATTTAAAAGTCCGGCATGCTATCCGCTTCGAAGACCCAAACATTCTGTTGTGAGAAAGGATGTAATGGCTTATCGAAAATCTGACAATCAAGTCCGATTTCCTATATGTTACAGGAATGTAGTATTTGCTGATTTTCTTAGGATTCGCATTAGGCCGATGAAAGTTGAAGAAGCCGAACTTAATAACTAGATAATATTCCTGCTGTTGTCGAAAATCTTTGGTAGTGAGTCGAATTATAACGGGATGCTTTTGTCTTACAACATACTCGTACGTCATATAGTAGCTCCTGAGTCCCCCTAAAAATTTCAAGCTAACATCATAAAGAATGTACCTTAAATTATCGATTTTAAAAAATTTCATTCCGAATACTGCAAACGCAAAGCTTCAGAATCACATTCCGCAAAAGCTAAATCCAACACGACAACAGCTTAAGTTAAGGAATCATTTGTGCCGATTAGTGTAATTTAATTTGTGGAAAAACTTTTTGGTACCGTATTAATGCGCTCGGAAATGCATTAAGTTTTGCCAGTAATATCCCTTACAGGTGTCGCTCTAAAGCCGCCATTAGAAAGATATCCTCACGCGAAATTTACTGCCATGAAGTTGCAAGCAGCTACGAGGGGAGGTCGAAAAGCTTGCACGTGAAGGAAATTTAGTTTACTCTGGTGTTATGAATCGCAGATTACATTTAATGAAAAAAAAAAATTAATTTTAGTCATTTCTCTCATTATACTACGTGCAAACTGTACAAGAGTGTTTTCAGTTAGTTGTCTTCTGGTTAGCACTCGGGTAGTGAGCAATTATACAAAATGGACATCACAACTTTATCGGATGATACTCTTCCGGAATCAGTTTATCGTCTTTATCTAGTCCATTCTAATGACTTTCAATGGGACTTTGAGTGAATGGAAAGTTCCAAAAACGGCTTAGAGCCTTCAATTAAATTTTATTTTTTGCCGATTGGAGCTTTGCCATTACCGACTTTTCCTTAAGCTTTCGAAAGCCAAATATTGTGCTTCGGAGAATAAAGGTGCTTAACGGTTTTAATATGTTTTTGCTGAATTCCTCTCTGATTACGATTTCTCTCCCAGTGGTAAAATCCGAGCGATTGTCATGCGTAAAGTTGGCGGTTTCGCGTGAGATTTTTAATGGAAGCTTTGTTTCCTGGTGTAAAGAATTTAAATATATTTTTAATTTTTTGAAAATGTTGAATTATTTTAATTCTTTGTTTGGACTGAGAGCTCGGCGGCGGACTATACTTTATGATATTTGCTTATGGCGCAACTTAGAACTCTGTGGATTAGGCTAAGTATGTGGTATATGTCTCCACTTCGGATTATTACTTTGCAGTAATCCATAAAAGACAAAGAGAAGGGAGGAGAAAAGAGAAGGAGAGAGAGATAAAGAGAAATAGTGAAATAAGTTGACCAGCTATATTTTAAACCATTCGATTTAGTGATAGTTGCAAACGTAATTTTCGAATTTTTTAGCTCCCCTCGTAGAAAGTAATCGCATCACTTCCTAGTGGGCACAAACTACTCTCGTGCCCATTTTTGTATGTGTCGTATATACGAGTATGCAAGTGGGCAAACTTTCAAAAGCTACCAACCAAACTATGTGCGAACATAAATATTAGAGGTAAGAGGCAGTGGCTGCATATTGTTCGCAGGTACTTGAGAGACAAGACATTAAACTTATAGTAAGTATATTTGTTCGATCGCTCTGAAGACTAGCGACATGTGAAGGTGTCCGCACAGCATGGCATATACATATGTAGGTACGTAGCTAGCAGTGCATTAAGCATACTGTCCGGTGCTGCCAACTGACGCGCAGCTTTCGGTGGCGAGCAGAGAAATTGTTGGAATTGGGATCAACGTTGTTGAGTCTTTATCAAGATGCGCCGGAGAAACTATCGAGGAAGTGGCGCAATGAAGCGTGGAGAGTAGCGGAGGGCAAGAGGGGGATATATATTTTGGTTTGGCCGGGTGTGGGAGTGTGTGTGTCCGAGAAAGTTTTGCAAATTAAGGCGGAAGTTTCCAAGACAAAACTTCTTCTTCTGAACTGAGAGAGTATATGTATGTGTGAGTGTGTGTGTTCAGTGTGGCTGGGCTTGTGCGAATATATGGCACACAAGGCGGCCGCCAAAATAATTTTAAACTTTTCTATGACATTTTTGCCGCTGTCAAACGACGAGTACGAGCATCAAATGAAAGTGAAGATGTCCGAAGGAAGAATGCAGCAGAAGTATGAGAAAAATGGGGACAGAAACTAAGTTGCCACACAATGTGGCAACTAAAATATACGGGCAAACTTTAAACATGAAAGATATGCAAAACAAAGGCTAAAGCGGGGTGCAGAGGGTACAGCACGCGGTGAGCCCGATGAATGCAAAACTTAATATTTACTTAATGCCAAACAAGGACGTTGACGAAGATGCAGCAACAACAATAATGACATGGCTAACGCGGGTAGCCAGTCAAGACCAGTGTAAGAACAAGAAATTACAACAAAAAAGCACTAGGTTGTTGTAACTACACGCGCTTACAAGTGAGCCTGTGTGTGGGCGCTTGCACGCTAAAGAGGTCCGTCGAGGGACCTAAGGAGTAGAAACTACATAAATGACAAGCTCATTTGTATGTTGATGAAAATTGAAACGGATACGGATGTGACAGCAACACAGCGGCAGCAACAACAACAATAAGTGAAACAAAAGCGTAAGTACAAGCCAAAAATTTGCAAACTTGAAGTGGCAACGCCAGCAATACGCGTGTGTAAGCAGAACTATGTCTGAGTGTGTGCGTGTTGCTGCAAGAAATTTCTTGGAGTTTATTTAAAAACTTGAACAATTTCAATATACAATTTCAGCCTTTCAGATTGGTCGCAATGCAGCGTTTCTGCCCTACACACAGACACCCGCTGCTTCGAAGAAATCGTTTCACTTTCATGCTCCGCTCACTTGAATTCGCACGGCGAACGAGTTCTTCGAAAAGTTTGCGACATGAGTTGACAGCGAAATGAAATTAAATATTTAAATGATGGCTGCAAGTTGGCAGACTCCTACACAGCGCAGTATTTTTGTGTACGTACTACATGGCGTATGAGTGATTTCTAAGTTGTTCATAGCCGTCGTGAAGTTGCTTGCCTTTATTGAGTTATCTCATTAAGTAATTGTCTGCTGGCGTGCGAAAGTTGATGTTTTAATCATTTAATGTGTGTTGCTTGTATTTTTATTCGAAACCCGAAAACATGACAAAATTTGTTGTAACATACATATTAATAAATTATATAAAATGTGCTCATTTTGAAGTATGTAAGTGTGTCGCAAATTGTAAGTAAAGCCATTTAACCGCTGTTTGTATTTAATTGTAAAGCGTTAAATTTGAGAAAACCGATCCATTTTTGTATAAAATTGTTTTCCATATCAGATGTATTACTTGGTTCGACTATAAAAATTGTGATTATAGCGATAATGTGCACATAAAACTTTCTTCTGCGAAAATGAAAGCTGAAAAACTAAGCTTCAAATATTTATTGAGCTTGTGAAGAGAGAGAAATAAACCTGAAATAAAAAAACTTTCCGGTATATTATTGTTTAAGTACTGTTAAAAACAGTAAGGAACAACAGCTTCTTGAGAAGAAAACAACGTGTGCAAAATCTATATCTCAAAAACTGGGTGTCTAAGCTGCCTATATATAATATATGTTGTTAGACAGGCGGACAGACTGACAAAGCTAAATTGACTTAGAGGCTTCCAGTAAACAATCTTAGTATTGACAAAACAATAAGCCCACATCTAGATGCCCATCAATTTTAAACAGCATAGGTTCCCGGTAAACAAAATACGAAGAATTTTCCACACATCTCCAAAACATGTTTACTTCTAACGAGTTTAGTAATGGATCTTGCGACGCGGCAGTCAGCAACTTTTTGGATGTTGCTTGTCAAGTGGAATTTCCGATTACTGAAATAGATGCTGAAGAAGTGCAGGAGAAGATCAAAGCAATGGCAAACAAAAAGTCACCAGGTTATGACAGAATTAATGCGTTTGCACGAAAACGTGATAAGCATAATTGTCAGACTATTTAACGGAATGCTTACACTTTGTTATTCCCGATGGAAATGTGCTGAGGGTATTTTTATTCTTAAACCCGGAAATCATGAACATCTGCTTTATTCTTAACGACCAATTAGTCTATTGGTAATTATTTCGAAAGTATTCGAAATAATATTTTCACGTAGGCTTTTTCTCGTGTTCAAAGACAAACGGCTTATTCCGAAACATCATTTTGGCTTTAGACAATTTTATGGCATAATTGTACAATGTAATTGGATAGAACACGTTATAACTTATGCTGTGGAAAATAAAAAATAATGCTGTGCTGTGTACCTTGATGTCTGCCAAGCATTTGACAAAGTCCGGCATCTAGGCCTATTACTCAACCTCATTATTTGCTGCTAAAGTCTTACTTGCACAATCATACGTCCCACATTAGATGCCGTGATGCTTAGTAAGGTTTGAGACCTGGTCGTGCTGGCGTGCCCCAAGGCAGTGTACTCGCCTCTGTGCTCTGCATTCTTTATGCAGCAGACCTTCCAGTGATCAACTCTAATTCCACAATGACGGGAACGTATGCTGTTGAAACGCAAATGAAATTACATGCTCTTGAACTGTGGCTCACCAAATTGAACATTGGAATCATCGCCGAAAATTCCATAAAAGTTGTATATACCCTCAAGCACAAAAACTGACCCCAAGTGGCTTTATTTGATCAAATGTTACCAACAAATATATGCGTAAAATATTAGGGCTTGGAAAGATGACATAAAAATAAAAAGAACTCAGCTAAGATAAAAGTTGGCGCAGCTATACTGCCTCCTTAGGCCAAGATCCCACCGCAGTCTGAAGGTTAAGTTGCTCATTTATAAGGTAACACTTAGACCAATATCGATGTCTGGCATTCAAATTTGTGGCAGTGCAGCAAATTCTAATTTAAAAGTAATTCAAGCTTTTTAAAATAAAGTTCTGCGTACCATATGGGCGGCTCCTTTCTATGTAAGAAACAATGTTCTCCACTGGGAGCTAAAGTTGTTCACTGTAAAGGAAACAATGGCAGAATTTAGCAGACATTACCTCTTCAGTTTGGAGCGTCATGAAAATATATACACCCTGTATCGGGAATTTATAAACAAAACGAAAATTTTCCAATCATCATCCAAATTTATTTTATCGCCTTCAAAGTAACATCCATTCGAAGCGATGCATATGTGCCAATGCTTCTTCCAATCGTCAAAATATTTTTTATAGACACTTTCCGGGACGGCCTTCAGCCTTTGTTTTGACGTCTTCAATTGAGTCGAAGCGTGCTCCCCGAAGTGGATATTTTAGAGCAGAGAGAGGTAAAAGTCACAGGGGGCCATATCAGATAAATACGGTTTCGCTCATATAGGCGGAAGATGAGAACGGGAAATGAAGAATTCCCGATACTTTCTTGACAAGATGAACATTAGTTTACAACATAGACGACTGAAGAGACCCACTCGCTCAATTAATATATACAATTTTATTTTATATTATTTATTTCAATTTAATTTGGGTTCTTGCTTGTTTTAATTTATTTAAGGCCATACTACCTTAATTCATCCTAATTGTGTTTTCATGAAATTTAGTTATTGTGCTTTTATTATTAAACAGATTCTGACCTTTGTTACAAAATTCGCGGCAAACTTAGTACGAGGGCTGCTATATATATTTCTGGCCTAATAATGAAAATAGGAATATTTATCAACGAAAATGGTTTTATTGTTTTTCAAAATATTCTCCATCAAGATTTATACACTTTTGCATGCGCTCAAACCAATTTTCGAAGCACTTTTTCCACTCCGATTGAGACACCTCCAAAACATGGTTTTTGAATGCTTCAACAGCATCTTCTGGCGACAAAAATCTTTGACTACGCATTATTTTCTTGATGTGTGGGAACAAAAAGAAGTCATTGAGTGCCAAGTCAGGGCTGTACGGCGGAGGACCCATCAATTCGACTTTTTGGCCGGTCAAAAAGCCGCTGGTTTGAGCCGATGTGTGAGAGCTCGCATTGTCATGCAAGGATTCGTCTTCTCTTGTTCGTTTTTCGAATTTCTCCGAAGACTTCAGGCAAACAAATGGTGGTGTATCACTCAGAATTGATCGTCCTATGCTCAGGCGGAACAGTCGCCACATGACCAGTTTTGCCGAAGAAACAGGCGACCATTTGCTTCGAAGTGCTTCTTCCACGAACAACTTTCGTTGGATTTGGCCCGTCTTGGAAGACCCACACATTCGATTGCTATTTTGTTTCGAGCTCATACGCATAGATCCATGATTCGTCACCTGTGACGATCTTATAACCGTCTTTTGAAGAACCGCGATAGTATTTTTCAGCATTTCTTTACACCAATCCCCACGAGCCTTTTTTTGGGCGATTGTCAAATTGTGCGGGATCCAACGAGAACAAACCTTTTTTACGGCCAGGTGTTCATGCAATATCGAATGCTGATGGGAGAAGTGCATAGGCATGCCTCTATCTGAAGGTATGTTACATGACGGTCTTGCATTATCAGTTCACGTACGGCATCGAAGTTTTCTGGCACAACGGCTGCTTTTGTACGACCATCACGGAATTCGTCTTTGAGCGTGCGTCGGCCACGATTGAATTCGTTGTACCAGTTTTTCACAGTGCTATAGGATGGTGCTTCATAGCCATACAAAGATTTTAGTTCATCGATGCACTCTTGTTGTGATAATCCACGTCGAAAGTTGTGAAAAATGATCGCACGAAAATGTTCACGAGTTAATTCCATTTTTGGCCGAGATGAATTTTTTAATTCCCTGTAAATAAAACAATTCACGATTAAATGACAAAACGTTCTGAGTGATGTTATGCTAAAAAATGTCAAACTTTCCAATGGAAATGTCAGATTGCACCTGGCAACACTTACTGTTGCCCAGTCCAGAAATATATATATAGCAGCCCTCGTATACGCTTTTCAGTCTGTAGTGAAGATATCCAAACAATTCAATATATTGTACAATATTCGCAGATTAACTAGTCCTCTTCTCCAGGAGCGATACAACTGTTTCGTAAGCAATTGCTCTTTCAAAGTGTGACTGGGTCGCCGTAAGGAGCGCCGTAAGGAGCGCAATTATCACAGTAATAGTCCAACGGCACTATTGTCAAGTTGTCATAGAATATCATCATTAATTATCCAGGGGCGGAGAATCATTACAGAAAAGAAAGAGGGTAATGATTTGACGTGTCACATCTGCCGTAACTATTTCAGACAAACTGACTTAATACCGGACCGAGCAAAGTATTCAAAATCCAATTTCTTGGTCTAATGTTAGAGAGTATTAAAAGTAAAAAAAGAAATGCCCTTTAACTTTTTCCTTTCCGTGGAATAATATGATATTCTAAAGATTATAATGTTAACCGCGGTGACCCTGTCCTTATCACAAACCCAACTAGAGACTCTCCCTAATATCATTGGTTTTTGCTTTTTCATCTATGGAAGGACAACAACGATTGCCACAACACAATTCGTAAAATTCGTTGAATAACGGATATTGTCTTATGCTATTAGAGACAAACACGATAATTTTCCAAATATTTGTTTCCATTCTTGAGGGGGGTTTGCAAATATAGCAGCGTTTATTGATAAAAAAATGTCGATATTAAATTTAAACTTCAAGGCCAACAAATATGCGCTCGGACATTTCACACCTAGTATACCAACAATGAAGTATCACACAATTTTTCCAGTTTTTCGTTTGTTCGATAAAAGTATTTTTTTTGTTTGTATTTCTGCTGCAAACTTTTCTTCACACTATATCACTAGCAGATCATTTATTTGAAACTTTTAATTTAGCTTTGCCACTTTTTCGTCAATTTCTCTTTGACTAACACACACACACACATCCATTATGCTGGCGCCACTCGGTTCTACATTCCACTCCAAAGAGCTATCCATTTTGCTTGTCGCTAAGATCCATTTGCCACCGCCGAGCTCCAACTTAAGCGCAAGGGAAATGTGAGATCGAATGAGAAGAATGCAATGCATCCATTGAAGCCGCACGATTTAATGAGCAGGACACTTGAGAATGAGCGACGGAAAAAGCAGTGCAAAGCTGTTGCGAAAAAACGCACTTGATGCACTTGCGGCCGAGAGTTTTTGGTGGTTGCATGCGCAATTTTTTACTTGTCGTACACAGGTGCAGCAAGTTACGCGCTCATGCTGACCGTAACGTTGGTAGGGTCGTCACGGGTCTTGGTCAGGCACAGAGTGCTGCAAGTGCGCAGAAAAGTGAAAAACGCGTAAAAGTTCCGAGTTTCGAGCGCGTCCCAAAGTTTCGCATTTCACATTTCAAGGTGAATTTTAAGCGTCGCGACAGCCACACACAGCCGCAGCTGTTCACTATTACAGCTGGCACTTGGCATTACGTTGTTTTGGTGTTGGTGGCAACTGCAAACTTGTTGTTTTTTTCTTGCTTCTGTGTTTTCGAGTTTCAACGCGAAAAAGTTGCATTAAGGATTTATACGCGGTAAGTGGATTAAAGTTTTCGGCCATCATGAGTGCGAAGCTAACTTATGCGGCTGGGCAAGGCAGTTGGCGCGGGTATGGCAGGAGATTAACGAAGTACGTTGCGGAATTACGGGAATTATATGGAGTGCATAAAAGCGAGTTGCCTTGGTGCACGCACCGTATCTGGTAAGCGATATGCTTTACGACAGCTGCTCTACACGATTTAATGTCAGGCGCTAAAGTTTCGTTTGGGTGTACGCCTAACCTCATGCAAGCGTTGAGTATCTGAGTAAGGAAATTTAAATAAAACTATCTGCGGGTCGCGCTCTTAAAGCAAGAATACCCGTGCCCTTATGCGCTTCTATTGCAGTGGTTTCTATGTATACGGCCAAGGGCTGTCAATTCGGCAACATGCAACAAAAATATTTTCAAATTCTTAAAGCCACATAAGTCTCATATATTCCTTATAACTCAGAGGGTGCAGAAGCTATGAAGTACATAAGCAAATATCACTGTACCCACTGAATTTAAACTGCGTGCGTTGAAGGATTTGGAGAATTATTTTTTTTTTAGGTTGATAGTACTGTCAGTCACATTTATGTCAAATTTCATGTCAAAATATCTATTAGTGTTTGAGATACGTGTCATTTTGTGTGCTGCTAAAAGTGAGTTTTTCGTTTTTTGCGATGTCGAAATTTGTTGAGCAAAGAATTTGCATTAAATTTTGTTCACGGAATCAATTTTCAGCTGCGGATACGTTGAGGATGGTGCAGAAAGTTTTTGGTGTTGAGGCTATGTCTAAAAAAAAATGTTCACAAGTGGTATAGTGAGTTCCAACCCGGCCGTGAACGTCTCGAAGACGAAGAACGTCCAGGGCGACCATCACCCTCATACCTGCGATTACTTTTTCCTTTGAAAAGATTACTCCTGTGGCTCATCACAAGCGCCGTTGGGTTTATAGAATATTAAATGTCTTTCTTCCCTTTCAAAAAGTCAAAAATTGTGTTCGAAATGTTTCGATCTGTAATAATATACTACTGTGCCCAAGGTAAGGTGACATTGTGTTGTAATGTTTTAATATCAATTATATAATAGCAAAAAAAAAAGTCAAATTATTATAAGATTAGGAATAAACCGTTAAAACGAGTATGAATCCGGTTATTAAGTATAATAAACTAGCGTTTTATTGATACTTGGACTCACATCAGTCCTTTCTCCTTTATTTTTTGCAATACTCAGAAGAGTTCCATCCAAAACATTCCAAAACATCAATCTCAGGATAGGTCATTAATAAAATAATAAGAACGGGTTTGGTAATTTTTAGTTCAAATTTATCTGTCCGTCTGACTGTCTGACTGTGCAAGCTGTAACTTTAGTAAAAATTGAGATAAAACCTGTACCTTGTCGAAAAACGTTAGACAAGTTCGTGGATGGGCGTTATCAAACTACTGCAATGTCAAAAAACGTCATCTAGCAAAAAGTGTCAAGTAACTAAGCACTAAAATACGATATAGACCTGTAATTTAGCACAAGGGACCGCAGAAGTATGCGTGATATGTAGCTTAAAACTTTGAATAAATGGGTGTGTCCTGAACTATATCGTGTTTAATGTATATATCTCAATAACCACTGAAGATACAACAACCGAATTCGCCGAGCGCAAATACTTAAAATCGAATTTATTTATTTAGAAAAGTCTATGAACATTAACGAATTATAACCCCGATCTCTCGGCATATAACGGTACTGTTTAAATTTACTAAAGCGCAATAAATGAATATATAAATACGCCAGATACACTAAATGTCACCCACGAGGTGTGAGGCGACTTTATACGAGCCGGTGTTTAAATCGAACGGTGGTCGGGGCACCGCCAACTCTTGGGTGAAGTTGCATATCTCCGAACCTGCTTGACCAATTCTAACTAAATTTGTGCCTTTAGTTGACTTTTGACCGAAAATAAGTGAGACATATAATTAATTTTGGAGAGAATCTACTCCATATACCATATACCTTACAGCTTACATCGGCCAGTATGTGAGTTACTTTAATGAAATTGAGAGAACATGTTTTTCGAATGTTTGTACTATCTTAGAATGAATAAAAATGGGTTAAAGCTTGCTTTAGGCCCTATATAAATAATATACCTTAGGTATCTGAAGGTATCACCAAGGCTTTATTTCTTGCAAGTGGCAAGAGTATGAAATGTTCGGTTATACTCAAAATTAGACCTTCCTTACTTGTTGGTAGATAGGTTCGTGTCGACCGGTTAGCCCTCAAATAAACTCCAAAGCTTTACAATTTTTTTTCAGAATGAAGCAAATATAATTGAAATAGAGATTATGGGCAAGCCTTTATGCAAGTTATAACGCAAAAAGTCATATAAAAATTCATGGTAGAATTAGAGACGGTTTACATCGAAGGCAAGAGACTCAATGCATTGGCATTTCAGTGCAAAAAATTTTGAATGAGATAAGGTAGTGACATCTAGTTTTTTGAAAATACTTCTCGTCTTCTGGCAAAATTATTTGACTCTCTCTAAGGCCTAGATACTTGATCGAATTTTTTGAGCTCCTAGTCACCGGTTAATTTCTGTTCTGTTCCAAAGACAAACTGTCTTCGAAGAACTCGACTCTAAGAACGCATTCTTAAAGAAAACTAATTCAAAACAAGTTTAAATGTATTTATCGATCATTTGCTGTACAGCAGTTCAACGCATGAGTACCATTAGCAACTCATCACAACGAGGAAATACAACCACAAAGCAAATATGTCTTCAATGAAATTACAAAGCATTCCCATACGATCCAATCCCCAGCGCAGAAATTTGTTTCATACTTTAAATAAATAAAGTAAATAAAAATTCCACTTACACTTATATAACTTAAATTATATTCCAACAAATTGTGAACGAAAAACAAAACGGAAATATGCCAACTGGAATGCTTGCGCACTTGAAATGTGTAATGAAATTGCGCTGGTCCACGAAGACCAGAAGATGGCGTAGACTCTCCGCACTCTAAAATTGCTGTTGCCCATTTTGCGAAAAGTTGCAATGAAATTTTTGTGGCTTGAGTTGAGTTTGCACAATTTTCTGTTCGCTTTTGTTTTTGCCCACTCGAACCAAGTTTCAAGTTACTACCCGGAAAAACGAAGGCAAAAAAGACTGCCACATGCCATAAACTGGTGGCTGTGGTAACTACTAAAAGTGAGAGTAGTAAAATCCGAAGAATGGTAAGCAGCAAGGAAGCCGGTGTTTATACATAACGATCCATGTAAAAAGTGGGGTGAGTGGGAGCTGGCTGCAGTTGGGAGGCGTTAATGTAAAATTGGTAAATATTTGCAATCTATCTTTCATTATGAGCATATCGCATGACCTTGAAAGTGAAACGTTGAGTGGAAGCCTTGAAATTTTCCCCACAAACAGTAAATATAATTATAAAACGCGTAGTTTTGAATTGAGCTGATTGTGAAAAGATGAGGGTCAAATATAAGTAATAATTTAAGGTTGTGAAGCAAATGCATCTGCGTCTATGCACCTGCCTAATGGTGCCCTTGATTTCCTGCCTACAGAAATAAAAATGGACGATTGAATTGAGGTGGAAAGTTGGCGCATGACATGAAACAGATGTCATATAGTAAATAATAAAGAGGAGTGGACTTAATGTATAGTATGTATGCTATACTAAAAATTTATGGGTCCACTAAGAAGAGAGTTATCTCACCAATTTTACTGCGACTGTTCAACTTTATTGTGACAACTGATTAGCTAAAGAAGATTAAACAGACGTGGATCTTAATATATGACTTTCTGGATTCTTCTAATACAGCCTTTCACTAACAAATCAAGCAGAGTCAAGAGGACTCCCATCTATAACATTTTGACTGCATTTACATATTTAAAAACCTTATTCGCAGTCAGAGACTGGGAAAGCCTTAAAGTATGGATGATACTAGGCTTCAGTCAGGCTAAAATTTCAACATTTCTGTAGGAACTAACGAATATTTTACTTGATGAATGTAAGAAACATTACGCACAAACTATATTTACAATGAAAGCTCGTTTGCATTGAAGTTTGCTGTTTTCTGAAGAACCTTTGAACGAAAGGATTGTACTTTCTGACACCCAAATCAGTACTATTTCCAGCAGCCTTTAAATTTTTCACGAAACAGCAAAGAAAAACTCTTAAAAGAGATGTTTGTCTACAAGCCTACTACTAACTTTATTATCTGCTCCTTATGCTGGACTAAAATATTAACCAAAATTGATAATCCATATGATACTAGAGTTCCTGAAAAACGCTAAATGCTCAATAGCACCATATTAACTGCTTTAGGTCATCAATGTGAAAAAAATTACAATTGACTGTTCGATATATTCTAGCCAGATAACAAATTTATGATCTAATTATTATAAAACTAGGAAAAACCTTAAATTCGGTTGCACCTAAGATTGTATACCCAACACATATTCGTCCAAACTAAGAGCTTTTTCAGATACGGTAGTAATGGTTTGGAAAAAAATGTGTGCTAAATTTTGTGAAGACATTTTGTCAGATATAAAGTTTCCCATACAAGTTCGGTTTTGTATGGTTTGATCACGTATATACAGACAGACGTACAGACGGACATAGCCAAATCAACTCAGCTCTTGACGCTGATCGTTTGTACACTTTGCTATAAAGATATTAAAGTTCTGTGAAATACTGAAAAAATGTGTTCCCATTCCAAAAACGAATCATGTTCTTTTAAAGATACTATACATAGTAACTCTAACGATTCTTTAAGGGGTTATTCTAGTCTAGAAGCATGAATTTCAGTTAATTTTTAAAGTGTCGCAAAAAAAAAGGCAATTAATATTTTTACTATCCATTTTTTATTAGTTATTTGTTAGTTTTAGAAGAGTAGAGAAAAAAATTACAAAGTTAAAAATTTCAAAAAATATGAGCTGACGAAATGGGGGTCTCTAAAAATTTCCACGTGACCTTACCCATGATTTCAACCCTCCTAGTTATTTGAAACCAAAAAAAAAAAAAAGATTATTAATCTAGAATAATGTCGCAATGGCCGGAACTACGGAAAGGTGGGAAAAAAATTTTTCACAAAATGGCGACTGCCTGAAAAAAAAGTTTCATCGGATCACTTTTTCTGAATATTTCGAATTTTTTAAAAATAATAAAAATAAAAATTTGGGGATGGGGCTAGTTCCAACCATAGATAAGCCTATAAAGAAGACTCTATAAAAATTTCAAGTAAATCGGTTCAGTAGAGCCTGAGAAATCGTGGGTATCGTTCCGAAAAAGTCAGTTTTGAGAAAAACGCATTTAAAGTTCCGTGTTCCGGCAGAACCAGATTGGATGCCGGGTCAGAAAAATTGCCTATATCACCGAAAATAATCTGAATTTTAAAAAATTCTCTTGTAGACATACTCTTGAATAGTTATACTTTGGAAATAAAAAAAAAAGTTTCTAGACTAGAATAACCCCTTAAAAACAATTTTTTTTTCTAACGGTACTTTTCATACAATTGTGGGTAGCAAGCGGAATGTATTGAAAATGGTGTTTCATTGCTATAAAGCCAACCTTTCCCCCACGCAAAAAGGAAAGAAACAAATTTTTCTTTTTTCTTAATAATTTACCGTGTTTCAATTATTATTCATAAGGGCGAGTATTAAATTTGGTGTTGAGCTGGTGTAATAAGAAAGCCTTTCTGGGGATAATAAAGCCCATGTACTCGTATCTAAAATAGTGTTTTCAGCCCAGTTTCGCATTAAATTGACGATATTTTTGGTAAATCTTTCTCATCAGCCATCTCCAGATGTTCTCAATAGCTTCTATCGGGAGAACAAGCTGGTCATTCTAAAAGATCAATATTTTTACGTAGAAGCCACGTTTTCGTTGACCTACTCGTATTGATTCTTGCGTTGTCTGGTTGAAAAGAGAAAGATTTTTGCGGATGACTGTGTAAATTATTTTATGTGATATTTATCTCTATTTCGATATTACTTGTGATAACAAAATCGTATGTGGAAGTTATTTAATTATTCGTGCTCTCTTAATTGAGTTCATTTTAAAACTAAATCTTACAATTCACTTACAACTATAGCTTAACCGACACTACCGTCGCTGCTCTACCTGTGGCTACCTGTCGTAGATGTTGGGAGTATATTGAGTCAGCGAATCCCACGGTTTTTGCTGTTCTGGTCGGGTTACTGTGTTCTGCATTGTCGGATGTTAGGCAGACAATGCAGACTGAGTAATTTGACTGCCAGCGTTTTGGGTTAACTTGTAAATTTGGTAGCAGATTTGCTTCTATTACTTCCCGGACTAGGAACTATTCATTAGACAAGAAGAGAATATCAACGGTACTGTCTCAGAATTTGAAAATGCACCCCATACCATAAGTGAGCCTTCGCCGAAAATATCACAGCTCTTTCAACCCGTCTACAGCTCCTTTCTCTTTATCGTTAAGTACGCTTTTGGCGGCATTCTCCTATTAGCTAACACAATTTAATAAAATTAATTTATAACTTTAAAGGGCAGTAATAGGAGTGTCTTTATAGCAATGACAGGCCGTTTTCAGGGCAATCCTCTTACTATCTACAATAGTAGCAAAAGTACGGTTGAAAAAAAAATATCTTTTTATGGACTTGTTAGAGTTATCATAGAGCTTTAAAATAACATGATTCTCGGTTAACTTAATACTCCCTGTACAAGGTATGAATATACCCTTAGATCTTCTATTTACGAAATTTGACTTTCGGCTTTTCGTGTTCAAATTCTTCTAAACAAAATGCGTTATGGGATTTCAATATTATGATTAAAGGCGTAGAGTGTTTTCCCTGTCTTACCATACAATTTCAATGTCTTCCACAATAGCTCCGATAAATAAAAAGCAAGTTCCCTTGAGACAAACTTTAGCCATTCTGAAAAAAACTAATGCATAGTTATTACGTTGACGGGATCAATGAAGCTTCTTTCCCTTTGAGATATTTATCAATCACGTTGAAAAGTGAAAGTGAAAAGAAAAGCAAATGTTTTTTGAAATATTTTTTTTTTATTGTTTATGGCAAAATATCGAATACGATTCCGATATTGAAAACATTTCTACTTTGCAAATCATATTTATAATTTTTTTTTGCCTCAAGAAGAAGAAATAAATCTTAGTGAAAACCTCTTTGATGACTCCAAATTTCTGCGAGGGAGCCCACTCTTGTGAGTTAAAGACATGAAAAAGTTTTGTTCGTCCCGGCGCTCGAACAGCAATTGTCAGACTTTCATGAAATTTCTACATGTGTCTGAAGGTACTTAACCTAGACCTTAGAGTTAAAGATTCTAGATTCTAAATTCTAGTAGCTCGTAGAACTACGAGGACTCACTCTATGAAACATATCCTAAGTGGGATAAATACTTTCACGATATAAAATGTATTTATGTTGCGGCATAAAAACACACTTGTCGTCAAGTCTTCTGGTAGCCTGCGTTGCTTGTGGCTTCAACCGTAACTTCACCTAAAAGTAGTAAACGATTTCGACCGACATAGATTTTAATGGATTTACTTGAAATTTCTTTTGACGAATAGTTTTTCTTCCGTATCATTTACAACAAAAAATTACCTTCGTAAGCCCCGAGTTGCATGTGCAAAACACATAAAAATTGATATACGACCAATTTCAGCAGCTGACACAAACACACACCCTGAGCCTTGCACTCACTCGATGCAGCTTAAAAACTTTTTATTTCTTTGAGTTGTTTTTGCTTTGCTGTGGTTTTTTTTTAACAGTATTTACAAGAGTACGCCACTTGGCACTTAACTATTTTCGGTTTTACATTTTTGTATTTATTCGCCTTAAGTTTTGCTCGTCCGAGTTAAGCGCCATAAAATGCTTCCATAAAAGATGCACCTTCGGTGTTGGCAAACATATTTCTTGACCGCAGAAATTTCCAACCAACCAACTTAAGCGTTTAAGCCGCACCCATAAAGGGAAATAAATATGAATGACGGGGGCTAGAGCAGGGCCGTCACACACGCCGAGCACAACTTTCCATTCGTCGTGTGTTGCACAAAAGAAACT
The DNA here is from genome assembly GCA_027475135.1 of Bactrocera correcta. Lineage (NCBI taxonomy): Eukaryota > Metazoa > Arthropoda > Insecta > Diptera > Tephritidae > Bactrocera > Bactrocera correcta. Next base: position 141,132,920 of record CM050323.1, on the reverse strand, counting down.
GTAAATTGCAACTTATTGCCAACAAGCCCATAAATTAACACCCGAAATACTGTGTGAATGGCCGTAAAGATCGCTGCAAAACATGAAAATACAATTTGTGCGCCTAAAAGTGTGCAACAGTGCAACAATAAATGGCACGCCAGCGTGTAGTGGCCGTAAGTGGTGGGGCAGAATAGACGTCTTGTTGGACACAAAACTTGGCAGACACGCAGACGAAGCGAAAGGTGTGTGGCAGCGCGGCAATGCCAACGGTGGTAGGGCGGTTGCATAAAAGTTGATTGCGCAAAAAAGTAGATTACACTAGTGGACAGTCAACAAGAAGGCGAACTAAAGAGTGTGCGCTAAATTGCTTTGTAAAATACGACGATGGATTTGATGGTTTTAATTGCATTTTGTGGTGATGCTGATAAACATTTCTACTGACAGCAGTGACGCGAATGAGAACTAGTGAAGTGGCTGAGAGTGGAGAGATAATGGAGGGAAAATTGGAAATAATTACTTATTTCACATTTGTATATACACACATATGAGAAGTATACTAACTTACGACCGAACGAGAAAATAAAACGGTATGGGTATAGAGATAATATGTATCCCCAGGCCACCTAAAGTTAGTTGCGGCTAGACGAAATGAATTTCGAATAATTCCTAAGGAATAATAGTACTATGAAAATTCATTAAGGTTTTCAAAGTACGATCTTTCAATGTAATAAAAAATGAAATTCCAAAAAGCTGGCTTAAAATCCTTCCGCAGTGTATGAAAAACTTGATTGTAGAGCTTGGTAAAAGCTATCTACATAAATGATAAACAAGTTACATAATATTGAGGTAATACAGAGGTTCTCCCAGAAGGCATACTGTATATGTTATATTATTATTGTAAATCATTCCTGTTCGAAAAAATATCCAAATTGTAGCGATCACTCCCAAAATATACCATACCTCATACAAAATATGGGTTTAGAGGGTTTAAAATTTTATGGTTTTTCATATGATCGTGCCTGAAAATTTAAGTTTCTATAAACTAGAAAAAGCTATCTCCCAGTATATACGGTTAAATGATATAAAGAAAAAACAAATTTAGTTTAAAACAGTATTTTACTAAGTTCGTATGACTGTCCTTATTTCTTCTTCTTCTTAACTGGCGTAGAAACCGCTTACGCGGTTATATACAAGGCTGTGGATTAGTTTTCATTGGTTCGCCTTTTCACTTGGGCTCGCCTTCAAACGGATGTTCTTTGTCTACTCAAAGGATACTTGGTCTAATGCCAGAGGTCGTGAGCTGGTTGAGCTATATATAGCAAAAGAATTGTTTCTGTTTGGTCGTAGGAATTCCGATCCCATATTCATGGTGATCACTATAAGTCCCCATGAGACATAGGTTTATGAGTTTGGCATGCAAACAGTGAACAATTATCGGAATGGAACCCGTTTTCAGTCGATCGAAGATAAAACGAAATTCGCTGAAAGAGTTGAAGGCCATCCCAAAAAGTGCTTATGAAAAGTGTTTCGAGGACTGTAAAAATCGTTGGCATAAGTATATTACATCTGGTTGGGATTACTTAGAATGAATAAATAAATATTTTCCGTTTTATTTACAATTTCCGGGTACTATATATATGGCATGTAGTATTAGACATGCCCGTAATGTGTACTTCACGCAGGAAATAAAGTAAAGATAGCAGAGTGTGCAAAATGAAGTATGAACTATCTATAATGGTAGATGGTAAACTTGAAGTGAAAACTAATTAGATTTAGATAAAAATTACTTATGCGGCATTACTACTAACTAACGACTGAATATGAATAGGTTACTATGTATTCAGTGCGTCATCGGTCTCTCCTAACACAGATTAAAGACTAGTGTTCGAAAAATTTGAAAGAAAGCTAAGTTAGTCTTAAACCACCTAACGTGGAGGGATCATCTGAATTCCAATAATTAATATAAAATCAATTAAGAAATTTAAGCTTTACGGGGTATGACAATTAAGTAATGAGACTGATTCCATAAAAATTATTCTACAACTCTGCCATCCCTTTTAAAGTAGTCCCCTTGGGCAGCTATACTGCGATTCCAGCGCGTTTTCCATGCTTCGTAACATTTCTGGAACGCTTCGACTGGGATGTCCGCGAGTACCCTCGTCACGGCCGCCTGGATGTCTGTAATCGACACAAAATGGGTTCCTTTGACCACCGATTTTGTTTTAGGAAACAAAAAAAGTCACAGGGTGACATGTCGGGCGAAAAAGTCGGCTGTTGCAACACGCCGATCGCTTTAAAGACCAAATACTGAGACACGCTAAGGGCGGTGATGAAGGATCCAGTTACGAGCGATGTGTGGGTGCACCCTGTTGACTCGTTTTCGCAATCTTTCGAGTACTTGGCAATAGTAGACTTGATTCACAGTTTTCCCCGGTGGAACGAATTCTTTGTGAATGATTCCACGGCTATCAAAAAAGGCAATAATCATCGTTTTTACCTTCGACTTGTACATGCGAGCGTTTTTGGGGCGGGGGCGCGCGGAGACAACCATTGTGAGCTTTGGCGTCTGGTTTCCGGGACTAAGAGCACCATCACCATACACTCCTACAATTTTAGTGTTTCCGAAGCTGTTTCGCCCAATCTGGCGTAAAATTTTATCGCGACGCGTTGCTCTTGATTTCGTTTTACCATTTTCGTGACGAGCACTACAAACACACGTCAACTCAACTTGACGCAGCAGGCGAGCTAAACAAGTTAGAGCGATGGTACATAAGTATATCAATGGAGAGGGGAGGGATGCCGAAAAAAGAGAAAGGTCACAGGTTTACCACAAGCACGGCAATAAAACCAGTCTCTTTACTTAATTGTCAAACCTCGTATTTCTCTATTCCAAATAAAAATTAGCTGATGGAATTAAAAAGGGTGTTGTCTGTTTTAATTCACTTTAATCCGATTGCAAACTGCAACATAATGTTGTTTGGTTCAAACTGGTTATATCATCTGGTCTAATATCATCCAATCTTGCAAAAAAGTACCTATTTACACTTATTTTAATACAAATCTTTAGTATCGGATTGAGGATGGGCTCCTGAGTTAATACTTAAAATCATACCAACACTTAATCCGAGCCTTGGTAGAAATAGTTTTTGGTGCCTTTAGGGAATTTTGATTTTATTGGTTTCGTCTTAATTTTGTAACACCATTCGCAGGATACTGGACAATCGACGGCACATCAACAAACCCACGTCCCGACACTGGAAATGACAAAATATTCAGTACAGGTCTAGCATTGACACGGTTCATACTCAAAACGTGTTGAATGAATCCATAAGGGATGTTGAGATTCTCTACAATCTCTCTGATGCCACCATGACGACATCGCCACTAAGGGGGTATTCTACTCTAGAAATCAAATTTTGGGCAGTTTTTTGAATTTTATTAAAAAAAAAAAAGAAAAAACAAAAAATATTTTTACTATCCATTTTTTTATGTTGTTTTTTTTATTGATATCTTAAGAATACAGAAAAAAAATTCTACAAAGAAATATTAAAAATTAAAATAATTAGAGGGGGGGTTGGAGAGACAGGTTTAAAATAAATGGCGCATCCTGGTGACAATGATCCTGACTCTCCTGGTGGTCTGAAAAAAAAAAATCAAAAAAAATTCTTACTCAGTAAGGATGCTGTTATGGTCCTTACCTCAGGGAACACGAAATTTTTTTTTGAAAAATGGTGACTGCCTAAAAATAAAAATCATTTTTAACGCTTTTTTTTTGAAATTCCTGAATTTTTTTAATATTAAAAACAAAAATTTTGCCACGATGCTGGTAGGAACGATAAAGGATTATATAAAGAGGTTCACACAAAATTTCAAGTAAATCGATTGTATAGAACTTGAGATAATGTCGGTACCGTGGGGAAAAAAGTAGTTTCGAGAAAAACGCGTTTAAAGTTTAGGAGACAATTCTAGTGAACACGGACGCCACCTCACAAAATCGGCTGTATCTCCGAAAGTACATAAGTCGAATTTTGAAAAATCCTTCCAAGGTCATATTTTTGAAAGTCTAAACTTTAAATAAATGAAAAAAATCGAATTTTTCAAAATTCTAGCGTAGAATACCCCCTTAAAGGGGGTTGGATGGACGATTCGCATTATGCACGTTTTCAATGACTTCACGACCTCGATTGAATGCAGTGTATCATTCAAGTAAGTACTGTGTTTGTGATAAAGTAGGCTCCGCAAAATACTTTTACAACATTTTCAACGATTCTATAGCGGTGATTCCATAAGACGCCAAATTTCAAGGAAACTATTTGTTCGAAACTTTTTTTTCGAAAAAATCGATAAATGAACCATTCATATGGCTAAACATATACTAACAGACTTACGACCATCAAGCTTTAAATGAACATTGAAAATAGTTCTACTCGGTTTGCGCGCGTAATTTATAATTTGGTCCTATGGTAAAAGTAAAAACGAGATTTATAGTTATACAGCAAGTGTTTAGAGATGTATGAGCTGTCAATACTGAGTTACAACTGACTAGCTAAAGCACAAACATTCATCTTTGTACACATACACACAAACCAATAGGGCCAAAATATTGGCGATTCCATTACTTTGTGTGTGTTTTATTCGACAGAAAAGTTCTGAAAAAACACACTTTAAGTATTTCCTGCAGCTCTCACTACCAAAATATAAAATAATGTGGTGCTATTACACGAGTTTACATTTCAAATAACTGTAAATGTAGTCAGAAGTGCTCGCCTGCGGTATATTCTCTTCTATACTTGCATTTACTTGTACACCGAGGTCCTATGTACCAACTAGGCACTATGGGAAAAAATATATACATACATATATACATGCGCACACATACATACATTGTGCAATTGCATGAGTGAACTGCATAGGAAACATTTAAGGGTGTCCATGGTCATATAAATAAGCATTTATATGTACATAGGCGAGCAGCGCATGCATTACGACTCGCAGTCGTATCGCACATGGCGTGTCTTCACTTGTCCCGCAGATAGGCATGTGTTGCACTTAAACGCCGCAGTGTGGCATAAATTACTAAGAACGCGCCGCCGCATGCCTACTGCAACCGTCCGCAAAGCGGTTGTTACACATCCCAGCGCAGACCTCAAAATGTTGCATACCAAAGCGGCCACAAATTCGACTGCATAGCTGAGAAAGCATTCCACTTATCTTGCGGCACACACATGCACACACACACCAATGCGGACGCGCGAAAGCATTTATTTTACTGCAAATGCGCTTGGATTCGTGGAAAACCAGCGGCGCTAATGCTGACACATCGCACACACATATGGGCGAGTGCATGTGTACGGGAGTTTTTTTTTTTTTTTTTTTTTTTTTTTTTTTTTTTACGAGGAGGAAGCATCGAAAGCCTGAACCCAAGTCAGTGTGGAACTTTAATCCGAACTAAACCTCCTACTGTCTTGTACCGAACCCCCCGGTACCACCGTCAAGTATTACGTCGGGAGGAAGGTTGAGTATTACTCATACGTACGTGATGGTCCTAATGCATTCAGTAGCAAGCTGCATTTGCTTGGCCCCACCTCGGTTTGTCTTATACCCCCCTAGTACAGTGATTGTCACCAAAACCTCCTTGTCTGCTCCAGTCATGGTTTGTGTGTCGCGTCTTAGTTGTTCGTTGGAATTTGTAGTAATCTTCTACGTTGTTGTTCTCCAGCTCTTTGGCGTTTCATGATTTTTGCTGCCACTTCGGACACCGCTTTCCACTTATCTAGTGATTCTACCATTTGAGACACTAGATTTTCTGGGGTTGGGTCTTTCCCGAATGCGTTTCTCAAAAATTGCCTTTCTTCATAGTATTTTGCACATTGGAACATTGTGTGCTCCACATTCTCGATGCTCTCGCCTCCGCAATAATCGCATACATCGTTGTCCTCATGTTTGAATCGCTTCAAATATGATTTAAAACAGCCGTGTCCAGTGAGAACTTGAGTGAGGTAAAAATCTACTTCTCCGTGCGATCTATTAAGCCATAGTTCTATTTTAGGGATTAGGCGGAATGTCCAGCGGCCATTTCGGCTGTCTTCCCATCGTTTTTGCCAGCGCTTCACCGTATCTGCTCTGGCTTTCTCTTTTTGGGTTCTGGGCGTTAGTCTCTCATTCGAACGGAATGTGTTTTCTTTGGCTAAGAGGTCTAGCGGGTGTAAGCCCGCGATCACTAGGGCAGCGTCTTCGGATACCGTACGAAACGCGGAGCACACTCTTAATGCGCATATGGTGTACGTGGAAAATAGCCCGCGACGATATGATTTGACTTCAAGAGCTTTCTCCCATATTTGGGCGCCATATAGAGCAACTGACTTTAATACTCCGGCTAGTAGTCGTCTCCTATTTTGCTTGGGTCCTCGGGTATTGAGCATTAGCCGGGTTAGAGCTCTGCATATTTTCGTAGCTTTTTCGCTTGCATAAGCTACGTGTTCTTTAAACGATAATCTTGCGTCAAGAACGATACCCAAATATTTTATAGCAGGCTGAGTGGTTATGCTTACACCTTTAGAGCAGAATGTAGCAACTTCTCGGACCTTTCTGCCTGTAATAAGTACGGCTTCTGTTTTGCTCTCTGCCAGAGATAGTCCATTAGTTTCGAGCCAGTCGCTAATTTGAGAAATTGTCGTGTTGGTTATCGAAACTATATCCTCTATATGTTTAGCTATTACCACCACGGCAATGTCGTCTGCAAACCCGATGATATGAACGTTTTCCGGTACTTTGAGTCGCAATACCCCGTCATACATTATATTCCAGAGGAGGGGCCCGAGTACGGATCCCTGTGGAACTCCCCCTGAGATTTTGTATTTTTTGCAGCCCTGGTTTGTGTTATAGCATAGGGTCCTGTCGTTGAAGTAGTTGACTATCAGGTTGTAGAGATATGCCGGCACAGAGAAGTTTTTTAACGCACTTAGTATACTTGGCCATGATGCCGTATTGAACGCATTTTTGACGTCGAGAGTTGCAACCATGCAGTATTTGATGGTACCACCTTTCCATCTTTTCCCACTAATGGCATTTTCCGCCAGTGTCTTCACTAGGGTCACCGCTGCGATTGTTGATCTTGCCTTCCTAAAACCAAATTGGTTTGGGGATAAACCACCGGCGTTGTCAATGGCCTTACTTAGGCGTTGATAAATGATCCGCTCAAGAATTTTTCCCGCAGAGTCCAACATGCAGAGTGGTCGGTAGTGGGACGGGTCTGTCAGCGATTTGTTAGGTTTTGGCAGCAATATTAGGTTTTGCCTTTTCCAAATTGTTGGGAAACAACCATCTTGCATGCACAAATTGAAAAGTGCAATAAATGGGTCTATGTTCCTAACAATCGCTGTTTTAAGCGCTATATTTGGGATACCATCAGGTCCTGAGGCTTTACGTGGGTCGAGCCGGTCGCATGCCTCTATAACCTCTTCGTTCGTTACTTCTGGTACCAACTCTATTTGTTGCAACATCGCGATCTCTCGAGGTAGTTGGGGACGGGTCGGGAAAAGGACTGAGACAATTCTGTCAAGGGTTGTAGAGGAAGTTGGCATTTGATCTCGAATGCGTAGTTTCCCCATTACTGTCTTGTATGCGAGCCCCCAGGCATTGTTATCAGCATCGTCACAGAGCTTAAGAAAACATTCATGTTTACTTTTTTTGATAGCCTGTTTCAGGAGCTTTCTCTTGGCCTTGAAACTTGCTTGTAGAGAGTTGTATTCGTAGGTACCACGAGACCTTTGGTATAAGCGTCTTACTTTTTGGCATTCTTTTCGCAGTTTAGCAATTGAGTCGTTCCACCAGTAAACGGGGGGATGATGATTGCGCCGTGGAAACTTCGACATTGATATGTCGCATGCACTCTTAATGCGGCTCATAATCAATGAAGTCGCCTGGTTAACCGACCGCAAGTTGTCAGGCAGAGTAGTGTGTCCAAAGGCTTCTTCGAAGAGGTCTGGGTCGAATGTTTTGGATCGCCATGAACTTCTTGTTAGGGTCTGTAAGTGGAGCCGAGTTTGCGGAGCATTTACCTCAAATATGATGGCATAGTGATCGCTAAAAGTGTACTGGTCGCTAATTTGCCATTGCGATCTGCGAACTAGGCTTGAGTTTACGAAAGTAAGGTCTATCACTGATTGTCGGCCGCCTTTGTTGAACGTGCATTGGTTACTTGTGTTGAGTAGCTCAAGATCAAGGGAAGCAAAAGCTTCTAGTAAGGCTTTGCCCCTACTATTAGTTCTTTTGCATCCCCATTCAATAGCCCAGGCATTAAAATCGCCAGCTATTACCAATTTAGATCTACCTCGAGCATCGGTAACAATGTCGTCGATAATGTTCTTAAATTCCTCATCATTGATGCTGGGGGGTAAATAGCAACTATAAATATGTATATCGCTAACTTTAGCTCGAACAAAGCCGTTGAACGAGCATGTAGACTCCAATTGAGGGAAGCTTGGGTTACATTTCCATACAGCAGCCTTATTTTTTGTGTCACTTAACCAGTTTACACTCCGCCCGGTTTTGTATGGTTCGCTGAGTAATGCCAAGTCGATCTGCTTTTCAGCGATCGTCTGTTTTAGCAGGTCCTGTGCCGCTTGACAATGGTTAAGGTTGAGTTGTAATAATCTCATACGACCTTTTGTGCAGCCTTCTTATATACCGGGCACCTGACGCTTCCAGTGAAATGCTCAGTTTCTTTGGATCCTGCCTTCAGGCAGAGTAAGCATTTTGGCTTATTGATGCAGTCCTTGGCTTGATGTTCACCTTCTCCACATCTTCTGCAGATCCTAGACCTATCCTCGTTTGTGCACACTTTCGCTGTGTGACCATAGTCAAGACACCTGAAGCATCGCTGCGGCTGCCTATGTTCCCGAATACGGCAGATTACCCACCCGACTTTCAGCTTTCTACTTTGTAGAAGCTGTCTAGCTGCCTCAACCGGGAGTTTTATGAGTGCAGTTTGAGTGTCTCCGTAGGCCTTTCTTATGCCCTTAATTGCTGAGATCGTCAACTCCTTGTCTCCCAACTCTCTTTGCAGAGCATAGAGAACCTCTTCCTTACTGGTGATTTCATCCAAGTCTTTACACTCAAGTAGGATCTCCTGGGTCAACAATTTAACGTTTGCTTGGTCACCGAGGCATTTCTTCATATTTTCGTGCGAGTCTGTTGGTATCACTGTACCACTTAGCTGTAGCAGCATTTCTCCGCCTTGTGTTTTGCGTATTTTGGTTACCATGTTTCCGAAAGTGTTCAGACTAGAGTCTGTCTTAATTTTGCGTAGGATTTCAGCATAGGTAAGATTCCCATTTTTTGAGATTAATATGGCCTGGGGCTTTGTCTTCGGCAATTTCGTAGACTTTTGGTTAGCTTTCCTAGCTACTATGTTCCACGGTTCCTCCATTGGTTTCAGAGAGTCGCAGTTAGCCTCTTCTGATGTTTTTGTGCCCAGCTGAGTTGCTGGTAGTGACTTTGTGATGCCTTCTAAATTGTTGGTATTGACGCTGTCCTTCATTATAATTGATCGTTTAAACTGACCAATTAGATTTGTTCTCGCCCGGGTTTTTGGCGAATTGAAACAAGTTCGTTTCGTTTGTTGCTGTGTCTGCTCCTCTGCTATTGGTTCTTCAGAGCTCTTTGCGCGGCCTCTTTTCGGTTGGGAAATCGTGAGAGATGCCGCCTCTCTAACTTCTCTTGTTGCTTGTTTTTGTAATTGTGCTATTTGGTCTATTATATTTCGCATGTGCTGGTTGACATGTCTTTGCTTCTGGCTGTGCGTGAGAGAGATTAGCTCATCTATTAGCACTCCCAGAGCGGAGAGCGCGTTCTCTCCTTCGCTCATTGATACTATCAAATCACTGCTATTGATTTTATTTGCAGAAGACATGTTGACTACGCTGGAGTCGTTAGTCGAAGCTAAGCCATTGTCCACAGGAGTCATCTCGCAGGCAGATGATTTAGCAACTTTAATGCTCTGTAATATGGGCATTGTTGTCTGGCGGTCCGGCGATCGGGGAGTCTTATTGCTCCGTGTGAATGGGCTAACATCCTCCTTATTACCAGCAAAGGTATTTGCTTGTTTGGCTTTAGCTGACATTTCCTCAGCTACGCCTACAGCAATCCTTTATTACTGGTGATATGTGTACGGGAGTGTGTTAGTGCAAATGTCGGTATTTATGCATTTCATGCCGTTTTCGGTCACTCCGTCTGCTTTGGCAAGTCGTTTTGCAACGCTTTTCTTTGCGGTTGCTTTGCCGCGGTGAAATTCCTACCATTTCCGTTTCCGCTTGCACGTTGAAGCTTTTACGCTGCTGGCTCTGCTGCTGCTGCTCTGTTTCCACCAACTAACGTATAAAAGAAGGAAAATTAAAATTTAAAATAGCAGATTTACAATGTTGCCACTTGCAAAAAACGGTTTTTCACACATCAAAAAATACACATGCGCCAACAGATGAAATAAAAGAGCCCTTAAACATGGCAGGCTGGCTGGCTTCTCGCTCGAATAAAACGGGTTTCCAACTTCCCGATACCATATTTATAGAATGATTAATATTTTGCTTCAAAATATGAGGAGGGTGCAGTGATAGACCTCAAAATAGTTGCCAATGAGTATTATGTGAAGCCCTAATAACAAGCGAAAGGCAAGTGGATCCAATTCTGGTGAATTCTGGTGATGTAGAAACACTTTATTGTCTGTTCATAAATTTAATTAGTATGTTATATTGCTTTGAAATTCTATATAATTATCCAGCTATATGGATGAGTCGCACCGGACAAGCGATCGTTCAGTTTGTATAGCAGCTATATCCTATAGTAGTTGATGAACAGGTCTTTGAGGACAAAAGGACGTGTGTAAAATTTCACATCGATATCTAAAAAACTGAGAGATTAGTTCGCGTATGTATAAACAGACATTCTGATCATCTATGTGTAACGTAAATATTGACACGTAAATTAAAATGTTTGAGGCTCTGAAAGTAAATTATTAGAATTATACTATGTTTGAATGTATTTTACAAAGAGTTGCGATAATGCGCCATCTCATCTGCATTGGTTATTCGTGATGAGTTCGCCACATTTTCAACTAATACTCGTATCGTGCCCCAACCACCGCATTTGCCTGATTTACCTTCTGGGTATTCGGCAAATTCACATGACCCTTCCGAGGACACCGGTTTGACACAATTGAGGATATGAAAGCTGAATTGAAGAAGGCTTTGATGGCACCACCACAGAGGATTTTCCCAAGTGCTATGATGACTGGAAAATTCGTTGGCATAAGTGTATTGCTGATGGAGGCTCTTATTTTGAAGGAGATGAAATGAACAAAATTCTCCCTTCAATTTAATCACAGAGAAAATTGAGATGAAACTTGGTATACATTTTTATTCACATCTAAAATGGTGCGTTTTCGAAAAATGATTATTTAAATGACAAATTAAATATACAAGGAAAAATGTTGTTTCAATTAATACTTGATTCCATGAAAAAGCAGAGAGTGCCAGAAGGAGGCACCAAAATAAGTTAATATACTGTACTGTACAACAATTGCAATTGCAACAACGCAATTCCATTAGCTAAGGGCATTATCCTTGAAAAATATTTTAAAAAGTGGGCTTATTTCCCATTAGGAAGTTTAATGTACATATCTAATAAATCACTGAACCTATATAAATCGAATTCGTTCTAGGCAAATATTTTCGGCATTCCCACCAACCCTGTGAAGAGCCCTAAGCCACTCGCCATACTCTTCAGCATCTGGAGACTGGTGTATTTTTTCTTCGGACCTTGCTCTCCAAAATGGCCCAGAGGGAATAATCCATTGGATATGCATCTGCTGAATTCGAGAGCCATTGTGTGGTCGTAATGAGGTTCGGAACGTTGTTTTTCAGCCATTCTTGGTTCACTCCCGCTTTGTGGGACGGTGCTGAGTATTGTTGAAACGTTAATTGTTTGCGACCGAAATGTTTGTTTGCCCACGGTTTCATAGCAGCCTCCAGAACACTTTCCCGATAATATGTCGCATTTACTTTGACGCCAGGCTCGATGAAAACAATTCAAGAGCGCCCATCTTCGTTGACAGCGGCCCAAACCATTATTAGTGGCGGGTGCTGCCTCCTGGTGGCCAACCGATGACTTAGATTCTCGTATGAACGGTCGGTCAGGTAAACCATGTCGTTTTGAGAGCTTACGAATTTCTCAATTGGAAAAATTTTTTTGTCAGAAAACACAACGTTCGGAATTTGACCGCCTTCGACCAAGCGAAGAAACTGTTTCGCTCTCTCAAGTCTTACTTGTTGCTGCGTCAGAGTGAGATCAAGGGCCTTTTGGAACTTGTAAGGCTTGACCTTGAGCTCAGTTTTCAATATGAGTCGGATGCTGCGGTCGGATATTTTCAGTTCTTTATCCATTTGATTGGCACTTCGTCGTGGATTTCACTCAAGTCGCTTCTTCACTTTCCGAACCATCTCACGTGATGTTGACCACCTCCATGGCGTTTTGCGATGCCAACGGTATCATTGTAACGAATGATGGTGCGATAAACAAAAACTTTATTCACATTAAGGTGTTGGAGCTCACGAACAATTGCGGGCTGAGATTTTAAACCTAAATTCAAAGAAATCCCACTAATACTTTTGAATTCCTTCGTTGTTCACTTTTTTTTTTTGAGTTCACTTTTGGCAAAACGTTTTTGTGCACCTGTGAATAATACTCCGAACTGTCATTCAGCAAATTTATAAACAGCTGATTCCAGTGCGACAGCTGGGCGAACGGTCTGCAGTTGGATACACTTGTCAGTGCCTGACCCTGTATAATCGTTTTCTTAAAAAACTACTAAAAGTGTGATAATTCAATAAATAAAAGCGGCACAGACATTCCCTTTTTCCACGTGTAGTGCTTGAGTAAATATTCAAGCCCTCTCATACTGATGTGGACACCACTTCTTATTGCGAACTCTTTATCGAAATATTCGGTAAATAAGTGATATATATCTTAAAATCGAATATAATCCTTTTCTGAGAATAGAATGCCAGAATGCCAAAAATTGGATTGCATGGTATCATAGGTGCTTTCCAAAGTAAACAGGACTTAAAAAAAACACAGAACAAATGATTTTTTCGGCAAAATCAATTTATTTTATTCAAAATAGTCTTCTTCTGCTTCAATACAGCGTTCTGCACTGTCCAAAAACATGTCGAACGAGTGTTTAGCTCGTTGGCTGGTATGACCGCCAATATGCCGGTGCAAGCCTTTTGACTGGCCTACGTCTGCATAACGCTTGCCTTTGGTAGGCAAATGCATTTTTCTGCACAGTGCCGTATCGGTGAATACGGGGAGTGGCTATTGGTTAAAATGTGATTATTGGTGTCCGCCACAAGCGTCGAGCGATGAGACGGCGTATTATCGTGCAACAAACTCCACCTTTCATCTTCACGATATTCGGGCCGAACACATCGAATACGGCGCGCCAGCGGCTTCAAAACTCGCAGGTAGAATACCGAATTAACGTTTTGGCCGGGTGGAACAAATTCTTTGTGGACAATACTCTTCGAATCATAAAAACAAATCAGCTTTGTCTTCACTTTGGACTTCCACATGCGCGATTTTTTGGGTTTCGGCTCGTTCTTCCATTTAGCACTCTGGCGTTTCGTTTCGGGATCATGTTGGAAACACCACGTTTCATCACCAGTCACAATATTGTAAAGGAAGTTTTTGTCCTTTTTGACCTCTTTAATGATGTCCTTCCAATATTGGATTCTGAGCAATTTTTGGTCGTCAGTCAATTTGTACGGAACAAACCGTGCACACACTTTCATAAGCCCAAATGTTCGGTCAAAATGAGATAAATCGATGTTTTAGAAATGTTTAATTCCATTTCCATGAATTTCAATGATGATTTCGGCTGATTTTCGATGAATTCACGCACAGTTTCGATGAAATTTCCAGTGACCACTGATTTTGATCGTCATTTATGTCCTCACTACAACTTTGAAAACGTTGAAACCACTCGTGCACTCTGCTACGGGATAGGCAATCAACGCCATGAACTTGTTTCATCAATTGAAACGTTTCGGTAAAAGCTTTACGAATTTTTAAACAAAATTTAATGTTGGCCTTTGTTCGAAGCTGATTTTCGCACCGATAACACAAACATATTGACACATAAAACGCAACACCTTCACTTCCAATTAATGAAATGTCATGAAGTTCTCACTAGTCGACATATAGATGGCATCACCAGGGGGCGCTAGATTCAAACAGTGAACTTTGGAACGCACCTTGCAGAATGACTTTCGTTCTAACGAACCTTAAATCGAATATATTGGCCGGTATATGAGTCATATACATAAAAAGTTACTTGGGTTCCGATCCTCTGTTTGACGTTTTTCACTTAAATGAATTTTCGAAGTTTGGTCCAAGCAAGTTGCAAGAGTATGACATGTTCGGTTACACCCGAACCTTCACTTACTGGGTCATAGCTTATTTTGCAGAACATAAGCCCAGAAATGGCAGAATGATTGATGAACTTCATGCCATATTCTTTATTTTATTTAGTAGACTATGCAACTGGAATTGTTTACATCAAAAATCACTATACGGAATGATATCAGACACTCTTTCCATTCCATCAGGCATTAATTTTAAATTGTCTAAAAGACAAATAAATGAATAGGTAATGTTAAACTATTATACCATAAACTAAAAGACCACAATTCAGTCCTTCAGGCCGAAATTGGGGGAATAAAAGAAAGTCAAGTGGATTTCTGCTCACCTATAACTAGACCCTCAGTAGATAACTCGGTTAATACCAACTGGGCACTCAGTTATCTAGGAATAGATCGCTCGGAGGCAAGTGGAAACACAAATACCCCAATCGGCTTTAGACCACTCAGCTCCTTCCTGGGTTGTTTAAAGCAAAGGACCTTATTGGACCAACTCAGCTCTCGGAACACTTGCAACACAGGGCATATCAAAAACTTACTTGAGTAGTGTTAACGATAGATATACTTAGTAAGATTGTCGGGACCATGCCTATCAGAAAATTGATAAAGGGGTTTCGGCGGAATGCCAAGCATATACGGAAGATGATTAGACGCTGAAACATTATCACTGCGAATACCCAGCACCCAGCCAGTGGAGACGGCATATCTTCCACGGCACTCAATGATCCAACTTAAGATACATTTCAACTATTATAAATAATAAATATTTCATCAAACCAATGTGGAGGACCCACCTAGTTATTTGCTTCAATAGTGCTGCTTTAGGATTTTGGCACGCTCCGAGTTCTATACTAATACCTGTAAACAGATACTAACCGCATGCGGCTTAAACGCCTGAATGTAGGCCACAACGTTCAACACCGGCTCTGTGTGGTCTCCATTGTGGTCAACTGTGTAAGTGCTTCTTTTCGGTTTTTAGGGTTTACATTTTTCCGAGAATGAAGAATTTGCATTATACACACATGGTACCGTTAGCCTGAGTATGTTTTTATTAATAGAGAGTAGGGTGCTGGGCCACAAACGCAGCAAAACATTCCACAAACGGTATTTGTTGCTGCATTGCATGTCGATGGGACTTTTATCACGTTCTCGTATGCTTCATTCATATATGTACATATATGTCAGTATGTAGTTGGGTGAGTGCAAATACCTGTGGACTACCTGTGAGTGTATTGTGCTATTTACCGTTATTTATGTGCTGCGGTGCTTTTGGCCCGTTGGTCTTCTGACTGTGCTCGCAGGTTTACTGTTATGCTTCTGGGAATTCTATGCTTTAATTTTTTCGCTACGCATTCGATATTATGGTGGCAATCAATATTGCAATGAAGTCAACGAAGATTGCTGCTTTTCATCTACAAGCTTAACTTCTAATTCAGGGCTATGCGCCCTGGTGTTAAATCCAGGAACGTTTTAAATGTCATTTGTCGGGCGATAAGAGTTTGGAAAGCTTCCGGAATTGATTGATTTCAAATTAAAGAAGGTCCTGAGCTAATACAAGCATACCAACGCTTAATATTGTTTGCATAGACTTGTCATAATCCTCGGGGGGAATGGCCTTCGGTGCCTACAATAAATTTTGATTTTTTCGATTTCGGCTCATTTTTGGAGCACCATACGTTAGACTGTAGTGCAGTTTCGTCATCATATTAATAAGTCCACGCCTCGCTGCGTTTGGTGAATGTAAGGTTCTAAACTATGTTGTTTAAACATCTCTTTTGGGGCCTGTACTCGACGTTGTTTGAAAAAGATTCAGGTCTTTTGGTGCGAGTTTACTATCATTGTAACCAAAATGTGCTAAGTCGATCCATATGAGATGTTGAGATCCTTTTTATCTCTCTGATGCCAAACACAAGCATTCACATATGGAGATCAAACTTTGAACGAGCATAAAAAAAGTTTTTCAATCTGGGAAAATTTTTTTTTTTATTCCTTTGGTGGGCGAAGTATATACGGACCATTCCGGGTCAAACGGTATTATCAGGGATCTTCATAATCATATCCCTGTTTTGTATGCGGAGTTAAGTTCTTCTGGGACCAAGAGGGTTTTTAAGTTTCAATGCTCATTTTTGAAGTTTTTTGAGTTCGTTTTTTTGGTCGTATTTATTAATATATTAAAAATTAATTGATTTCCTGGTGGTGAAAAGAAAGAAACAGATACGATCCGAAAGTCATTCATTGAAAATATTGAACAAAAGAAGGGTATATGTATCAAATTGCCGATCTATCAGAGACTGTAAAAACAACATATAATGGTCGGCGGTTAATTAATCGGCTTTATGTAAGAGTTTGTTGACTTTGGAGTTCAATTCGAAAGTAGTATTTTCTACACAGAAGTAGTGATTTTTTGTAGAATAAAATTGAAGGTTTGGACAATTCTTGGTTTCATCGTGGCTTTAACTATTGAAAGGCTAATCAAAGTACTATTTAATATTAAATATTCTAAGCATCCCCCTGCCGGCAAATGTGTACGCTGTCAGCCTTTCAAAATAGACAAATTTGGAAGTTTAAATTCATCAGTCTCGAACACCATGAAATTTCACACTTACTGTAGTGTAAATTTATATTTATGTATATTCGCATGTGTGATATGGCGTACTTTAGTCGACCAACTTTCGCCACACTCTAACGGCAGCCGCATTGCAGTCGCAACCGAACAGCTTTTACCGCAGTTTCGTGCTCATAATTAGATAGCAAACACATGCAGGGCCACTTTGCGAGCGACGCAAACAATAATTTACGAAATATTAGCGCGAAAATGTGGCAACAGTTAAGCGTTAATATAGTTAGCTATGCAGGAACTTGGCGCAAAACTCGCAACCAACTTCAATTGTTAAATAGAAAGTATTTGCATTTATGCCGCACCATGCTTCATATTCATGTGAAAATAAATATGCGAAATTTTAGTTAAATACTCACTAAAGCACGTTTTTTGCCAACTGTGAATCTGATTCCATGAAAACTTTTAGAACTGAATAAGCTCAGTATACTTCTGCGGCAATAGTAAGACTTTCTAATTTAAATTTCGCGTTAAAACACATTCGTCGAAATATTTTTTTTTTCGAGGTTGGTATGACTGTCAGTGATATCTGTACCAAAATGTCGAAATAATTATTAGGATTTAGTATAAGTTTGCCTTTTGAAGTTCGTCTAAGTATTTTTTGCTTATAATATCACTGTGAAGAATTCTCCGGAAAATGCAATTCAAAAGTCAATTGAGATAACATTCACATATTGTTACTTTCAATCTGTTCAACATTCTTCACAAAGTTCGGTCCAAACATTCTTAACACTCAAAGCCAATGAAAATTGAGAGCTGTCATTGACTTTCTTGATATTATCAGCTTATTAGGCCTCTTTCATGCATTATCCGTGAAGAAAACTGTAAATCAAGTCTACTCTTGCCCACAGGCAATATAGTCAAAAGGGTGCGCCCAGACATCGCTCGTAACTGGATCCTTCATTACGACAACGCGCCGTGAAACACCGCCCTCCGCGGGTCCCTCTATTTTGGCCTCTAAAAGGAACGCCGTGTTGAGTTGTAGAATAATTTTCGAATATACAGTTTTTGTGGAGTAAGTCTCATTACTTAATTGTCATACCTCGTAATATTTTAAACGTTAATATTTACTAAGTTTTCTGATTTCTGTAGCGGATAATAAATAGATAGGTATTTATTTTTCCGCTTCACAAATTATTGAATATTTACTAAACACCGCACTTTACTTTTAGTTACCATACATTAATTCATCTTACGGGCACAGAGCCGACTAAATTTGAATTTGCTGTTCCCTTTATACTTATTTACTCGATTATTTAATTTTTTATTGAATTAGCGAAAAAAGCACAAGTTAATATTGTTCATGTATGCATAGGTGTATATATAATTTTGTTTTTTTTATATGTTTCATGTACATTCAAATATAATTTTTACTTATTTGTTTAGCAAAAATACACTTAATATTATTGTATGTAGGTAAAGAGGAATCTTGAGATACAGAATTTTTTAGAAATACAGTTCAATAAACGCAATAGATCGGCTCACTTAAAAATATCTCATAACTTCGGTGTTGTTTAATAATTGTTTTAAAATAGACGGTGCGGGCGCGTATGTACCGGCGAACGTGACTTCAATAAAATACACTTCAATAAACGCAATAGATCGGCTCACTTAAAAATATCTTATAACTTCGGTGTTGTTTAATAATTGTTTTAAAATGGACGGTGCGGGCGCGTGCGTAGCGGCGAACGTGACTTCTCGAACTGTGTAGAACAAAAAACGGCACAGCGTCACCTTCTCGTTGGTATAAGATGAAAATGGAACAAAAACAATTGGGTGTGGAGATGATCAATGATGCCCCTTTTTTTTTCTCTAATTAACGCGTTGATGTGGAGAGTGTTGTATTCACTGATCAGTGATGCCTTTTAGTTGACTTAGTTCGGGCGACTGGAGCTCATCTCAACATCCTCCCCCCCCCTAGGCGAGTACTAGCCTAGTAGACGCTGTAGTGCCTGTAACGTAGCTACAACGCCGCTCAGGCCGGTGGGGCGGCGAGGTTGTGGCCTTATTTGGCTGCGCGTAGAGGTCGTATTGAGGGGGCGCCAGGACCATCCCGCTTCTGGTTGCCGTGCCACGCGGTTAGGCTGCGATCGTCGGGGGGCCGTACGGCGGCGGAGTACAGTTGGTGAGCCAGGATGTCCGGCGTTCCGGTGGAGTAACGTATGATGCGGTCTTTCACACAACCGGCACAAAGTATCAGATTCGCATTCAAGCGTGGCGTGTGACTGGGCCAAGCAGTTTAAACAATGGCCATGTGCCTGTGCCACCTTCTGGCGTTGTACGGGTAACATTCCCTTGAAAATAGAGCAATGCTGCAGCCTATGAGAACGGCAACAGAGCGGACATCTGGTGCGTTGCGGTTTCGGAGGCGCCGGCGTCGGTGATGCGCGTGTTGAGCTACGTGCCGCGGTTGGCGCCCTTGCTGCCGTGATGGTTCGGGGCGCTGCTACTGGAACATTTCCGGAGCGAGGCACAGTAACAGCCGACCGAAGAGTTGGCGTGGGGGTTACCGGTGTATCCATATCGATCTGTGGAAAGAGAAAATCGTAATGATTATAAGTTGATTGCCTGTAAGCGTGCATGAACAGGATGCCACGTGAGGGCGCATGACTAAATGATCGTCCGTCTATGGGTTTGCGATATATATGTAGGTCTACGTTGGTCTTACGGCTTGAAGCTTATTGTAATCCCCTTTTTTTTTTTCTTAATGATATTATTAATTTATTTTCTTTTTCCCGAACTTTCGGATCAGTTTAGGCAGGGTTATTACTTGCGTTTTCGTAAGTGGCGGCAGTTGGTAAGAAACATAATTTTACAAGCGGCCGGGTTAGCGTTCCGTTTTGCGTACGGAGATCAACCACCCGGATGTGACCGTCAGAACCGTAGTGAAGTTTCTCTATGCGGCCAAGCCGCCATTCTGTGGGGGGAAGACAATCGTCGTGAATTAGGACACAATCTCCAAGCATTGGAGCCTGTTCTGGGATTTTCCATTTATACCTCTTGTGAAGGTCTTTTAAATACTATTCTTTCCATCGTCGGCTAAAGTTATGATGGAGAATTTTCCCATCGGTTTAGTAAGGACGGCGACTCCATGCCTGGCTCAGGTGTGGCCAGAATGGGCGCTCCTTTAAGAAAATGCCCTGGGGTAAGGGCAGAAAAGTCGGAGGGGTCTTGCGAGAGTACAGCGAGAGGCCGAGAGTTGAGAACGGCTTCGATTCTGGTTAACAATGTCGTGAATTCTTCATAATTGAATTTGAGGTTGCCAGCGAGCTTCTTGAAATGAGATTTAAAGCTCTTTACCGCTGATTCCCATAAACCACCCATATGAGGAGCGCTTGGGGGGATGAATTGCCAGTTTATACCTTGAGGGGCGTATTTTTGAACAATGTCAGGTGAGACTTGTTTCATGAACTCCACAAACTGTTTCTCGGTAGCTCTTTGGGCTCCAATAAATGTTTTGCCATTATCGCTCATGATTTTTGAAGGAAAACCACGTCTTGCGACGAAGCGAGCAAATGCGGCAAGAAAAGCCTCCCTGGTCAGATTAGTACATAGCTCCAGGTGTACTGCTTTTGTTGTGAAACAGACAAAAACAGCCACATAGCCTTTCATGAGGGTAGGAGATCTTAGCATGGAAGCCTTTATCTGAAAAGGACCAGCAAAATCTACACCTGTAGTGGTAAAAGGCGGAGCAAAGTTGCAGCGCTCCGGTGGAAGTGCTGCCATAATCTGTGTTCGCATTTTCTGTTTATGCATAGTGCAGATCTTGCACCTGAAAATGCATTTCTTGATTTGGGGCTTCAAACGTGGAATGTAATATTCCTGTCGTACCACCTGCTGCGTGAGACGGTTTTCGGCGTGTAACATTAATATGTGGATGTAATGTAGGAATAATGTGGCAAATGGAGATTTCTCAGGTATTATTATGGGGTGGCGCTCGTTGTATGTTAGGCTTGAATTGGCAAGCCGACCATTGGCCCGAAGCAGCCCTTTCGTGTCTAGGAACGGGTTTAGCACTAAGAGGGAGCTTTTTTAATCAATCGGCTTCGATTCTCTTAGTGATGCTATGTCGCGGCTGAAGTAGCGCGTTTGAGTTGATGCGATACGAGCGACCTTTGCCTTTTGTAAGGCTTGGTGCGTCAATGTATCGCATTGGGGGTAAGTTGCTCCTTTCAGTTTATGTTTAAGTCGCTCTATGAACTGGAACATATAGGCGACGACTCTGAAGGCTCGGGGGAACGATGAAAATCGTTCAAGGATGTCATTATCCTCCAATATTGTGTAGTAGGTGTTGATTTTTCGACTCTCGGGCGCAATTATGTTGCGCAGCGGCGATTGTGGCCAAGAATCGGAAGATTCTGCTAGCCATCGAGGGCCATTCCACCAGAGCGTGGTGGTGGCCAGGTGCAGGGGCTTGCACCCTCTTGTACCTAGATCGGCAGGATTGTCAGCACTGGCTACGTGTCGCCAAGTGGCTGCTCCTACTAGGTCAAGTATTTGAGACGTTCTGTTGGAAATATATGTTTTCCACGCATGTGGGGGCTTTTCCAACCAGGCTAGGACTATTTCGGAATCAGACCAGAGATATAGCTTGTATTTTGCCATGTCTAAGTGGGTCTGCACCATGGAAACTAGTTTTGCTAGTAGCAGTGCGCCGCATAGTTCAAGTCGTGGTAGACTTACCGTTTTTAGAGGTGCAACTTTTGATTTTGCCACTAATAAGTGGCTTGTGGTTGCGGTATCGCTTTGTGTGTGCACATATATGGTGGCACAATATGCTTTTTCAGAGGCGTCACAGAAGCCGTGTAGTTCCACTTTGTATTCGGGAGAATAGTTTACCCACCGTGGAATTTGTATCTGCGAGATGTCGTTCAGATTACTCGCGAACTGGGACCACTTTTCTAGACGAAGTGGTTTTACTTGCTCGTCCCAGTCGGTTCCATCTAGCCATAGTTCTTGTATCAGGATTTTGGCTTGTATCATAATTGGCGAAAGCCATCCTGCGGGGTCAAAAAGTTTTGCCACAGAAGAGAGAATTTGGCGTTTTGTAACGGCGGATAATGCGGATATGGACTCGGTCGTATAGGAGAACTGGTCCGATACCGCATTCCATTGGATGCCTAGAGTTTTTGTGGTACTTTCCTCTTCGAATATGAGGAATTTAGTATCCAACAAATTTTCTTTTGGTATGTCTTTTAATATATTTGGGTGATTTGCCGTAATCTTTTTTAGGGGGAACCCTGCTGTGTTGAGGGCCTTTGTCACTTGTGATAAGGACTCGTATGCTTGTGAGAGGCTGTGGCTCCCAGACAGAATATCGTCTACATACGTTTGTGTTTTTAAGATTTTTGTTGCCAGAGGAAATTCTGACTTTGTGTCTTCTGCCAGTTCGTGGAGTGTACGGATGGCTAGATATGGAGAACAGTTCACGCCAAAGGTAACTGTTTTAAATTTGAAGTCGCGAAGTGGACCATTGGGGGATTTTCGGAAAATAATGCGCTGAAAATCTTGATCGTCTTTATGTACGACTATTTATCTATACTATATATTTTTCGACGTCCCCGTTGAATACGTATTTGAAACTACGCCAGTATAGAATAAGCAGCATTAAATCAGGTTGGAGCGTGGGTCCCGTAAACAGGATATCGTTTAGGGAGTTCCCCGAGCTAGTGGTTCTTGAGGCATTGAAGACAACTCGAACTTTGCCTCGAAGGACCATATTTATTTTTCCGCTTCACAAATTATTGAATATTTACTAAACACCGCACTTTACTTTTAGTTACCATACATTAATTCATCTTACGGGCACAGAGCCGACTAAATTTGAATTTGCTGTTCCCTTTATACTTATTTACTCGATTATTTAATTTTTTATTGAATTAGCGAAAAAAGCACAAGTTAATATTGTTCATGTATGCATAGGTGTATATATAATTTTTTTTTTTTTTATATGTTTCATGTACATTCAAATATAATTTTTACTTATTTGTTTAGCAAAAATACACTTAATATTATTGTATGTAGGTAAAGAGGAATCTTGAGATACAGAATTTTTTAGAAATACAGTTCAATAAACGCAATAGATCGGCTCACTTAGAAATATCTCATAACTTCGGTGTTGTTTAATAATTGTTTTAAAAATGACGGTGCGGGCGCGTATGTACCGGCGAACGTGACTTCAATAAAATACACTTCAAAATACACTTCAAACATAGCAACCACTATGAGAATACTAATATCGAGCTATTAGCTTTCTGCTATTAAAGTTATGCTAGGAGTCTCTCTTACTACAAATATATAATATATGTTAAGATATAAAAGGTAATCCGTTTCGAGGTTCCCCCTTTAAAAAAAAAACATAGAAACTTCAAATTTAATACGGAATGTTTACTGTCAATCGAAAGAACATTCTTTGGTACCTATTTTTTTTCAAATGTTGGCCGCGGCTACATCTCAGATGGTCCATCCGTTGACTCCAATTTTCGATGACTCGTTCGAGCATTTCGACTGGTAACTGGAAAAAGTTTGCTCAGAGACCTAAATCGCAGCATGTTTGAGACTTTACATATCCCCACAGGAAAAAATATAACGATGTAATATCCCACGATCTTGGGATCGACAGGCCCACGATTTGAAATCTGCTCATACATTGATTGATGCGATGTGAAACGAATTATCGCCGAGATCACGAACTTCAATTTTAGGCTTTAAGTAGCCTGTTATTTTGGCGCATTGACGGCCACTTTCTCAACGGCATCATTTTTGAAGAATTGTGGACCGCAGATTCTACAGACCCACAAATCAGATCAAACCGTTGTTGCCTGGATAAAATCTTGAATCTCTTTAGGTTGTACTTCGTCTCAAATGCGGCAATTTTGTTTGTTTGCATACCCATTGAGCCAGAAATGGACCCCAACGCTGAAAAAAATTTGGCTCAAATACGTCGGATCTTTTCAAGAGCCCATAGAGCGAGGCAATGTCGCTTCGGGGGGTCGAGTTGCTTCAGTTCTTGCACAAGCTCTATTGTTTACGCTTTCATTGATGATCTCGATGAAAAAGGCGCCAAGTCATTCCATACGTCAGTCCGAGTTGATGCGAACGGCGTCGATGAGTTAGAAGTTATAAGGCATGCTTTGAAATGCTCAATGGACCTACTTAAAGCTTTTCCTTCAAAGCAAGCGACATAAGGAGAAAGCAAAAGATTTTCAGTATAATTGTAAATCAATATATCACGGAGTCATATAATGCATGTCGTTTGGTTTAACGATAATTGATTACTGAGAGTGTTTACATTGGATAGTTGCAGCCACTAACCTCTTTCTTACTAAATAGTGAGTCGACGGTTGCTATAATCTCGCAGAGTTTACCTAACACACCGACATTCGCATAAACAATTTGTTCTAAATCTATTTGCTTAGCATTATTAATTAGTATGTTTTTGGTAGATTAAGACTCTAACCACAGTGGTTTGCAAATGTACGCCTTTTGTTGAAGACACATCTGCCTTCTAGGCAAATGGTCTTTGCGGTTTCTACGCCAACACTGAGCCGTAAATCTCTTAAATTGCAATTTTGTTAATAGCATTTTATTATATTTATTTTGGAATTACTTTAAGCTCACTTGAATTTTTGGTGTGACTAAGCGTTTCACCTCGCCTGTGACAACGTTTAACTTTCCGTTTAACACGAAGGCGCACAAACGACCAGGGCTAAGCCATTGCTAAGCGGATCTTAACACGTCTTAACTGCCAGTTAAGCATAATACGTTTACCGTTATTTGTGTGCTGTTTGTGGCAGCGTTTTAACACATTTTATTTTGCAAATTTTAAAACACCGTTGCGCGCATGTATACGTGTGTGTGCTGTGTCGGTTGAAAATGGCAATTAAATTTAATTAAAGACATGGAGGAAATAATAGAATTTGATTTAAGTAAATTGCCACAGAACAAAGGAAATTAAATGCTGCGTTGCAACTCAGTTTCAATTGGCAAATTGCGGTGCATTTTCCGCAATAACCTTCGCATGTGTCTGTGTGTGTGTGTTGCATGCAGTTCTAAGCTTTTTAGTGCGCGTTCCACACACATACAGGCTTGTGATATGATTTATTTATTTATTTGCTTATTTGCGAAATGTTAAAATTATTATCCGAATTTCGTTTGCAACTTTGACATTTCGCAAACACCAGCAAATCAACTTAAAAATTATAACCGAATTCAAAATTATAGTAAATACATGTTTACATGGCTTTAGGTATTTATGCTAGGGTGGCACTTGTATGTAAATTATTACTTTTAATTGTTGCTGTGTTCGTATATGCCTTTTTATGAATAGAAAATAGTATTGGTGGCAATTCTTGTAGAAAATTCGCCTTTACAACGACTTCACATTACCGGATTTCCTTGAAAGATGCGAATGTATCTCTTTATTCCATTTCAATACAATTTAGTTAAGATATTATTTCTAATTAGAGCAAATTATAGTCTTTATAATGTCCTGGTTATGACACTGTTGTCGAGATATAACCAAAAAGAAAATAGTTTTGGGTAATTTTTGACATGCAGAGTTATTGGTTTTATAGAAATTTTTATTTTCTACGATTCAACTGCTTGTATTATTACATACTTTAGATTTTTCTGTGCGCTAATTTTACATTTCCAAAGCCAAATATAAAATTTCGTTAGTTACACTAAATTCGTAGAATGTATGACTACCTATCTGCCTTCACATCATCACCTAATTTCAGTGCTAATGGGCAAAAAGTCAGCCGAGTTTTACAGTTGAATTAATTAGTAAAGGAGCTTTTTTTTGCGAACTCATAAGCTTTGCCGTTTCCAGCGAAGTTTAACAACCAAAAAAAAAAAAAATGTGGTAGTGAAGTAACCAAGCCATCAAGGTGTTCTCCAAATGCATACATGAACGTATAACATTCAAAAAATTCTAGTATTGAAATTTCGTAAAACATTTTATTCTACATTAAGATAGAGATATTTTAATTTGAAAGTAACTGATTCGGTAAGAATAAGCGACTGATAAACATTAGTTTACCTCAGCTCAAAGCGCTTGGTAAACTCTCTTTATCATTTACCTACTCCATTGTGTATACGTTCACTGATGTACTTAAGCCAAGCGTCATTTAAAGTATGACAAAAAAGTATCCGGAAATTGTAAATAAAACGAAAAATATTTATTTATTATCAATATTAACTGTGACGCCTTCAAAGTAATCCCCACTAAATGTAATAAACTTATGACTTGTGAATTTTTCCAGTCTGCGAAACACTTTTCATAAGCACTTTTTGGGATGGTCCGGATCAGCTCATATTGTGCTAGTAAGTAGAAATATATTTTTGAAATATCCATTACTCGGGGAATTTATTAACAATTTCCGGGTGCTTTTTTGCCTTAATGCATGTCAATAGCTTAATATCGTCGGGTATGGCTTACCGATTGTTACATAGAAAATAAAAGGTAAAAAATTAAATTAAATTATTTGCGGATACCTTGCATTTTCGCTAAGAAGGAAAGCCTGAAAATGGGAGCTTTACACATGCCACAATGGAAAGCAAGAAGCCTATTGGTATGCAGTAAATATTCAGTTTGCTATAGACCAGGGTAAGAAACTTCGCACTATGCAGTTAGCTTTATTTTATTTACGTGTCCCTCACTGACTGATATTTACAGTACATAACCTTTGGTGTTAGTGATGTTTATTGATGACCTATCTTTTGAGGTTAACGATGAACCAATTGCATTCATTTCTGACATCAAATTAAAGTAAAATCAAGAAAACATATTGTTTGAATATAACTCACGCACTGTATAAGTGGTTTCCTCGGGCAAAAAACGGCCTCTTTCAAAATTTTTTTTTTTTTTTACAGATAAAAAACTAATATTTTTTTTAAATACTCATATCTATAAAACCTTTTGTAAAATTTTCAAAAAAAAAAAAAATATCAAAATGGCAGTCATTACGACGCCATTTCCGGCAGTCTCTCGGAAAAAAGTGCATCCGCGTTGTCAGCAGAACTTCTTTCAGGATCATCAGAAATAAAAATAAAAAATAGGTATTTTAGTAAAGACAATAAACTAGATATTGGACGAAGGAAAAAAATAAAAATTGGATTTTTGGCAGACGTTTTTATAAAAAAAATGCAAATTTCGTTTAAAATTTCTCGACATTTTTTTTAAATAGTTGTTATTAAAAAAAAAAATCCTTCGTTCAAGACCTTGTAAATGATGGACCTGTGTAAAATCTCATCAAGATCGGTTGAGTAGTTCGCGAGAAATCTTGACAACCGTTTTTGAAAACATAGTTTTGAGAAAAACCGTTTAAAGACGGCGCACTTAGTCTAGCTAGCCTCGAGCGCACAAGTTCTCTAGGCTGTATCTACGAAACTATTAGTCAAATCAACTTGAAAATTTAGGACCATATTCTGGAGATGCTATATTATATGAATTTAATAAGACTAAGAAAAAAATTTTCGATTTTTTGAAACTGTGAAACCCATGTAACTTCATAAGTAAACAAACAAAAAAAAAAAAAAACGAATTAAGTTTATGAAGGCGAAGGGTTGACATGATCTAAACTGACATTAGCCCTCTCTTCAAAATTGTATGGGGCTCAAAACGCTTCAACGATTTGTCTATGAGACTTGTTTAGGTATCGCAATGGATCGGCGTTCTTAGCTGTTCAAGTGAGATCCCTGTTAGAATCGACCTCTTAACCTAACCTAACCTTGCTAAAGAATACAATCCTAGAAAATTTCAGTCATGAAAAAAGGGAATCCAGAAATTGGTATTTGGTAGCTTAATAAGGTATATTCCGATGAATTTTTGGTTCCAATATCTTTACGGGTGCTTGATTTATGTATTGTAACGTGAAATAAGCTGATGGCATCGACAATGATCTTAAATTGATAGTCAGTGTGCTATTAAATCGCCATTTTCCAAGTGCCTCCCGAAAAAGATAAGAAACACGTTCTCAGAGAACGGACAGATGTACAAATAACCATAATTTACTTCTACATCAAGCTTGATTAGCTTTAGTTGTTAAGAAATAACATTAGATGCCTAAGTAAAACAATCATAAGTGTTGAATCTTCACATCCAAAATGAATCCCAATTAGTACGGTGAGTTTCTAACCTCTCTTAAATAGAACTTAATATTCTCTAAGCAAGACTAAAAATTGTGGCTCGAAGAAGTGAAGTTACAAGAC
Source organism: Bactrocera correcta (assembly GCA_027475135.1). NCBI lineage: Eukaryota > Metazoa > Arthropoda > Insecta > Diptera > Tephritidae > Bactrocera > Bactrocera correcta. The sequence continues at coordinate 141,104,636 of CM050323.1, read as the reverse complement.
CGAAAAACCATCATTTGGCTTTTTTAAGTGCCACCTTAATGCATTTTGTAGAATGACAGTGAATATGCCAGCATGCATTATTGAATTTGCGATGGCATTTACACACGTTTGAGTGATTTTTGGACAATAATATTTCCTATTTAATTAAGTTAATTGGAAAGTGTGAGCTCGTTTCAATTAAACAATTGCAAGGAAGTGCATATGACATATATTAAGCAGTTAATAACTATCAATTGGGCAAAAATAACAATTGCATTGTTTCTTGTTTGTGTTTCTGCATTGATGCATACCCACACATGTATCTGTAAATAGATACACGTGTGCGTATGTGTGTGTAATGATCGAACGTTTTGGCACTTGGACGTTTGCGTCATAAATTATTGTAATTTTAATTAAATAACTGACAGTTCACTTCATGGAAAGTTGTACAAATTATCCCATGTAAAGTAATAGGAAATAATTGATAATGCTGATTTGACGAAGAATTGCACAAATTCATTATATACAAACAGATGTAGTTGATTAATTTTGCCATACCGACATATAACGGTAACGAACAGAGTTGCTTCGAAATGTAAATAAGAGGAGAAGCTATATTATACCAAAAATAAATGGTCAAATGGTAGATTTAATACCTTCAAACGATTTGCGAAGTCTTGAAAGATTTTTTGTGTATTTTTTAATAGTACACTTTTCTGTTCGACGAAGTTCGATCCCAATACCCGCTGATTGCTAGACATACTTTTAAAACAACAAACTATTGTGCGCTTCGAACATTCATCCGTATTAAGGGGAAATTATAGTGGTAGGGAGAGTAATCATTTCCTTGATTGTTGAAAAAAATAACCTCTAACATGCATGTGCAGAGGTGAAAAATATGACTAAACCTAAATACATATTTTATATTATCCTTTTTATGCGGATGTTCTGGTCTAGAAGCATGAATTTCAGGTAATTTTTAAAGTGTCGTAAAAAAAAGGCAATTAATACTTTTACCATTCATTTTTATTAGTTATTTATTAATTTTTGAAGAGTACAGAAAAAAATTAAAAACTAAAAAAAGTAAAATATTTCAAAAATTATGAGCTGACGAAGTGGGGGGTCTCTAAAAATGTCCACGTGACATACACATGATTTCAACCCTCCTAGTTATCTGAAACCAAAAAAACAGATTACTAATCTTGAATAATGTCGCAATGGCCGGAACTACAGAAAAGTGGGAAAAAAATTTTTCACAAAATGGCGACTGCCTGAAAAAAAAAGTTTTTTTAGATCACTTTTTTTGACTATTTCGAACTTTTTAAAAATAATAAAGTTAAAAATTTGGGGATGGGGCTAGTTTCAACCATAGACAAGCCTTTACAAAAGACTCTATTAAAATTTCAAGTAAATCGGTCCAGTAGAACCTGAGAAATCGTGGGTATTATTCCGAAGAACTCCGTTTCGAGAAAAACGTGTTTAAAGTTTAGGAGGCAGTTCTAGTGAATACGGAAGCCACGTCACAAAATCGGCTTAATCTCCGAAAATAAGTCGAGTTTTGAAAAATCCTTCCAAGGTCATATTTTTGAAAGTCTAAACTATCAAAATATGCAAAAAAATCGGTTTTTTCAAAATCCTAGACCAGAATACCCCCTTATCTCATATGTATTTAAAATCGCGACTCAAAAATACTTAGTCAAGCCACATGGCTTTTTTATACTAGAGGTAGCATGGAAAGTGAGAGCGTGTAACTTTAATCTACTAAACCTAACTTACTGCCAATGGCTATTTCTCCTACGGAACGACCATATTGATTATTGCTTCGTGGGAGGAAACAATATACCTTAGCACCCTCTCCCTTTTTGACGCTAAATCTGCTCCGCTGTCAGCCTTCCAATTGTCAAAGTTCTGGCAAATAAGTGCTTTCGAAATTTTGACCGTAAACTGCCGCCAAGTGTAAAGCCCTTGACTTATCCACATCATATATCATAGATCATAGGTCCTTCAGTACCTAGTCTTTCCATTTGGGTGAATGTCTTCGTCTTCCTCTGCTTCCCCCGGTGGGTTCGACGCAGTACTCTCAATGCTAGAGTCCTAGCTAGCGTGGCCGCTATCTCATCTTTCGGTGAACTATGTTAATGTCGTCATACTTGTATTTCTAGCACAGCTTAGTGCTCATCAGATGTTGTCACAGTCCATGCCTCTGTAATATATCGAAGGACAGGGATAATGAGTTTGGTCTTTGTTCGTCGAGAGATGACCTTACTTCTCAATTTCCTACTTAGTCCGAAGCAGCACTTGTTGGCACAAGTTATTCTGCGTTGGATTTCGAGGCTGACCTTGTTGTTGTTCTTAATACTGGTTCCCAGATAGGCGAAATTATCTACGATTTTGAAGATACCTGTATAACTCTCAACAGTGTCGTGGGAGACAAGTCGCGAAGATGACGACTGTTTGTTTGATGACAGGAGATATTTTGTCTTGCCCTCGTTCACTACCAGGCCCATTTGCTTCGCTACCTTATCCAGTCTGTAGAAAGCAGAACTAATGGGGCGGTTGTTGTACACTCTTGTAAAGATTGTACCTTCCTTATTCCGACTTACGGCTCGAACTATTTCCTGCAGGAGCAGAGTGAAAAAGTCGCACGATACGGAGTCGACTTGTTTGAAACCTCCTTCGGCTCGGAATCGTCTTTCCCGATCCTGACGGAGCTTTTGGTGTTGCTCAACGTCAATTTACCCAGCCGTTCTCATTTTGCGGGGATATTAAATTCAGACATTGCGGCATAAAGGCAGCTCTTTTACAAAGGAGCTGGTGCATGCTCCATATCATTGTGGAAAAATTATTATCGGAATATTTCTGGATTTTCTACTCCTCCAATTTTTCTTCTCTATAACAACCATACATTTTGAACTTTAAAAATGACATGGCTTCATGCTGTTCTACAAAACTCAAAGCAGAGATTACAATGAGATATTTGCTAGGTATCGTCTTCAGAAAAGACTAAGAGTCACATTATTTTAGAGAGTATCACAAACATTATTCTATTATTTTTATGACATATCCATTTACTTGTATAGGTAAAACTAGACCACTCTACTCCAGCTCTTAAAATTTCAAGTAGGCCTCACCGAATACACAAAAGATGGAAAAATAAAAAAAACACAGTCTGAAGCAACATTATACTAGAGAGAGAAAAATACATAAAAAGACGGAAATTATGTTTTTGCCTAGCATTAAGAGTTGTTTGAAGCTTTTTGCACGCGGTGCTATCGCCACCTGTGATTATTTTTAGTTTTTTGATATAAATAGTTTCGAAGGAATTTACAAGCCTTTGTGTTTCCATATGGATATGATTTGGATAATATTATTACCGCTTTTCCCCAGTAATCTAAAACTTATTTTTGATTAACCCAGAATACAGAACAATATAGGAATAACCGCATGAAAAATCACTTCAAGGCCATTGATAAAGAATACCTAGTTTTGTACCGACTTGTCCTTCTTAACCGCCTTCTTGTAATGATTACTCTTGCAGACATACATATGCTAAAGACAATATTTAAATTGGCAACCACTTTATCGTGACCGTTATCTTGTATTAAAAAGCTTATGATTACTTAAGTATATTAAAAATTAAGTAATAACGGTGATTGCTTGAGCAACAAAAAAATGTTTCCAATCGATAAAAACGACCGCAAGATTTTCCGGAAAGCTCTCAAATGCTTTACATAGTTTTCATATCGGTGAAGCTACATGGCTTCAAGAGTGTGTTTGTGTGTGAGCGCTTTATGGTAAGCTTCTTTTGTGTGTGCATGGAAGGTAAACCAAGGAATTCCCAATTTAACTCTAAAGTCAACCAAGCAAATAAACCCAATAACCAACAAACTAGCAACGTTTCGAACGCCCATACACTCAATCGGCCATCCTGCCAGTCGCCCAACCGCCGCCCAATCAACTAACTAACAACCGTTCAGCCAGTGAAGTGTGCGAAGGCGAAAAACGTTCGTTGACCCAACCACAGCTTTCACTAACCAGCTCGGCAAGCAGCTATTCAACCAGCCAATAGTTCTGTAGTTGTTGCTTACACTGCAGGGGGCAAGGGCGGCGCGGAGTGCTGAGATGTCGAAAAATTGCAACTTTGCATGTTGCAGCATTGCAAAGTTGCAAGTAATTTGTTAGCCGGAAAGCAGGCGATGCGGCGCAGCAGTCCAAGGGTTTGCTAGTCTGCTTTCGCCCCACTCACCGTCGCTGCGCTGGCGAAGGAAGTTTGGCTGATCGAAACGAATGGAATGTGAAAGCAAAAGTTTTCTGTGGGCAAATGACAGGCGGAAAGGTGAATCAAAGCGTCGCAACTGCTGACAATGAACAACGTATGAATGAACAACAAAAACGATGGCGACGCCGACTTGGCAACAACAATGGCAACGTCAACACCAACAACAATAACAACTTTTCGACACTTAACTTTGGTAATTCGAGCGAGTGCACCGAGCGCACAGACGCACGCAAGCTTTGTAATGAAATTGCACCCAGCAGAAAGAAGTCGGACTTGCCTCGCAAATTGAACACGAACTTCTTTGCTAATAATATGAGCAAGTGGGATTAGAATTAGAGAGGTTTACTTCTTTGAAGGGCGTAAAAATCCAATAATCCAAGTATTTAATCTTCTGTAGAATAGGAGTAACCCGTTTGGTGCCTCATCGTTCCTAACAAAAGTAACTGGAGGCTCTAAAATTGTTATTTCCATTCATGAATACTGCGGTAAATGGAACAGTGCGCCTTTCTATTGTTATGTTTTGAGATAGAGCTAAAAAGCGAGACTGACAGATTGACTGAAAGTCCAACGATAAAAAACATTCCATTTTTCTAGATGTCTTTATTATCCGACCGATTTTGGCTGAATGTTTTATGACAAAACAAGTAGTTAGAATTTTAAACAACTGAACCGTTAGAAACTTTGTGCGGCAAAATTGAGAGTTAGCGAGAAGGAGAGAGGAAGCGAGTGAGGACTTATTTTTTTTTCTTTATCTACTAAGTTCGCTCAAGCAAAAAATAGAAGTAGACTTCTTCGCTTAATTATTTCGAGACTAGAGTTCCGTGAGAGCACTATGTATATTTGCTGCTTTCTTCATATTATTTGTTCATTTCATCAACTTTACTCAGTATCACATCACCTTAGCATTATTACGTTCAAATATTGGACCCTAGATGATTATTTAAATTTTCACTGGAATTTTTATTTTTTTTTTATAAAAATGTCTCCCAAAAACTAAATTTTCAGTTTTTTTCCTTCGTCCAAGTTCTAAGTTAAAGTTTTAGCTAAAACACGTATTTTTCATTTTAGATGATCCTATAAGGAGTTATCCTGCCAACGTGGGTGCATCTTTTTTTCGAGCCGTCACCGGAAAAAGCGTCACAATGGCCGAGTTTAAAATATTTTCTCCAAAAATTTCAGAATTTTTTTGTTAATAGTTTATGTTTGTGACAGTAAAAATCTTAATAAAATATTTAATTTTTTGTATGAGAAAAAAAACTAATAAAAAAGGCTGTTTTTTACCCGAGGAAACCCATGGAACCCCTGAACTACTTACATCTTTTTAGGCCAATAAACCTTCTCATGATTACTGCAGGATTAGTAGTCAATATAATGACTTTAGATTTAGCTTGGGCTGAAGGATTTTGCAAAAAGTTTTAATTTCGCGCATTCAAAAGTAACACATAACTGAAACTGTACGAACTTATCGTTGTGCTTTATTTATGGCTGGAAGGCAAAGATCTTGAAAAGCTTGCTTTGAAACTGATTTTAATAAGTGCATGGTAGAACCACTATTTGAAGCCTGAATAAACTTTTTCATAAAATTTGATGAAAGAATCGGATGCCTCCTTCGATTAGATTCAAATGAATGATATTCTAAAACACACTGAAGATGTGCGTTTTTCACTTTATCGATTCCAAATTAAAACGACGGGGAGATGTATTGAAAATTGAGATTATAGTTATTGTATAGTTTAAGTTAAAAAGCGGTGCATTGGAACTGTTTTGAAAATATTTTATAAAAAAATCACACTTCTTGTACAATAACTATAAATCGAAAATCTTTATTAACCACATCTGAAAATAGTACTGTCTAATTAGTAGTTCCTTCTACAGGTTAAACTAAATATGACTGCCTGCATATCTGTATACTTGTATGTTGAGGTTATATGTGTAATAGGCATCTATGGCGAGAAAAATTAATGGTCTTTCTGCTGGAATGTGCAACTCTGCTTGCAGCCAACTGGTAGGTAAGTAAGTAAGAAAGTAAGTCGCTTTTGACACTTTTGTCAAATCACACTTTTCCGAAGTTTTCGGAGAGTGTTGTTGCAGCGTGGCGAAAGGGTGTGTAAATGGGCCTCTAACGATAAACCTCTATAGCTTCCCATTACACATACAATATATGCTAAAATATGCATATCATACAACTATTTGCATTTCGATAGATTTCATGTGACAGAAAAATTATTATTTTTTGAATGCATCGTGCTGTTAAATATGTTTGTGTATGTTAAATGGGTATTTGAGGAAAGTACTGCTTTATATTTTTTTGTTTCATATTGAACTCCATGAACGGAGTTAGGTTTATACTTGAGAATTTGTGTACGATGAGATTTATGCCTTTTGTTAGTCTTTCCTACGGCTTGGCATGAGATCAAGTCGTTGCAAAGTTCGATTAGATTCATTTCATGATAGTATCCACTGAAGATACAATATGATAATAAAGCTTGTACTGGAACATAGGGTATTTCATACTAATATGATTGGATAACATTAACAAGACTTAACATAAATCCTGAGCTTCAGATTCTTAACCCTTTCGATCCAAACGGGACGTATGTGTCCCGGTGTATTTTCAAAGATACCTAGCGTAAAAAACAAGTGGTAAAATGGTTTAAATTAGATCCATTTCGTAGCCTATAATATTCTTAACGTTATTTGTTTGCATGATATTTTAAGCAGTAACCACGTGTTCATTTGCCAAAATAGAGCGAATGGTTGGACGCGTATTTCATAATTCGCAGTGAATTTTGTGTTAATTATATGTTTACTGTTTCTAAATCGGCTGAAACCTTAATAAATAGTTATGTTACTGTTCTTAACACATTGTGAAGTTGGTGAGTACTAATATTTTATTGTGTTTTTGTAATTATTGGTGTGTATAAGTTTGTGGGATATATGTGTCCCATCAGTATTCTTGTTGGGCTAAAAATGTCCCAGTCAGGATCCGACGCACACATTTATTGGCAACCTTTTATATCAATTGATAATTTTATAACTTTTGTACGGACTAACTATGTCAAAACCAATAGACGACTTTTCGGGCGTTAGTAGTGATAGCCTATAGATCGTGAGGAGTCTACTACTGAAAGCCGTGATGCTGAGCATATTGATCAATGATACCTTACAAGAGGTAAACTGTGCATGCAGTTTTCAGAATATCTGAACTATTTGGTCTGCACCCAATGTGAATTTTGATCCTAGAAAAACTGTGAGCAGCCTTCGAATTCCAGATATAGGATAACGTTTTAAAAGGACTGATAATCTTTACGATATATTTTATAGGAAGTAATCGCTGTAAGTAATTGTCATTCATCGTCGACTATTGAAAAAAGCTAAAAAAAAACGGCCAAAAAGATTATGTAGACTGCCCTCAAATGACAGATAATGGGAGTTGATCGAGCTCTCAACTGGGGAAGACAAAACCCACTCATTGATTTTATGATAGTTTTGGCTGAAGACATGATTGAAGAGGGAAAGAAGAAGGCATCTTATCGTCGCAGTGATACATCTGGTAGAAAAATTAAAATAGTCGCTGGGCACCTACTGGTACAAATTCGCAATCAGAGGCGTTCTGCTGATTGCGCAGAACAAAAAAAGAGGAGAGGCTTACAAAAACAATTATGCAATAATCCAAAGGGGCAAGGTCAACCAGCCAATTTGCTCACCATTCCATCATAATTTAACTTGAAATATGAACCTATCATTTTTATACTCTTACAACATGTTGCTACAAAATGCTGCTCCGACTAGCCTCCCAATCTTAATGTCTCAATGCAACTAGCTTGAATGTAAGTGGTGACTTGTGAGTTAAGTCAGAGGCAAACAATGATAAGACACACTGCAGAATGCCAAACGCAATAATATTTTAAAGTCTGAAAGGCCTGTTGACAGTCACGTAATCCACACAAAATAGACACAAATCCTGCTGCAGTGTAAAAACTGCCAAAGCCCCCGCCAGAAAATCGTTTTTTGCTTTTACCTCTCTTTCTATATGCCAAATTTATTGACTCTTTTTAACCAAAGTTATCTATAAAATTTAATGATGACAACAGAACGCTGCCCGGTGGGCTTGTAGGCGGCGTTGTCTTGCTCACTTGGCAACTGTTGCAATACTAAGTACCGCAATGAATACTAGCTGTACGAGTGTGTGTACGTGTGAGTGGGTGTGAGTAATTGTGCTTTATAAATTGGCGACATTGTTTCACAACACTTGGAGCGCAAGCAAAATGTAGTGTTAACATAATAATTACAACAATGCCAAGAGTTAGTGCAAAATATATCGCCACCGATGGAGAGCACAAAGAGAGTGCAATAAAAGTTGAAAGTGTGCAGTAAATGACAAGTACAAACACTTTGGTAGTTAATATCTTAAAGATACGAGATTGCGCCTCTCTCTACTGTGGGGAGTGGGAGGGCGCTGTAAACATGGCCATTCAAGTGGAGCTTACATTTGAATGACAAAAACAACAATTGTGGCAGCAAACACAGCTCGAGTAGCTGAGAGCCAGTAGCCGGGGCAGTTGAAGTCCGTGTGATGGCAAATTAAGCCAACAATCACAACAAAGTGATGTTATTGGTGTTACAGTTACATGACAGGCAAAACATATTATTGGGTCGAAAGTTGCAAATAACTTAATCCGCTGGCAGCAGCAAACTTCTAGCCAGAGATTAGACAAAGGCCATTAGCCGTAAGTGTGTACGTGCATAAATACACAGACAGAACTTATGTAAGTACAGGCACCATTATCTTAGGTGATACATATGAGACATATATATACGGACATATTTAGGTAAGCCTGCATGCTTGCGGGTATTTATGTAAGCTTATTAGGCCTCGGACTTGCGAAAACGCAGCGAGCTGCGCGTGCAAAGCAAAGAAACTGCTGCGGTCCTTGTGGCAGAGAGCGGGAGGATAAACGAGTATGATTGTTGACTGCCGACACGGTGATATTAATTAACCGTTGTCATGATAAACGAACAGCGAACACGCTAACGCTCTGGGGAGAGCTTTGGGTAAACAGTGAGAAACAATGATAAGGTTTGCTTGAACAGAAAACTTGAAGAAAATATTATGTGAAGCTTTGAAGACGAGGTACCTCTTGTTCGAATTTTAACAAAATCACATTTTATTGGATTTCATAAAGATATTTCAATTCAGAACTGATTCTTTTCCTCCTGCCAAAAGTTAATTTTGGATTCATTAATTTGGTTATAAAAAAATTTCTGTGTTCATTGAAAATAATCATTGTTTTATTTGAGAGAAGCTACAAACAACTTAGCCTCAAATGAATACAACAGTTGTCTCGATTCGCTAAGTGTTAGAGGATAGTAAATTGTAAAAACTTAAAAGCAAACACACTGGCCTTTAATTACATAATTATAGACTAAAAAGAATAGATCTTTTAAATCTACCTTTTGCAATTTGGTCTTTTTGGATCTTCTTTTTCTGCATAGGGCTAGGCGCCGACATCATTAAACTCAAAAGGAACTTTTTTGTCACTCATGTTTGACTTTACTTTATTTTCAGGAGTGACTAAACTAATAAAGTAAGATATAGGGTTATATGTATATATAAATGATCAGAATGACGATACCGTTTGACTCTCTGTCCTTCTGTCAGACCGTCTGTGCTTCTATGGAAGCGATAACTTGAGTAAAAATTAAGATATATTGATGACATGACTTGGTACACGTGTTCCTTGGCAAAACAGGAAGGATGAATTCGTATATGGGCGTAATCCGACCACTGCAAAGCCCACAAAACGTCATTAAAGGAAAACTTAAACAGAGCAATAACTAAGCACTTACAGTCTGTCAAGTAAGAGCGTGGTCGTGTTAATTTATAAAAAAAAAAAATTATTTTATGAATTTTTCATATTTATATACATTGTACACATTACAAAAAATGATGCAATTTGGTCAATAATGTGTCCAGTCACCACCGGCGTCGATAATTGCCTGGCATCTCCGAGGCATACTTTCCACTAATTTGACGGCGTATTCTAGTGGCAAGGATCTCCAGATCCGACTAATTTCGTAAGACAACTGCTTCAAAGTATATGTGCGTCTTCCACGAAACGTCTGTTTAATACATATATACCCACACATTTACAATAGGGTTTGCATCGGGCGACTGCGGCGACCAATCCAATGTATCTCTATCAATATTCACATGCGCCCAAGCGAGTCGCTTTGTCACAAGTTTTTCAGCCAACAGAGGCTTCTTCATTGTGTTGCGCCATTTCAGATCATGAGCATGAAGAAGGGCTCGAATAGTTTCGTAGGTTCGCCACTTTATATCGCTGTATCCACTTCTGTACAAATGCCTTCGAGCAAGCTTCCCTCTGTGAGCTAAGAATTTTGAAAAAATAACCAAAATCGCTCGGAACACATCACTTAAGCATTCCTACTGACATTGTAAAACTGAATGAAACATGAGATGGTAAGTGAGGGCTTTATAACCCATATTTCAGCCCATTTCAACCAAATTTAGTCGGTAATGTTAACCAACAACATTGCTACATTAGAGTGTGAAAATGGGACTACAAACACACCCACTTCCCATACAATGCAATTTTACACTATATCTGACTCTTCCACTTTCCAGCATACAAATCAAGAACCAAACAATGTTTCCGAATAAAACTTTTTACGAATAGTGCTTTTGTGATGTGCCGCCTGATTACCAAAATTGTCCAATTCGGATCAAAACTATCAAGCTCCCAGATACCGAATATGTGGACCCCAGTTCCTATTGCAAACTTATTTCCGAAAATATTGGTCAACCTGTCAGATACTATTCGAAAAAAGAATCTACCGCGTTTGATCTTGGAAAGTTACGAAGGTATAAATTGCTCGTTTACACCCGAACTTAGCTCTTCCTTACTCGTTAAGAATACGTTTAAGCTTTATAAACAAAATATAAAGATAAAAATGTTTCTATAGAGGAGATTTTTAGCAGGGTCGCCAACGCTTAATATTTTTCATTCAACTATTAATATTTGAAACAAAAAGGACGTTAAAAGAGATACCCAAAGCTGTAATACCCTTCACAAATACAACCCAATCCCGACCAGAAAATATATGGCAGCCATATGCTATGGTACAGGGACTCGACCTAAAAAGTTTTTTCATAGACTGCACCATTGTCTTAGTCAATAATCCATGCCAAATTTCATAATGTTATCTCGAAAATTTCATAGAAGTACTTGATTCCGATCGTTCGATTTGTATGGCAGGTATGTATATGCTATAGTGGTCCAATATCGGCGTTTTCAACAGATGATTCTAAGGGATAGAGCTAACTACTTACTTACTTACAACGTCGGCGTTTCATCTTTGAAAACAGACTGAATCAAATTATTTCTTCTAGTGCACGCCCTTTTAGCAATTACAAACTTTGGTTTTGCCCCCCTCCCGATTGACGAATGTTATTTGGTGTGTTTTTGTGCGTGCTCGCTAACGATTGCGCTGCAGTCAGCTCAATAATTGCAGATAACGCCTTGCAACACTTAATTGCGTGGGACAACAAATGCAAGACAAACGGTTAAGCTTCGAAAGGCAGTCGAGCGTAGGTCGTCGCCGTCGCCGTCGCCTTGCCGCAAAGACCTGACCTGTGGCAATGCCGGAGTTGCACAGACTACGCACACAGGCGAATGCCTCCGAGCGTTGGCAATTAGCAGTGAGCTGTGAGCGAGTGCTGCAAGCAAATGTATGTGTTTGTGTACTTATACTTAATGCCGACTCATTTGTTGGCGACTTAAGTTAACTTTGGAATTAAGTGCGCGTGCATGTGAGCTGCTTGACTTCGATTGCCACAAGGAAGAAAACATAAATGCGTGTGCCCCCCGCCTTCTCACATATGCAAACCAATTTGTGTTTCTATTTGTGTCGTGATAAGTGAATATGATTGTGTTTTGGTCCCGTTAATTGCATTACTTATGCTTACATGCCCGGCCGCACAAAGGGAGCTTGAGCTTTGACAAGTGCGCAATGTCTGCCGTCTTTGCTGACCGCATATACTCAAGTCAAGTCATTCGACTCAATCGGCAATCAAATCAAAGTGGGATTTCAAGCAGCACAATCACCAGTTGGCCTTTAAACATTAGGTAAAAATTTGGGCGTCATATTAATTTATTGTGGTCCTGCCTCCCATTTAAGGGTGTTTTGGCTGCCAAGTATTTACGTTACTAGAAATTAATAGAATAAATCTTAAAAATGTCAGCTAAAAAGCATAAAGTAAACCTTAATACTAAACTGTACTTCAAAATAAAAATATCGATTTTTCGAGTATTCTAGACTGATTACGCCGGTCTTAAGTTTATCGGGCTTGAAATTTTCCAGAACTTTATTCTAAATTATAATAAAAAAGCATCCGGAAATTGTAATTATATTCCCCGAGTAAATGATATTTCAAAAAAATTTAACAAAGAATTTGTTTCAAATTTTGTTTAACTAACCAAATTTCGTGTGTTTAATCATTGCGAATGTTGGAAAAGGCTTACGGTGACTTAGCCTTATGAAAAACTCAAGCCTACTAGTGGTGCATAACCTACAAAGACGGTAGTGAGATCGTTGAAGAGATGGCTCGTTTTGGACGACCTTCGTTCTCTTATATAACTGCCGATGATTCCATTTCTGTTGGTATTTCTGTACACTTCAAGGAAACCTAAAAAACTTCGAATTGCTTTAAATATAAAAACCAGGGTTGCAAGTGTGGGGCGATATCAGAAAATTTGGAATATTTCTCAGATCATAATCGGGGTTATCCACCTCCTCTTCTTTTTGTGTCAAAGTAATAGTAGAGATCGGGTAAATTACTGGACCAAAAAGTGTGGGCCTCTATGGTTGAAGCAGATATTCGACAGCTTATGATTGCTTAGAGTTCATCACAACCACGGCAGTTCCTCAAAGAGAAAGATGGATTGCCTTTAAAGAGGTCAGATAAATTTTTATGTAATAATAAATACCCTTACTACAAAAAGTTTTATTTTCAACTTGAATACTCTCCAATAAACTTAGAAGATACAAGTAAAGAGCAAAGTGAACGATTTTAACATGATATTAAGGAGATGAAAAAAAATACCAGGGAAGATGGAGCGTGTCTATGATGAAAGACATTTCAGGTGCTTCCTAAAAGCGAAAATGTACCAAGAAGAGTCTCACTGGAAAAATGAAGTGTATTTGGTACTTACCAACGAATGTATTTTGAATAACAAATATATGTTTTTACACAATTATAAATTTTTAAGTTTTTTATCATTTGTTTTAAGATGGTAACATGCCTAATTGTCAGAAAATGTCTGTTCTATGACAAAATGAAAGTCATCTTCGGATTCAGCACACCCAAAAACTTAGGAATTACGGAAATTAATCCACATCGCGCGCTGCTTCCAATATTTAGTCGACAGAATCGCCCAGCAAAGTCCGCTCATTTCTGTACAGTGCGCATCGAAGACACAATTGCTACTGTGGAACAGAGTACCGATGAAGACCCGAAGCAGTTGATCCACCATCGCGCGAAACAATCGGAGCTGTGCCCACCCAATTTCTGGAAGATTTACGAAAAGATCTTGCGCTTATAAAATCCATCAAGCGCGTCGCACTTTCGGAGAATGGGCCCAAAACGGGCCCACAGGAAAAATGGAAATCAGCAATGAATCTCAATCAAAAGTGTTTTGGTTTAATGGATGCATTAATAAATAAAATTTTCGTATTTGGATCCTGAAAAAGTCACTGTTGAAAAAATTATGCCGGCCATAATATTATATTCAATGGGGAACAATATAGAGATAGCGCTACCTGGTATACAACCATTGAAACAATCAGTTATTGAAAGAACCTTTTGTGAGCGTATTTTCTCGCGTCGTGGGTCTGTAGCCTAGTATCCAAAATCGGTATTAAATAGCCGGTGGAATTTTTTTGAGGTATTTTGTGAAGTCGCTTGTTTACGTAAGTGAGAACGAGACGATTGATGCTTGGAATAGAAGAAGCGGCCCGTTATTGCTGATATAAGACCTTTGTTGCTAGACAAATTGGCCGAAACTTGGGCTGGAATATGGTCCAGTCGTAGTCTTATCCGAAATTATTTTTAAAACATAATGGCAAACGCTTATCTTTATATTAAAAGTAAATACCTGACCATAACATTAAATCATATACGATTTATTTCTTTCTGAAATCCTTCTGTGATACAAGAAGTCTAAAAAATGCCCTTTGTGTATATTATGAGTATATTCATATTCATCTTTATACTCCAAAGTCAAACTGATAGTCATGTTCACTATTCCAATAATTGTATATTTTTGTCAAGGTTATTATAATACATACTCGTATGCATATTTCAATTTGTGTTTTGGAGTTCATTACTTGTTCAATTATCCAAAAGTTCCACATATACCGATCTCGTGCTTCTCTGCGCCTCATCTCACATTAATGCATACTACGTTAATTAAATCTTAACAAACTTATCGGCTTTCAATTAAGGCTGCAGCTATTGCCCTACTTATTAGAGCTGATACTCTCAACCCAACAACAACTATCAGCCAAGTTCTGTACATATGATTAATGCACACACGCACACAATCAAAAGTTATCTTCGTGCAGCTACAAATTTAATGGCATCTGTCAACATGGATCATTTTACTACACACAAGTGCATGTACATATATACAAATACAGGTGTATATGTGCATATGTGTATTTGCTAATGGATGATTGTGTGTGTGGATTGGTCTGTTGTTTCTACCTTGCTTGCTATTACACAATTAGTGCCAAATTAATTACCGGCTAAAGGTGTGCAAATTAGCAAAGTTTGGCGCAAGCAACTTGCCATTACCCCTTTACCCGCCTTGGTCTTCGCTGACTCTGATATTGCTTACATATAATTTGCGACGCTACTTCAAGTCGCCTTTGACTTCGAGTCACCGTTCACCGTTCACCTTTTGTTGCTACCAACAGCTGTTTTGTCGTGTTTGCGTTGCCATAGTTTTCACTGTGTTTCTTCTTCTTCTTTTGCAAGTTCTTCGTCAACTTCTTCGCTTAAGTAGTCGTTATTGCTTACGTCGAGGATATCATTTTCAGTTTGGCGCAATTTAATTGAATTAATTTTCGAGCCAAGACGTGCTTCTTGAATATACCTATATTCCGGGACTTATTCACGTGCATATGTACGTTATGTATGTGTGCCCAGCTAGCTTATTCAAGGTCTTGAAGTAAGTGGTTGGCTTACATGTTTGTTTCTGCAAGACATTGTAGACATGTATGTACTGACCTCACTTTTATGGCATTCTCACTCGCGTTTCCCATACATTATTACTTCGCTAAAGTTTTTACAGCTTCGAAGGTGTTATTAGCATTGTCGACATATTTTCGCTCTTTGTGTGTGAGTGTGTGTGTGCGTGTGTAATACCTGGAATCAACATGTTCTTTTACAATTTTCGTATTCTATACTCTATGGTCCTTGTAGCCTTACTAGTTTTTCGGTTGTTTACCAAATTTATTACGAGACACGTCTACATACATATGTAAGAGGATATGTAGATTCAAGCAAATATAGAATAAATTTTTATATATACCAACATATAAACATATCATTTTGCTCTCGAAATATCATTCTATTAAATATAAAGTATGTATGTATGTATATATTGTCGTTTGAGAAAATAAAATTTACACTCTCATTTATAAAATTGAAAGTTTCTTAAGTATTTACCTGGAATTTTGTTATTCTTGCAAACTCTTCAGAGGCACTTAATGTAATTAACTTGGAAGTAAATGCGTAATTCGCTTTCGCTTTTGGTAAAAAATTTATTTGTTGATAAACTAAAAGTTTTTCGAGTCATTTAATCACGCAGATCAATATCCAGCACAAATAATATATTTTGAAGAAAGTAATTAAAAATATCCAGCGGATTACAGTACAATTTTTGGTATAAGGATCCAAATTAGCAATAATCATAAAAACCAAATATTAGGTTGTCAAATATCTCCCTTCCGTCTTTTTGTCTTTGGAATTTCACGGCTATGTACAAAGCGTTATAGAGCTCGTATCTGGCAATACTATGCATCTTTGAAAGGCCTTGATATAACCTACAAAATGGCGCTATGCATGATTAGTTTGGATATTGTGTTCAACAGTTATAGACGCGTAAACATGGAGTTCACTAAGGCCGAAATTCGCGCTATTTTAAAGTTTTCCTTCGTTAAAGGCAAATCCGCTATAGAAACGTTCCGTGAGATTGATGGTGTTTTGGGGGATGGTACTCTATTACTTCGAACTGCGAAGGAATGGTTTCGACGATTCAGAGCGGGTGAAAACGACATCATGTATAAGCTAGCCACGGGGAGACGTGTGACAATGAATACCGATCAAATCATGGAAAACAGGGAGTAAGACCGGCATGTGGCAACTCGTGACATCGCCCCGAAAATGGCAGTTAGTCACCAAACCATTTTAAAACATCTGCAGAAGGCTGAATACACAGAAAAGCTTGATGTTTGAGTGCCCCATGATCTAACCCAAAAAAAACCTTCTGGACCGAATCAACGCCTGTGATATGCTGCTGAAACGGTACGAATTCAACCCATTCAACCACTATGAGCTGCTCTCATATGGCCAGAGGTTTAATTCTACCATCTACTGCGAACGACTCCAGCGCTTGAAACAGGCGATCGATCAGAAGCGTCCAGGATTGACCAATAGGAATTTGTAGTGTTCCACCAGGACAACGCCAGACCACCAAGGAGCGACAAGTGATTACCACCTGTTCCTATCCATAGCAAACGTCCTTGTTGGTGTAAAGTTGAACTCAAAAGAGGCTTGTGAAAAGTGGCTGCCCGAGTTCTTCGCAAATAAGGAGGGTGGTTTCTACGCGGGGGGTATAATGAAGTTGCCATCAAGATGAAAATAGATTATCGAACGAAACGCCGCATATTTGAACTAAATGCGATCACAGTAACACTTTTTATAAAGCATTGAACATGGAGCAAAACAGCGGAAGGGAGATATTTGACAACCTTATATTTCGTAGTTAATCAATGCTATTACCGCGAAGATCTTACGCAAATTGTAGTCACGTTAAGATAGACGATCAGAAATATTTTACTAAGCATTTGCTGTATTTGGCAAGGAAGCATCTACTATAAGTAGCTTCCCTATGGCCTACCCTATCTCAGACTTCTTTTGTCAAAAATTGGACCATAATGGACTGGATCCATAACAGAGGAATTGTGCTCCATCAGGGCAGCGCTAAGCCACACACAACGAGAGTAACTCACCAACAGCTCCGGGAGTTGGTTTCGACCAGCCTTATGTATTCACTCCCTAGACCTGGACCTTTAAATCTCCCACCAACCTCTTCTACCTCTGTCTATGGCGAATAATTTGGTAGTGAAAAATTCGCGATAAGAAAAGTTTGGGAAAATCAAGTACCTAACAAAAATCTATTTAGTTACTAAATAAAAGTTCGTTTCGCAAATATTTGATTTGTGGTTTTTAGTAAGGTACTCTGCTCAATTTTCATACCCTGAACAGAGTATGGAGTTTGTAACACCCAAACGTAAGCATCGGAGACCCTATAAAGTATACATATAAATTATCAGTATGTTGAGCTGAGTTGATTTAGCCATGTCCGTCTGTCTGTCCGTCTGTCTCTATATGTACGAACTAGTCCCTCAGTTTTTAAGATATCGTTTTGAAATTTTGCTAACGTCGTTTTATCTTCAAGAAGCTGCTCATTTGTCGGAACTGCCGATATCGGACCACTACAACATATAGCTGCCATACAAACTGAATGATCGGAGTCAAGTTCTCATAAGGAAAACTTTTGCATTTGACAAGATTTATTCACGAAATTTGGTATGAATTTTTTTCTAAGACAACAATGTAATCTCCGAAGATATTGTTCAGATCGGCTTACTATAGCACATGGCTGCCATATAAACTGTACGGTCGGAATCAAGTGACGGGTATACTACTGTGTCCAAAAGATAAGGTACATTTAAATTTAAACTGCGCGTGTCGAAGAATTTGAAGAACTATTTTTATTTTTTGGTTGGTAGTACTGTCAGTCATATTTATGTCAAATTTCATGTCAAAATATTAATGAGTGTTTGAGATACGTGTCGTTTTGTGAGCTGCTAAAAGTGAGTTTTTCGTTTTTTGCGATGTCGAAATTTGTTGAGCAAAGAATTTGCATTAAATTTTGTTTACGGAATCAATTTTCTGCTGCGGATACGTTGAGGATGGTGCAAAAAGCCTTTATGTTTACAAGTAGTATAGTGAGTTCCAAGCCGGCCGTGAACTTGTCGAAGACGAAGAGTGTCCAGGGCGACCATCAACCTCAACCGACGAAGCTCACGTTCAACTAGTCAAAGATTTGGTGTTGAAAAATCGTCGATTAACGATTAGAGACCTTGCTGATAAAGTTGGCATATCGAAAGGCTCAACCAATACCATTTTGAAGGATATTTTGGGCCTCAAGCGCGTCAAATCTCGACTGGTACTGAAAACATTAATTTTTTTTGGAAAAAAGGCGTCGCGTTGAAGTGTGTGCAACCGATGCTTTCCGACTACTTCCGACAATTCTTGGTTTTTACACCACGATAATGCACCATCCCATACTGCCCTCGTAGTTCGTGATCATTTCGCCAAATCTCAACCCATATCGTTCCGCAACCACCGTATTCACTTTATCTGGCGCCGTGCGACTTCTGGCTGTTCACCAAGCTTAAAATACCGCTCCGGGGACACCGTTTTTATACGATAGAGGAGATTCAAGCTGCAGCGAGGGCGAAACTGAAGGGCATCCCGGAATGTGACTACAACCAGTGTTTCGAAGATTGGAAAATCCGTTGTCATAAGTGCATTGCATCGGGAGGGGATTACTTTGAAGGGAATGAAATAGGATTTGAAAGAATAAATAAAGAATTTTCAAAATAAATACAATATCATCTTATTATTTTTGGGCACAGTAGTACTTCGTTTTCAAAGGTTTTGCAGAGTTTTTCCGATTTAAACATTCGGTGGATCCGGTGATATAATCTTTCAAATACTAAGAACCATGTTTCTCAAGCTTTGCAATTATTCAGACTTTTATGTCTCTTTTGCAATCATTGATTGTAATATTTAGAATCAATGTACACGATTAATCTGAACTCAGCTCTACTAAACGTATTTCCGATTAGAATGTACGTATTCCTCCTCCCACACGGTTATCTCGGGTCTCTTTGAATTTTTCTACCTAATTTTAGCTTACCTTGATAAGTTGATAAGTAATTTGTAAACTCGTTTAAGAAAAATGTTATGAAAGGTGTAATTACAGTATGCAAAGCGCCTAAAAGTAGGTTAACGTCTAATAAAGTTGTAATTTCAAAATTGTGGCCTTCTAAAATATACCCAACTGCATTTTAGCAAACCGCCTGTGCAAAATTCAATATATGCAAATAACTATTTCGCACACTTCCTGCGCATACACATACAGACAGACAAAGATGAGTATATGCATGCATGCACTTTGACTAATAGATCAACCTGTGGTTATCAAAACTGCCAAACTTTTTAGCCGTTAGCAACCGAAAGTGCAGAAAAATTGCCAACAGTGTAGTTAATACCGTTGGTGGCTTAGCCACTTACAGAGGCTTCACCACACACTCTCACATATGCACGCAACCTCACACATTCCATACACACGCACACACAAATGCATTCGTATGTGTTCGCAGATATACGACTAGTGAAATAGCTAGTGAGCTGTAGTGGCTTGTAGTTAGTTGCTAGTGGCTTCGAGCGCTTTGAACGCGCTGGATTATACGGTATTAAGTTGGGATGTATCTCATACATGTGTAATATATGTATATGTATAAATGTATGTAAATTTATTAGTGCCTAGTAATACAAGGGGTTTCAATTGGAAGCCGATGACGACGTTGATGTTAAAATTAAAAATTCTTTTTTTTTTTTTAATTTTAAATTCTTTTCCTGATCAACAAGAAGATTAGAAAAAGTTACAGTTGAACTCTTGGATTTCACAAACCTGGATCATCTCATCGCCTTTGTATAGCGTAAGACTTCATTTAGTTGCTTAGTCGCTTCAAAACTGAACCTGGAAGATGTTTCCAAGAGAACTGACATTGTCTGCGACCTCAAAGTTTTGAACACCCACATTAACGTTTAGATCAATACGAAATTAACCACCTCAAGGATATTTTCCTTTAGCCTTAGCTTCGACAATGAAAAACATGAAAATATAGACTTATTACTCTGTTCATGCGATATCTTCTGCATATACCGATCCAGATTGCCTATTCCAATATAAAATTTAAAATTAAAGGCAACAAATATTGAAGACTTGTCTGATCCTGAAAGATGTTTCCTTCTAGTTTCAACCTTTACTCCAAATTAAGTGAAAGAAATATCATATGAAAGTCACCTGACTGAAATATATGAAAGTCACCTGACTGAAATCTCGAGTAGTGCTTTACCGACTCAGCTCGTCAGTTCATAATAACCGAAAAAGACATTGGTCAGTTTTGCTCATTGCATTCATTGCACGTTGATCAGTTACAAAGCAAACTTCTGCATAGGCGGATTCCTACAAAATATTCTTACATTTCCAGGTCTTAGTTCTACAGCTAAGAAAAGTGATATCTAGCATCTTCCAGACTTTGTAATGAAAGTTCTACTGAAATCGTAGATCTACCAAATTATATTAAGGGGCAGTGTGTCCTGCCGTATATAATCAGCATAATTTAATCTAATGCTCACCTTTCAGATTTGTAAAACATCGCAAAATATAACCCAATCTTCAACTAAGTCACGCCACAATTGTATTCGATTGGCTCAATCAACGTTAAATCCACAGAAGAATATCTGAAAATATCTTTAAGGCTTCTAGTTTACCGCCAGAATATCTTTGTTTATGCCAGTGTATACAGTTATGCCAGTATAAATGATTTATACCAGTCTTCTATTCAATACGGTCCTTTCTCTAATTTGGTCGAGCCGGAAGCAGCTCTTATCTTGCCTTTTTTCACGCAACTTGTATCCATCCTCATTGGAAAACCCTTTATATGAACATGTAACAAGAAAAAACGTTAACTTCGGTTGCACCGAAGCTAAATACCCTTCACAGGTGCATTTCTATTAGTAACTATGTGTCCAGTTTGTATGGAAGCTATATGTTATAGTTAACCGATCTGAACAATTTCTTTGGAGATTACATTGTTGCCTTAGAAAATAATATATACCAAATTTCGTGAATATATCTTGTCAAATGTGAAAGTTGTCCATACAAGAACTTGATTCCGATCGTTCAGTTTGTATGGCAGCTATATGCTATAGTTAACCGATCTGAACAAATTCTTCAGAGATTACATATTTGCCTTAGAAAATAATATATACCAAATTTCGTGAATATATCTTGTCAAATGTGAAAGTTGTCCATACAAGAACTTGATTCCGATCGTTCAGTTTGTATGGCAGCTATATGTTATAGTTAACCGATCTGAACAATTTTCTCGGATATTACATGTTTGCCCTAGAAAATAATCTATACCAAATTTGGTGATGATACATTGTAAAATGCGAAAGTTTTCCATATGAGAACTTGATTCCGATCGTTCAGTTTATATGGCAGCTATATGTTATAGTGGTCCGATATCGGCCGTTCCGACAAATGAGCAGCTTCTTGAAGAGAAAATGACGTTTGCAAAATTTCAAAAGGATATCTTAAAAACTGAAGGACTAGTTCGTATATATACAGACAGACGGACAGACGGACAGACAGACGGACATGGCTAAATCGACTCAGCTCAACATACTGATCATTTATATATATACTTTATAAGGTCTCCGACGCTTCCTTCTGGGTGTTACAAACATCGTGACAAAGTTAATATACCCTGTTCAGGGTATACAAATGTAGGCTATGTGTTTGCCAGTGTACGTCAAGAAATCGTTGCAACAAGCGCTCTTCCGCAAGTGCTGCATTTAAGCGCCTTCACACATAAACATTTACTTAAATTCGTTCAGCTGTACGATCCTTCTTTGTTGCTGTATTGAATCATTACTTTGTGTAGTTCGTTAGTTAGTCGGTCGGTTTATTGTTGCGTGAATTGTAAAAGTAACGGAAACAAATATAACTGAGCTGCTGACTGATATTCAAACCAATCAAAGTTTTTTACGATTTTTCGATTTAGTTTTTGATAAATTAATTTTTATGAAATCATTATTAGTAAAAATAAATTCTTAAAGACGCCTACGCCAATTAAGAAGAAGAAGAATTATTTAAGAATATCCGTTGTGTCTAAATTATTTGCTAGCGATACAAACACTATTATTTTTTGTGCAAGTCCCTTGTTTATATGTCTTGCTCAAGAGTCGACAATGAGTGCATGCTTTCATTATTTCCCTTGTAAATTGAAGGATTCACTGCTGGCATTGCAAGAACTGCCTGCGGCATCCAACATTGACCAGCACACAAGCACAGCGGCGCACATACACATAAGAGCTCATCGAAGTTGGACTAACTAAGTATTACAGGGAAACATGCCAAAAACTAATTTACAACTCACCACGAAAGTTGCGTCAAGAGCCTAGAAGCAATGACTGGGTTTTACCCACAGAAAGCTCGGGTGTGAGTAAGTGGATTTTAGGGCATAGACGTTTGGCACGACTGGTTTTACAACTCTACACTTGTCTCTCGGTACGCTGGGCTATTTTGCACCGGATGTGTATTTAGTGCAATTTATTTTCAGCATTTTTTCTGTTTTTTGGTGCTCTAAACAATCTTAGAATTCTTCAAATGAAATTAGTTGATCCACAAATTTGGTCAAAACTACAAAACTAAATTAAAACTCACAAATTAAAAAAGAAAGTATAGTATGTATATGTTAATTTTTATATCTAGCCCACAATAGTCAAAGATATGTAGATAGAGACGGTGGAGAAACTTTCTTAAGAAAAAACAAAAATATGAATAGTACCATATGATTTAATATATTATTTGGAAACTATGTAGTTAAGTACCTATTTTGTAGATCATTTTAAGAGTAGTTTAATATCATCAAAGATACATCACTTTCATAAGCACTGGTAATTGGAGCCCTTAGTATAGTTATGACATCTTTGCTTAGCTTTTTACAAACAATTTTATTTGTGACATTGTGATTTTGTCGAAATAAAGATATTTTCCAGATTCTATGACTGATTTTGTTGAAAACAGTATGCTTGCAAACTTTTCGATACAATTTTTGTAGCACGATAAGTCTTTTACTGCGAACCAGACTACAGACTCAGCAAATATTTTTTCGTCGTCACAAATTCATTTCATTTTGCTCTTTCTCTCAATGTCTGAGAACTGGAATAGAGGCAGATGCAATTCAATTCCATTGATTTGACGAAACAGCACTTTCTTTTTCTTTTTGCGCCATTTCGCTGTATAATAGTCATTGTTAACGACTTTTTGTTTTCAAGGAAGTCGATGAAAATAATTTCAAATTTATCCTAAAATACTCCTACTATCCCATAAATATATCAACAATCGTTTTCTGGCGTCTTGGATTCGGTTAATCGAAAGCTTACGATAGATGAGCTGTAAACACTTCTTCTTCTCTTTATTGGCGTGGGCATCGTAGCTGTAAACACTGCTCGGAATATTTTGGTGTAGAAAAGCTAACTCTTTTGAACGTCCGCGGTTTTCTCAATAAAACGATTGAGTTAAGCTTGAAATATCAACTGAGAACGACTTCTTCTTTGGTTTTGAACTACTGAACCTCATCTTTATTAGAACTATTGGTGCGCTCGACATCATCAACACTTTAAGTCCAAACAAAAGCGCTGCAACTATAAACGGAAAAGGACTTGAAGCAAATTGGAATGATTTGGAAAAGTTGCCGGATTATTTAGAGCAAACTCTATACAAACAGGAAAACGAATTTTTTGACTATTCCAGCATTGAGTTTTATACCAACAGATCAGATTTCTGGACCACTTGGACCACCTTGATTTTGCTGAGTATTTTCGAGACGGCAATCACGGAGCTCATTCTACTTACAGCTCTTTAAAGAATAAGACGACGAACGGAAGGGGATCGAATGAAACGGTCCGATTATCTGCAGACCACAACTACACAGCTGTGGGTTTACGGCGCAAAGTGTAAAGATGAATTCGGCAAGCACTCAACTTACAGTTAGTCCAAATACCGATTTTGGCCGCTTTGTTGGCCTACACAACATTGGCCTGTGGCATGCAGCAGATGTGCGAAATGTTCAATTTGAATTATAGGCAACAACAAGGCAATGAAAGCACAAACGAAGAAACATTGGCCGCCAAAGAATTTCCCAAAACTGAAGAAGAGAAAGCGGAGAAAAGTAAAAAACTACCGAATCGAAACTGAAAACTGTGAGTTGTTGGCAAACAGTTGCAGTGTGGCAACAATTTAAACAGTAGTGATTTAGCTCAAGTCCTGCCAAAGCAGACGAAGTAGATGGAAGAAATGAGTGCGACTGCAGAAGTGTACGCGTGTCTGCTCCGAAGTCGAGCGCTAGCTGTCAGTAGACAAAACGCTTGCCAAAACACGAAATGTAACGCATTTGGATTCATGGCAACTTTGGCCCAACACACACAGACACACTTTAATACATGCTCATAAAGTTGAAGATATCTACATATATATCTTAGCAGTAATTTAAAGTAGAATAAGCGGACGCAGGCGGTATCCAATACACCCACAAAGAGCATGTTGGCTGAAGCTAATCTAACTATACCATACATCCATTTAAGTTTTTAGGAAGTAGATCCGATAAGTATGTTAGTTAACCATAAAGGAAAAACTAAAAAAGATAAAGATGCTCAAAACTATCGCCGTTTGAAAAACACCCTTTCTTAGTACCGCGCTGGCGGTGGATGGAGCAACAGATCGTAGTCTATTTCGACCGATTTGGCCGTGGCGATGGCCAAGGTGTAAGCCAATGGTGATATAGCTCTTTATTCTCCGATAAATGATGTCGATGGAAAAAGTGTCAAAGGCTTGTGGCTGTTTTCCTTTCTCTAGGCAAGCGCTGTTGGTCGCGCTCTTTGAATTCAATAAGACGGCGAACATCATATTTCCGACCATTCGAAAGCGTACAGCTTTCGCCTTATTTGGAGCAAGTTCGCCTAGTGAAGACCATTACTATTCTTTGGCTTTTGGTGCATTCTAGAATGCGCCTAGCCAATGAAGACTGCTTCCAAGTGGTCTTAGTGTTGCGCTTGTTGTTAGGTGTAACCACCTATCTCACCGGCATATTTCTTATGCTCAATATTTCACATAGAATATGTTTCTTTTCGGAACACCTGGGCGTGGGTGATTATTGAAACTCCTCTGACGGTTACCAATCATCGGACCAACCCTGCGCTTGGGTTCAAATGTAAACTACGAATTCGATCTCTTTGAAAATTCGACAGAAGCTATCTACGAGAATGTACTACACAATTCTAAGTCTCATGCGCGGTGAGGCTCAGTACTTATCGGACCACCCTCGTACTTACTAACCCATATATTGATGTGCGGCATACTGCTCGTTGAAAGCGTATGGCTGCATTGAGGCAGTCCATCGGTTGAAATTTATTGGCTTGCACATTTTGGCAGCCGAAATGCATCCATCTTCGCCTACAGACCGACATGCAAAATGCCTGAGTGCGCTCGCGATACCAGCGGTATTCAAAAATATGCTCGCGCTCTGCTGTGCTATGTGTGCAATGGGCTTGCTGCTATTCGGTAGGTGCGTTTCGTATTTGGGTTTCCGTAGAAGAGAAGTAAGCAAAAAAACAGTGAAAATTAACTGGGCCATCTCCTAGGCGCGCTACAAGGTATAATAATCCATTTGCTTTTACTACAGCGTTTGTTGGAAAGCGGGAGTGCCTTAAATCACCGTTACCGGAGTGGTCGGCTTTTACGCATTTATTGCAGGCTTACACGAAAGGCGGACAGATTTCTGGCGTGTAAGCCGTTAGGCGAATGAAATTAAAAAGTCAAACTTTGGGGTCGAGTGGGGCTAATGGGCGAAGTTAAAGAATTTAATTTTCACACACTATTGTTACGATTAAGTAGAACGGTGAGCTCTTCAAAAAACAAAAATTCGAAATTCTACTATAAATTACCTTTTGCATACGTATGCATATAACTAAGTGCCTGCAATATTTATCGGAAAGGTTGTGATATTCAAGGAAAGTATAGTAGAGTTCTATTATTCGGAATGAACACATTTCTGATACTTTGCATTGTTACATTTAGATCAAAATACTATTCTGCGACCGCTTATTTATGTTAGTTTTATAATAGTCATGTGACACTGAAGGTCTTTGGTAGCACTCTTTTCGGTATTTCCCGCCAATATATGGCGCATTGCTCTATTAAAGTCAGAGTGGGGTTTCTCCAGTTAATTGTTTATGTCTCAATAGAGGGTTTGTTCGGAAAGTAATAGGACTGATTTTCTTCCACTGCAACTTCTTAGCTAACCACCAGCGGCTGGTCAGTTGCTTTCGAGTACCTGGAGAGTCAGGACAAACATATTCACGCGACGTGTTTCTGTTAGTGGTACAAGCCAAAAATGCAGCGTTCGTTGGGGTAGAGGTATGCGACGTTTGATATGATCAAACAAGCTTACCTTGTTGCCTTAGCAAGAAGTGGTGTGTTTCGGTGCGACCAGGCCTTTTTGGAGGGCCGGGCAGAAGTCGATGATGAAGACCGGGAGAAGAAGCAAATTTAAAGTGAAAACGATGCTCATTGTCTTTTTTGAAATCAAAGGCAGCATCCACCATAAATTTGTTCCTCCTGGACAAACCGTCAACGCCAAGTTTTATGTGAAAGTCCTCAAAAGACTCAAACGAAGGATTAATCGGGTCCGATAAGACATTGTAGCCGATTGTAAGTTGCACCACGACAACGCCTTGGCTCACACCGTCTAACCAAAGCCGGCACTTCAATACATCCGCAGTCGTCTTACATCCCATATGTGGCCCCCCACACTTTTTTTGTTTTCTTGCCTGAAAGAGGCGATGAAAGGGGTTCCAAGCAGCATGCATCTCGGCTCTCAAGGCTATTCCGAAGAATGCCTTCCGTGACGCCTTCAATGCTTGGAAATTGCACTGGCAGCCCTGCATCGACGCAGAAGGAGCCTATTTTGAAAGTTTTTAATGAATTATAATGATGGATTCAATAAATTTTTTTAAATCGACTCGGTTTTATTACTTTTCGGACAAATAATTTAGATTACGAACGACAAAGATTTTTAATCGTCAATATGAGGATCCTACTTGAACATTTTTATGAAGACAGAAAATCCTAGATCGACAAAGCGCCTTTAACTCAACACACACATACTTTATATTGCTCTTTTTCTCTAGTTCTTATTGTAGTTATATGAGCCCGCCAATTCCATTGTTGATCTAGTATAATGTCAATAAAAAAGTGCTAATTTGATTGTGCCTGATCCTTTCTTCTATTTTGACAACTGTAATCCAAATTTTCATCCTTATTCTACTCTAGAAATTTAAAAAAAAAACTCAAATTATTTTCAAAGTTATAGCCATTTTAATGACGTGGCAACTAGACCGGTTGAGCGAATATCGTATAACGTAAAACTTTAAACGCGTTTTTCTCGAAACTACTTTTTTCCACACGGTATTATCTCAAGTTCTATACAACCGATTTACTTGAATTTTGTGTGAACCTTCTTTATACAATTCTTTATCGTTCCTACAAGCATCGTATCAAAATTTTTGTGTTTAATATTTAAAAAAAAAATTCAGGAATTTCAAAAAAAGCGTAAAAAATGATTTTTATTTTCAGGCAGTCGCCATTTTTCACAAAAATTTTTTCCTGTTCCCTAAAGTAGGGACTATAACAGCATCCTTACTGATTAAGAATTTCTTTTGATTTTTTTTTTCAGACCATCAGGAGAGTCGGTTCAATGTCATTAGAATGCGCCATTTTTTTACACCTGTCTCTTCCCCCTCTAATTATTTTAATTTTTAATATTTTTTTGTAAATTTTTTTTCTGTATTCTTAGTATATTAATAAAAACACTATAAAAAAGGGTTAGTAAAAATATTTTTTTTTTTTTAAATAAAATTCAAAAAACTGCCCAAAATTTGATTTCTAGATTAGAATACCCCCTTAACGTACCCCCCGAACTAAAGTACTAAGAGCCTTGCTGAGGGAGAAGGAGCTCTCTAAACCTGTGGCCATTTATCTTAGACCGGTGGAATTTTGCTACTACAGAAGTAATCACAATAGAGCAGTGCTCATTAAGCTTACTTGAGTCCAGCTGTCGAATAGTAGACCACAAAACGACATTAACGGAGCTCATAACTTTACGCACTTTGTTTATGGCGAATTTGTGGTCTTATGGAAAAGCAGCTTGGTGCTAGAGATAGTGAAACTAAGCATTCCTCCACAAATTTCGAACGCGCGGTCAGTAAGCTAAGGCCAATATTGTCGCTCTGCTATCTATTCACCTTAGCACTGTCTTAAGAATCAGTCAGAATTATCTTAATCGTTTTTTTTAATTAAAGATCAGATCGAGGGTTTCCATTCCGCTCATTATGTTAACCAAATGACCGAAGCGTCATTGTGGATGAAGTAGATATGTGAGTTGTTGATGTGCCAAAGATAGGATTGTGGGCACAGACATATCATACTCGTATGACTGACCAGAATCATTCTCAAGTAGACTCTCTCGCAATACCTACTTCCCCAAATAAAAAGCACGTAACCCATTTTTGGTTCATATTTTCTTTCGAATTATTAAGTTTTCTGCAAATAAAAGTGCCAATTATGAGCTTCAAAGGAAATAACAAAGTTTCTGCGTAATTAACTTAGAATAAAGAAATAACTGCGAACAGCAAGAAATTTTTTCCTCGCGCGAGACGAAATTCTGCAGCAACGACCAAATTTATGTTGCAGTGAGTTTTATCCATCTCTCTCTACCACTGCAAATCATGCACCACGGCGCAGCACAAAGAAGAATACAATAATTGCTTTAAAATTATATTTGCTCGGAATTCATAACACAATAAACAATACTTTTGATGGCGCCGAGCAAAAGGCTATAACTCTTGTTCCACTCTGAAAATATACAGTTAGCATTCACGTGCTTGATTAGCCGATAAGTGCATGCTTACAATTGTGGCTATGTCTGCCGTTATGATTGCAACTACAGTCTGGTTCCCATACCCTGCAGAAATATATATGTTACTGTCTACACACACACACACACAGGATTCCCTTGAATGGCAAACAATTTATGCAATCTGAAAGAGTCAATTTCATATTTTTCTGCAATCAAACGACACTCAGACCCACTCAAGCACTTACCAGCAACGCCACAAATAAGAGAATTCGAGCAAAATGAACATATTGTCGGTGACTGCCACCAACTACAACTCTACTGCTGCTTCCTTTCGTACAAGTTATTGTATTTTCAATATGGTTTGAAGGAGCAGTGGGCTTTCGAAAGCGTGGCACTGTGTGGAGTGCTTTTGTCTGGTTCAAACTAGCCAAAGTTGATTAAAATTTGAATTGTTTATGAGGTTTCGGTCACGGGCAATGAACGTTATAAATGAGCGGTAATGTTGCAACGGTTGCAAGTTGCCGATATTACTTGCAATGAAAAATTAGTTCGTGAGTTATCGGGATTCGGAAATGAGACTTGGGTACCATAAGTTATATCCTGGCAGAGTGTGTTTTGTACAGTTTACGAGTTATTAGGACGGTCTTTCGGAACAGTGATTCTCCGAATTCCCTAAAATCCATGAATGTACAACTATCAAATATTCTAATGTGTCTTCTTATATGGTTTGCTTCATGATTTAGTCTACGAAACTAATGATCATTACACCCGACGCGGATCACTTATACAGCACTTAAATACAGGTAAAGGTCTGACAATTATATTTATAGCCAGGTAAAGCTACTAGCATTTAGAGTAATTTGCAATACATTTTTCCAAAGCTTTTTAAGTAAACTTTTGTAACTGTTCTTTCAGGTTGGAGGATGTAGTCGTGTGTAGAAGTTCACGCAAGTAAGAAAAGTCCTCTGATCGCCATTCACTTGGAAGTGGCCAGAAACGATTCTTTTACATATGACTCAAGTAGCTCACGACGTCCGGTCTTTGACCAAATATCCTCTGGGTAGCCTAAGAACATCCGTTTGAAGGCGAGCTAAAGTGAGAAGGCGAAACATCACCTGCATAGAGTTGTGCGCTGGGTTTGGGACCCCCACCCGCACACCCCCACTCCAGCTCTGAAAGTATTCGACGCAGTACCCGCCGCGGGTAGCGGAACTCCGTTGGAAGGACCAAGTGGAGAGCGACCTGGCTTCGCTTGGAATATCCAAATGGCGCCACGTAGCGAAGAGAAGAAACGACTGGTGCGCTGTTGTTGACTCGGCTATAATCGCATAAGCGGTGTCTACGCCTGTAAAGAAGAAGAAGAAGAAGAAGAAGAACTGTTCTTTCAATTCGTTAGGCGAAATGTTTGGACCATGCTTAACTTCGGGACAATTCTTAACATGAGAGAACCAATACGAATTTGGGCACTGAACTGTGTGGTGTGACATATCTAATCAATACTGTTGTCGTTCGAAGCTTTTCTTTTCTTTCCTGACGAAGAGAAAATGTCGACAACACGTATCCGTTAGTGCGAGTGTATAACCCGAAATACTTCGCGGAGAAGTGGTTCGAGCATTAAGCTCGCACATTGGTTTTCTGATAACGTTTCTTCAGTGTTAATTAGTTCTTAATTGTACCTAAATCATGCTTCGTTCTTTCGATTGTTGGAGGCAAGAGTGGATCAGTTTCCTTCAAAAAAGAATGTATTTTCTTAGCTAATCCGCGATCTGAATGGTAATTAGACTGCCTGATTCCTTCTTCATTTTTCCTATAGCAACAAAAAATGTATTGGATTAGCATGCCTTTGATGTTTCATTACCACTGCAAAAGTTTTTAACCTGTTCCAAAGATGTTTCAACAACCGGAAAAAACTGGACATCGTGATGTGACTGGCAAGTGCACAAATTCAGTTTATTTTAAAAATGATTCCAATTTTTATACTCTTGCAACATTTTGCTCTCAATAATGTGGGCGCGGCCCCGACCCTAATAGATTTAATGGAAATATCTTCTAAACCACTTAAGCTACTATAACCAAACACGCTCGGGGCAAATGCCTTCAGGGGTCAAAGGTAGTCAGAGTCAGTAGTTTCAAAAAATTATTTTTTTTTTTTACATTTTCGTTAAGTGTAATATCTTAAAAATATTCTCTGAAAATTTTACGTGGATCCGATAATTAGTTTTTGAGTTATTCGAGAAATAAGAAGGAGAGTTCGGGCACTTCTAAGCGCTAGTGTGAAACTTTAAACTCGTTTTTCTCTAAACTATCTTTTTTGCACTGGTGACAACTGTAACTCGAAAACCGCTTAGTTAATTTTGATGAAACTCGGGCCTGATCGAAGGATTTTTTGTTTTTTAAAAATTTCGATTTTTTAAGACCAATTAACTGTTGATTTTCCCCCAAAAATTTAGAAAAAAAATTTCCTGAGGCTGCCATTTTGTTAATTTTTGAAAAAAAAGGTAAAATCCTTCGATCAGGCCCGAGTTTATCTACTTATAAAACTAATTTTTTTTTGTCCAATTGGTTTTAGATGAATTCCAAGGACCTATAATTGTCACCGGAAATAATAATTCATATTATTTCTTTTGTAAAATAACACCATTTAATAGCAAAAAAAAAAAATACCGAAATTCTCATTTTCTCCCCTTAAGCACTCCTACCAACTTTATAAAACTGGATTAAATCGAAATATAACCCCGTCTCCCTATATAACGGTACTGTTAAAAATTACTAAAACTGCAATAAATCAGTAATAAAATACCACAGAGACATAAAATTTTGCACACGATGTTAGTAGGAGCCGAAGTACAAACTCAGCGATGGGCGCGGATGCACCAGTCAGATTATTTTCAATCACTTTTGTACGTGACATTCCTTTCATATTCTTATGTAATAGTACGAAAATGGGCGAAGTCAGACTGCAAGTATGCCTACTTCCCATACAACACAATTTTAAATGTATCTAACTTTCCAGTATACAAATAAAGAAGTAGTTAATGTAAAAATGCCTTCAAAGTAAGCCCAAAAATTGTCCAAATCCAACGTATCTGTTCGACCGAATATTTGGACCCCAGCATTTATAGTTGGATTTACTGAAAATGTCGACCAATGTGTGAAATATAAAATTGTGAATTGGGTCAATACGGGAATTATAGCTCGCATATACCTATCAAAAAAATATACCTATTAAAACCTATACATACATATTAAAAAAGCTTACGAACTTCCAGGTGACTTTATACTGGATATATTGGTCAATATATGAGTTTATCTTATCTTGTAACTAAACTGGATATAATTGGGCGAAAACTTGACCTAGTCTCCATATAAAAAACATATAACAACCGGTTGACTTTACTCCATACCATTGGTGTTAGTATGTGAGGAATCTTTATTAGTCTCAGGGAACTTTTTTTTTAATGTGGCATGCTCATAGTATGTAGTATGGACAAAAGGATAAAATAGGATCGATGCTAACCCTATCTCCCACATACCACATATATACAATAAGAATTTTTGGTTTCTTACCCATTGAATGAGATATCTGTATATTAGGGTGTTTTTTTTTCTTTTTGAACTATTAATTTTTTCAGTCCCGTCACGAAATTTCTTTGGAAATAACTTAAAAAAAAATTTATGGAATTTTCATAGATTTTTTGTTTTAGTTTTTATTTCATACCATAAACGAAAATTCTATAAGACCTTATTTAAAAAACTGAATATCTCAAGAAGTATTAATGATAGCGATCTTGACCACGGACCTTTTTTGTAACAAATAAAATTTTCTACAAGTTTGTGCTGAACATTTTTTCAATAACTCCTGTCATTTACGAGATATATACAAAAAAATTTCATGGAAAAATCAAGTTTAGAGCCCCATACTACCTCGCCGTGTGAGCAACGGCTGTGTTGCACTGGACACTTTTGTAGAGTAAACAATTCTGAGAAATATGCGTCTAAAGTCCAAACGATGCCATAAAATACCTCTGAGCTGTAGGAATTTAAAGATAAAAAATCACGATTGTTGTGTGTTTTCTATGGAAAATTTTTACTTGCTTTGTTTCAGTTCTTAATGTAAATATTAAGGGTAAAGTTTTCAAGGAATTCTTTTAGGGTATTTCCAAGGAAATTTCGTGACGGGACTGAAAAGAACTAATAGTTGAAAAAGAAAAAAAAAACACCTTAATGTATATACATATAATTGCTTGGACTCCGAAACTCTGGTTGGCGTTTTGCTCCTTAACGTATTTTCCTGGTTTTGATTTTAGCATTTCCCAGAGAATAAACTGTTTGGTTGCACCCGAATTCAGTCTTCCTTACTTGTTTTAAACATGAATGGTTGAAAAACGAGGCTTAGGACCGGACGACACTTTGTACTCTCCATCCGACTGAAGGCTAGGCTTTCGCAAACAAAATGTTCCAGCGTCTCATCATCCTGCGGACTACAATAATACAAAGTTCCCTTTTAGTCCACAAGAGGAATAATTTTAGGTCTGCCCACTATTGACACTATGCTAAAGTTTTAAGCAGCTAATGGTTTGGGGCAGTTTAGAGGAAGAGTTTTTCCAGTTGCCACTGAGCAGACTAAGTCGTCTGCCCTTTCATTCTATTCTATATCTATTTCAATAAGACTGGGTATCCAAATACCATTAACCGAGTTACCTACGGGGAGACTCAGACTCAGTGTTTTTACGGCGAGCCTTAATTGCCACTTGGCCTTTGAGTCATCGGTGAATATGTAGATTTCGCGTTGGAACTGTCGATTACAGAACCATCGGCCCATACATCTCTGCTAAGAAACAATGATGTTGTTGGACGAACTTTCCTCGGTCTCATTACCAATTTTGTAGTTGTAGTTTTAGATGTAGTTTCTATTGCGTCCACAGCAAGCAGTCCTATTGCACATGTTTCAGCGGATTAATGCGGCACTTTTTCGATGACTCCATCCGTTAACAGGTATCTACGGCGTGTCCTGAAGATATGATGGACAAAAGGCAACAACAATGATGACGTATATAAAAAAATGATATTTAAAATTGAAGCCCAATCATATCAAATGGCGAAAATGGAGATGGATGAGTAACAGACTTTAAAAAGGTGCTACAGAAGTTTGTCGATAAGCTCCGGATTGGAGTTCCCAGGAAGTCGAAAGAGACGACGTCATAGAACAAGTGAAGAAGAGGCGAACAAACGGAAATCGATCAATATAGAAAACCGTAAAACACATTAATGAGCTACAAAAATCTATGAGCAAATGGAGATGCCCCTGGTTGTGTAGACTTTCGGATTCCTGCTAATGCAGCAGAATGTTTACAGCATCATAAGATTTGACCTAGAGGAATAGGTGAACTTTTCGAATAACAGATTTAAAATTTGCCAGTATGACTATTGGATCGGAAGGAGTTTCGGGATTTTCAACTCCCTATCGGGATCACTTTGTGTCCAATGCTCACTACCGCTAGCACATTTTCAACATTTTTCATTGCCATCAGTTGGCTTAGCCATGCAGCAAACTGTCTGTAAGTATGTTTGTAACTCTGCGCTTTGCAGGTGTTAAGCAGCAACACGGATGAAGTATATTAAAAGGGAGGGGAAAGGAAGCGAAAATACAAAAATATACAAATTGGAAAAATTGCTTGCATAACAGCAACAAATAGAGCATGAAAATACAGCAACAGAAGCATTGCATACATTATGAATATGAAAATAAGAACAAAATAAAATAATATAAAAGCAAAAAATAAGAAATAAAAACAGAAAAAGTCAGAAAAACAGAAAAATACATATATTAAGAGCAAAATTGCTTGTCAATCCAGTGGCACACAGATAAACATCACAATGATCAATGCAGGGCTGCAGGATATAGATATGTATGTACGAGTATGTATATACATGCAAACAAGCGCAGAGACAGACTTTCATACACATTTACACATGAGGACACATTAAAAATGTTATCGCACTGCGAAAGCAACAAAAACATGTTAAAGAAAACAACAAAAACAAACAAGCGACAATTTCGATAACAAACGAAGGAATTGGCAGCAACAGGAACAACAAAAGCACAGCAGTAGCAGCGTATCAGTGAACGAATGTCGAGCGACAGAATGACAGCATCAAAGACTGACTGACGGACTAACTTCATGCCGATATGGATTTTACATATTGCTTTCAAGTCACCAAGTTGGCCAGCGATGAGAGCTATACCGTTGCATTGACTTAGTTGCTATCCCTGCAGCTGCTACCTTGGGGCAGCATGCTGGCTCCCTTCCCCAGCACTTCACTTCATTTGTTGTGGCTTTTGCTTAGGACAATCACGCACACACACACACACAAGCACACATATGCTGGAAATTGAGTTGTTTACGGAAATGAATTGAGCACAAGCATGAAAGGAAATGAAAACTAAAACCTCGGGCGAGAGCAGTAATTGCAGTTGAAGTTCGATTAGTAGTCAAATATGCTGGGAAAAAGTGGGAATTCATTGAAGCTGACATGTTTGTGATTTTAGTGAAGAAATGATCCCATATTCACGAGTTCGCCGGTCGGAAAAGCTACGCAGGATAGTTAGCAATTTTGATTTACAGTAATCAGCGTTCGATTGTTTGTGCTTTCGATTAATATTTCTTGCAGTGCATGCTGATTTCGGTGTTAAGCACAGGGAAGGTACAACGTCGAGACGCAATAATTAAAAATAGTTTTCTACTCGACTTGCTCTCTTAGCATCTGAGAGCACTCATCACCAACTTGATACAAGCGAATTGTGGGATGACATTTAAAGCTCCTTACAAACATTTGCAAACGAAACCATTGGGTATCGTAAAGGTCAAAAGAATACGATGAGAACTCGCAGGTAACCGTGCGACAGAGAAAGCAAACAGCCTGCCCCGCAATGTTGCCATCGGCCACAACACGAGCGGTGTGGGATAAATGCGAAGAGCTTGACAAGCTCTGTCGACCAGCTGGTAATGCTCGAAATTTCGAAGAAAAGATGAGGTGACTAACAGAAGGTTTCAAGACTGGAATATACTCTTGTAAAACCTCCAGAGATGATCTAATGACTGATGTGGTGAACTTACTGAAATTGTGGAGTGAACTCTTCTCCGGCCTTCAGAACGGCAGTGAAAGTTCAACAACTGGAGATGGCGAACTCTATTCTCCAAACAATGACGATAAAATAGATGTTATAATGTCCGACTATGTTGAGGTTCGAATAGCATTTACACTTAGCTGGAAGAACAACAAAGCGGCAGGGACATATCAATTACCGGTTGAGCTATTCAAACATGGTGGCGAAGAACTGATGAGGAGCATGCATCTGCTTCTTTTCAAGATATGGTCCTTTCCACAAAAAGAGTGTTATAAGCTTTCTTAATATCGAACGTAAGGTCTTGTGTGAAAGACTTGACTTGGAAAACTCAAGTAAAAATCTAGTAACATCACCTATTTTTAAAGTCGTAGATAATACAACAATATCAGCAAAGAATAACTCTTACAGACAAGTGCTACTTCGGACTGAGTAGTCAATTAAGAAGTAAAGTACTCTCCCGACGACAAAGACCAAACTCTACAAGTCCTCATCATTCGCGTCCTGCTATATTGTGTGGAGGCATGGACAATGACACTATCTGATGAGTCGGTCTTAGGTGTGTTCGAAAGAAAAGTTTTGCGGAAGATTTGTGGTCCTTTGCGCATTGATAACGGAACAATGAGTTGTAAGAGATATACAGAGACATAGACATATTTCAGCGAGTCAAGAGAGAGTGGTTGTGCTATGAAGGTAAGGAAGGTGAAATGAGTTCGAAATACAGATTGGCTTTCGTTCAAACTTTAAAGAAAAGCTCGGAATAAATATGTCAACTTTGTTGGATACTCATGATGGAGTCTAAGGAATAGAATTAGTCGTTAAGTTCCTTTTTCCTGTACACTTATTTATCTGAATTTTAAGAACTTCTTAAGGATTTGGTACTGATCCTTCGATCGTCTTTGTATGTTCGCCCCAAAATGTCTAACATCTTAAATCATATTTATACTCTTGTAGCATGTTGATACAAAGTAAAATAGTTTTGATCACCTAACGGTTGTATGTATCACCTACAACTAAGTGAGTTAACTATAGAGTAATACACATTGCAACAAAAAAAGAGTACCCGGAAGTTCTAATATAAATTTCACGGGTAAATTATATTTCAAAAAAATGTGTCTTTGTAAGTTCATAGGGCTGCCCTTAATTACTATGCCAAATATGAGCGCGTTCGTGCTCGGCTAGTGCCGATAAAGCTGAGTTTTTTTCAAACAGAAAAAGGTCTCTTTGGACATGCTTAATCGTGCGAAGTCTGATCCCACATTCATGGAATATAACTGACAATGGGACATGGGTTTATGGCTTTGATTTGAAAATACGTCTACAATCAGCGGAATGGAGAGAAAAACGAGCTAAAACCAAAAAACCACGTCAATGCCGCACAAAACTTAAGGTTATGCTCGTTTTTTCGTGGTTTGGTTCATCATGAATTTGTTCCTGGGGCACAGACGGTCAGTAAGGAGTTCTATTTGGCCGCTTGATTGAGAACATCCGTCGAAAATGGCCAAAATTGTGGAAGAATAATTCGGAATCAATCAACTACTGTATTTACCAGATTTGGCTACGTTTGATTTGGTTTACGTTTCAGGAGTGTGAAATGCTCGGTCATACCCGAACTTAGCATCCGTTGAGACGATGCTTGAGAAAAGTTAGCTTCAAAAATAATTTGTCTAAAATTTTCAGTTGCGGTTGTTTAGGGAATCTAAAATTCTGGCATAAAAAATGATTTAATAGCAAGCTTTAAAAAAGTAAATTAGATCTTAGAAGAAACTTTCGAGAAGGAAAGAGCATTTTTCCTTTGGAAGAACCTGGATTGTAGAGGCAAATATAATGCCTTATTTTATTCTAAGGCTCTACTGTTATCGATAAATTCGAAGTCGTAAATTTAGTTTTTTTCAATCAGTATTTACAGTTTTATTATTTAACAGAAGGCATGATTATCAGAACGTGAGAAGTGAGACACAAATTGTTGATGTTGTGCACCGATGTCTTCTTTTAAAGCCTAGTATTTTTTCTTTCATTCATATTACAAGCTGGTCTTACACTTATCTGACTGAACTAACCGTGATGTTCCTATAATAAGTTCAGTTCAGATAATAAATTTAGACACACGCTTCACAATATAAAAGAAAATTACATTGACCAACAGTAAAAGAGTTATTGTCCTTCAATAAGAGAGAATTATTGGAGTCTGGTAATTGAGTTCTGTTGGTGTGAATTGTGAAATTTCTTATTTTTACACATAGCACACTGTTAGAAATGTTAAAACTAAACGCTAAAGTCTTTATAATTTCTCTATATGTATATGAGAGCTTCAGCTCGGCTATCAATATTCAGGTTACTCATACGCCGCGCCTCGAAAATAAATGCGTATGCCAACAAATTAAAAATGCAGAATTCTTACCCAAAGCAACAAAAACAAAAACGAGCTGCAGCATAAACATCTAATGGTTGAGTAAGTTTGTGCGCGTCCTTTCTCGCTACTGCTCAGCTGCCACATTGCATCGCCAGCGGCAGTAAATCTTTTACATGCTTTCAGTGTGTGAGTGAAGTTCCGCAAAGCTCACGCTTCTAACAGCACACACGACAACACATCTGAACGCAATCGCATGTGCGTTTGTGAGCGTGTGTCTGCGTTGCTGTCTACTGCCAGCCGACCTTTATCACCTTTTACGCTGCCGCACAAGCGAGTTAATATACTTTTTGCCGCGCGTTATCAGCACAAATAAATTTTCACATTTTAACCATTAATTTATCTTAATTTACCATTTCTCATAGTTTATTACGACGCTGCATCAACACATGCTGTCGCGCCACACTCCGCCACAGCGTCCACGAGCCTGCGACTTTTAATGTTCGCTCGCTTGTTTCGGCTGACCCATGAAACCCGTGGCTGGAAGGAACATAGAAATTGCCTGTTTTATACATTCATCCAACAGTGCGTGTGTATGTGTGTGTAGCTACAGTTGGTCGCTCCGCCTTATCAGCATTACTATCTGTCTTGTTGCTGGTGTCGCTCTGTCGCTCTGTTTGTTTCCACCGTTCGCTCGGCCGTGTTGGCGCGCACCTGCTTTGCATCTGTTTGCACCAGCGTCTACCAGAGCTCACTTGTCTTTACGCGTTTTAACTTGAATACATCATAAATCTTCTCTTGAAAGCTATTACGAACTAAACCGAAGGCCACCGTTAAGCAGCAAAGCGGAAAGCAGCTGTAATTATAGCAAAAAAAGCATGGAAAAATAGCAAACAGCTAAATAAATCCGTTAAGATTTAGTAAGTATGGCTGAAGTGTTAAATTCACACAGGCTTTCTGCTAACACGCGCATTCGCATTGGTGGATTAACGGCGTATATTATCTTGTAGAACAACTAATATTGCAGTATTTTCCAATTAAATTCGCGCCGACCATCACGTGGTAATATTTCTTTGGATGGTTGCCACCTGCTTGCAATTTCGAGTCTAGATTGTTAGATTTCAGTTAAATTTGTTTCTATATTTCCCTTCGGAACACAGTATTACCTCCAAATTTGGTTCAAATGATGAAGATAACAAGAACATTGCTGAAAATGTGATCAAATTAGTCCTACAGAAATAGATAGGCATTCGCACAGAAACTAACGTATTTGAACCTATGAAGCAACCATGGCTTGGAATATAATTATAACCTTCATAAATTTTACCAAACAAATGTAGAAATTCTTTGCTTTGCCATATAATTAAGGCCCAAACTTCATAATGCGACCAAATGTGTCCAACACTACATATCGAATAAGAATAGCAACTTAACGAAAAAATCAAACTAAATACATTGAGAGGTATTTGCTGAATTAAATGGTATCATCAGAAATATAAGGAAACAGTTTTGGAAACAAAATTTTAAATTCAAAGTTGATAGTATCTGTCGAAACCAAAAAAGTTGGAAATAATTTACATAATATTGCCACTAAAAACTCTTTCGATTATATTTGAAAAGTTTTTAATTTACGACTATTTTTGAACAGAGTTGCCATCTGTAAGACTGCGCGTCTAACTAATTTAAGTTTTTAAAAACCCTTTCCAAAGAGAATTTGGGAAATTTTAAATTTTTGGATTTTTTTAGTATATTGTGTCCACATATTAGGGAAACAAAATATGTCGAAATGTAGGAATTTGTAAGCGTGTAATCAAAAATATCGAAAGCAATTTGAAAGTCATAAAATTTCGGCAATTCTCGAACATAGTTGCCACCTATTAGCGGGAGTAAACCAGAGTAGATCAAAACAAATCCGGTGGGTGTCTAAGAACTCTTTCGGAAAATTGTTGGGAAAGTTTCAGTTTGTATATATCGATGAATTTCAGAGTTGCCGCTGACATATAGAAGAACTTGAGAACCAGGAACATTTTTTAATAACTAACCCAACTTTTCCAAAGTATTTAAAACATCATAAGTCTTGACGAATTTTTAAACAGAATTAAAAAACTGCAAAAGTCAAGTACACAAAATTCCATTTGGCGCTTGATAGAAGAAACTGTGGGAACATGATCGGAATACTAACTGGTCACTGTTTAGTGACGACACACGCCCGTAGAATGAGGCTGGCAGACCGAAGGAGATGTATTGAGCAAGGTACCAGAGAAACAATAGAGCATCTTTTCTGCACTACGCTGTAAGCATCTAAGGTCCCCACAGCGTAATACACTGGAGGAGGGATTGATAATGCGGTCACAGAGTCTTTTAAACTTCATGTCAATTCCTCATGGGCCTAGTAAATGAACTCCAACTCTTGTTTCGCAAAGGACCAAAACTGGTCTATACGTATTTATTGGCTTACC
This sequence comes from Bactrocera correcta, assembly GCA_027475135.1. Lineage (NCBI taxonomy): Eukaryota > Metazoa > Arthropoda > Insecta > Diptera > Tephritidae > Bactrocera > Bactrocera correcta. The sequence continues at coordinate 141,063,288 of CM050323.1, read as the reverse complement.
TGGTTAGCCTAACCTAACCTAAACCTTTCTAGGCCATCGGAATGTATTTGAAATATTTAGTTCAAGACATTTTGGCTTACTATTACCACCTTCAGAAATAGTGGAGCCAGATATTACACAACATAAACCAAATATACCGAAGCTTTCGCGAAAATTATTCGAACCGAAAATTTAGTTATTTGTTAGTTTTTTCCCGGTACTTATATTTTACCAGAGAAGCAAATGAAATTATGCGCTCCAAAATGAAACAAAATAACAAAGCGAGACATTTTTACCTTTTTTCATTATTTCTGTAAATTTCTCAGAATTATTGTATCATATTTATTTTCTAATCCTCAGCGACGTCACTAGTATTTTGTATTACAAAGCAATATAAGCTGATTAATTTCCATTTTTTAGTACTTAATCATCATTATCGCTTTGAAGCATTCTTGCAACACGTACTTTTTTCACCCACCCTCGCACTCTAGCTCGTAAATACCGAAAGCTATAGCCTCCACACCATCCAGAGGTAATACCTTTCTATTTTCCATTGAAAGATTTATATTTGGTAAACAGACTCGTTAATTTTAATATTTGCCAGGAAACAGCTGTTTGCATAGCTGTAAGTCCGTGTAAGACCATTCATCTTTCACAACGCGATGGGCGGGCGAGGGCCGACACAAAATGTTGCAAAACTTACCTTTTTTCCATCAACTTTAATTGCCGCCTACAATGGGTGCATGTGACCGACCTGCCGACCTAGGGCAGGGTAGTGCCGCCACAACGAAGGCCAAACGTGTAAATACCTTTGGAATTGGCCATAATTTCACCTGTACAAATAAAGGTTACAACCGTTAGCTGTTGCATGTGTCCGGCCGATAAGAAAGGATAGTGAGAGAATAGATAGTGTAAGTAGACAGGTAATATAGTCTCGAATTAGTTAGTGTTAAGTACACAATACTAGCGACTTGGAGCGCGTGTTTGTGCTTCGTTTTCGCAGCCAGCAAGTCATTAATTTTGTTTGTTTTCAATTCGTTTTGCGGTTATTTGCTTTGGCAAAATAACAAACTTCTCTCAGGCCTGACAGCCCAGCCGCCTAACGGTTCAACAAGGCCAATTGCTGTGCAAACAAAGCGAGCATTTAGCGTGCGAGTTGATGAGCAGAACTTCGGTCCACACGCACCTTGCACTCATCGCCTTTTTAAATAATTCAGGTCGATTTTTCAGCAAACGTAATTTATTGCCAAGATTTTGCAAAACAGCTGGGTTAATGTTGATTCTGTTGGCCGGAAATCAATTACCGCAAATGAAGTAGTCAGATTGTTGGTGGGGTCAGCTGGGTTAGTCGCTCGAATGACCGCTATTTGTTTAGGAGTGAATTTCTGCTTTGGTTTTGCTTTTCCAAAATTAAGTATTTGTACCACTGTAGGGTTTAAAGATACCAATCAGATATACTGTGAATAGCAATGAGCTGCTGAATTACCCTTTAAGTTTGATGTCAATAAGCCACTTTTGGTAATACGATTTATTTGTTTTAGAGAGTTGGAAAGGACTTATATTAGACAAACAGTAAAACATTATGCTACCAAGCCAGTCAGTTTCCCTTTAGAGTTTTACCGCCTCTTCAGCACCAATAGAGATGCCGGCTTCTCGAAAGTACCTCAACTTTGATAACTAAAGTAAATAATAAACTAATTCAATTTGAGGAAGATGACTTGGTTTGTCTATTTAAAGATTCGTCATGAAATTTGCCAAACTTGAAAAACGTAAACATCGGCTACACCGAAGCTCTAACATCAAAAAAGGTTATAAAAAGGTCTTTATCTTGACTTTTAATAGTCCATCAGATTTCAAAAATAACGGGTTTTTCAAAGAGAGTACTACAATTTTTTTTAGTAAAACCAAAATGGTTTGGGATATGTTCCTGTGAACGAACATTCGATGTCATTACGTACAGAACTAAATTTCTGTTTCATGGCCACTACGAGCACGCTCGCAGAAGTCCATCCGCTGAACCCAATTTTCGACGGTTTTTAAGCTTTAATCGGCGTTTACTGATGGAATTTTTCGTTCGATATTCTTGCGAAGTTCATTAGTCGTCTCTGGCTTGTTGGCATAGACCATGGACTTGACGTTGCTCCACAGAAAATACATAGTTTAACAGCGTAAAATCGCACGATCGACGTGGCCAATTGACTGGACCATCATATAAGATAACACGTTCGCCAAACTTGGTTTTCAATAAATCGATTATGACATTCGGTGTGTGTTGTAGCGCCGTCCTGTTGAAACCACATATTGTCCAAGTGAATATCATTCGATTCGAGCCAAAAATATTCACTGAGCGGTATCGATTCCCGGTCTTCATCATCACGGAAGAAGCACAGCCCAATGAAGTCGCCGGCACATAAACTGCACCAAACCGTAATTTTTTCGGGATGCAGTGCTGATACATGGATTTCTGTCTGACCAACAAGGCATATTTTGCTTATTGACGAAGTCGTTCAGCCAGAAATGAGACTCATCGCTACTGTTGCTGCTACTAAATTAGAAAAATATAACTCACAATAACGAAGAAGGTATAAAAATCGTTCAACGGATAAATTGTGGCCCACAAGGAGACTTTCTATTCCCTTTTCTTTGGGTCAATTTGATCAACGAATTAAATTTCATAGTCGACAGAACTTTAAGGAGAACTTTAAGGTAATCTGTTATGTGGACGATCTCGGTGACCTCGGTTCAGGAATGAACTTTAATGGCCCTTTTCGGCTTATAGGAAGAGGCCTTCAGATTACCGCGACTAAGCGGAGGGTAATGGCTTAACTGTTAATCCAGGGGAAACAGAAACTTGTTTTTTCACAAGAAGAACAATAATTTCTCTTTAAGGGGTAGAATTACTGTATTCTTGAGCTCTGCCAAATCTCTAGGATTCATCCAAGTTAAGAAACTGAGCTGGAGAGAACACATTGAGAGCAGGGTTTCCATAGCACTTCGAATCTAGAACTCATTTAGAAGATCTATGGCCCCAAAATGGAGCTTACGACGTGGTAAAACTACGTCACCTAAGGTTCTGGAGATTAACCTTGACATAAAAAAATAAAATATGAGTTAATGCTTACGACCAGCGGACTCATTATTTTAGGTCATTTGAGTCAGACTCGTCACGAACATGGTATCATACTCAACCCTTTTAGCGGACTCGGGCTATGGCAACTACAAAGTCCCATTTACAAGCAGGCTATAACTATACTCTCGGTAGGTAACTCTTTTAACATCATCTGGGTAAATAAAAGGATAGAAGAATGAAAAGACAGTAAAGCTGGCTTGCTCGGACGCGGCTGACGACAAAATTCCCCTAAGCAGCCCCCGGCCATTCAGCTTCTTTCAAAGCTTGTTGAAGCAATGTACCAAAGAGGAACTCCTCAGGTTTTAGAACACAAATAAAAAGGGGCATACCGCCAAACAGCTCTTACTTCTGAGTAAAAGGGTGCTTAGTATTTCAGGGGTCATCATAGGGCACCTACCCTTTAGATAAACCTTTACAAAATTGGGAAATTGGAGAGCATGGATGATGATGAGACGCTGGAAAATAACTTTTGCGAATGTCCAGGATTCAGCCGGAGGAGACGGGACATATGTATGGTTCATCGCCGCGCTCAATGCCCCAACTTAAGCAACATTTGGCAACAGCAGTGAAAACGAATCAGGTATTTTACCAAATGCACGGAGTTTCTGGGTAAAGCTTTATTTGGTTACGACCCAGGAGTACAATGGGACTAATTATTGCTTAAGTGCGGCCGCTTGAGGTCTGCCGCTCTCGCCCTTCCCCTTTTCAACCAAGCAAAAGCGTTCACTCAGAAACATATAGATTTTATTAAACGCTTCTTCTAATCATCAGCTCACGTGATTTTTTAAATAACTCGAAGCTAAATTTTATTAAACCGTGAAGTTTAACTTCCAACAGATTGCAGCCTACAAATACAAAGGTTTTCGAGATTAAACAAAGTTCTACAGGTGATAGAATCGATGAACTGCTGCACAGATGCTCCAAATTCACTTGATTTGAGAAAAGAGTTCAAAATGGAAATGAATGCGTAAACTTGCGCACAAAAGCCCGCCATAAATATACCATAATTATCAGATTTAGATAACTGTCGGCTGAGTAGGGTCCACCTGGCGACGCGCTTGCCGCACCGCCGACGAAAATGGATGAAGTGGAAGCCTAAGAAGATGAAAATCTTGCCACTTTAGCACTTTTAATTGTCGGTTTAAAGTTTTTGCAGCACAAAGAACAAAATGAAGTTTTGATAAATGAATACACGCAGTTACAGCACAAGGAAGGGGGGTGAAGAATGTGGAGCAACACTTGCAAAAGCTATCAATGACTTTACGAGGTGGACGGAGGGTACAAAAAATTACTCGAAAATATATTGTTAAAATGCCAGAAAGCAGATTCAAATTGAATTGCAGAGAACTCCACAAAAAGCAACAAGAAGAAACGCACAAAAATGCAAAGGCAAAAATTGAATGCGGAGAAAACAACAAAAAGGGCGAAAGCAATTAAGGTGCATAGACAAAAACAAAAGAAAAAAAAACAAAAAAGGTAAGAAAATTTCAAATTCAAGTCAACCGAGCCAACAAATTAAAATGAAATTTTATTGCAGCTGTTCTTGCAACATTACTGTTGTTGTACAAAACGGCAGCAACAACGCAAAGGGTTGTCTAACGGCACTACGCATTGCGGTAAAAGCAAACTGTGTTGACGTCCACCACAGCTGCCGGCTGACCTGACAAGCTGCCTGCCCTGTAAGGCGCTAGAGGGAGCTGCGCAACAAAGAACAGCTCGGTTGCGGTATAATTTAGCCACTAGTGGCAGCAGAGGTGGTGTAGGCGGCAGCAACATATGCTTGTGGTCCGAGAGTGTAAGGAAAAAATGGCAAAAATGTGTGGTTGTTCTTGTTCACAGAAAAGGTCGTCAGCATGAGAAAACGTGTTGAACATGCTGAACAACACAACAAAAAAGGTACGCCACCTACACACAAACACACATACATATACATGTAAATTTGTTAATATTGAGGCATAAATTATATGGAAATAGAAAATTCTCTCGGAAACATGTGAAAAACTACAAAATTTTCGGCAAACTACACTTTTCTACTTTCATGTATGTATGTGTGCGTTTCAATGTGTGTGTGTATGTTTTTTGTATTTAAGTGCGCGTATGTGTATTGCACATTTGCCACAGCCCATTAGCCAACAATCAGTCACTATGCAGCCACAGCCGCCTAAAAGCAGGCTAGAGAAATTTAATTATAACCCGAAATGAAACCAGTAATTTGAAACAAATGGAGGAAGCAAAGAAAGCAAGCAAAGAATGCGGAAAATGTGCAAAAATGGAAATTTGAAAATTGAGGAATTTGAATAAAGAGCACACAGAAGAGAAAAAATAACAGAAAACAACAACTGTGAATTAAAATCACTGGCAGCTAAATTGGATAGTCTGCGGCAGTCTTGCTCGCCTCGAAAGCCAATAATTGATGGATGGATAAGTTCAAAATATTGTATAGATTGCAGTGGCATGTTTCAACTGCAGTAAGTATTGCTTTGAACACACAGCTGCACTGTTGTTGTGGCTGCTGCACTGTTGTTGTGGCGAGTTTTCAGTAAAGCTAAGCCACACACACACACACACATACCCACAAATAAATTTGATTTTTATGTACTCATGTTTCGGCTTGTTTTGCCTTTGATGGATGGCATGCAGCAAATTCAAATCACTTTGGCATTCTTTGTTTGCAACCAAACACACATACACTCACATACAGAGCTGCACAAACAAACAAGCAAAGCAACAACAACGTTCTCGTAGCGCAGTCAAACAGCAATTGCTACAAGAGAGCTATAATAATCGAGCATGATAGTCCCCGGGCAAAAAGTACAACTATAAATTTGGTAATCTTATTTCATTTTGCCTACAAATTGTTGTTGTTGCGCTGGTTCTTTTGAATTCTGATAGCCGTTTCAGCTAAAACTCGCCACAATCACTTGCGGCAATCAATCTTCGACGCTATGCGGCTGTGAGTACGTGGGAGATATTGATGGCCATCATTGTGGTTGCAACAAAGGCGGCATTAGCGGCAATAATTTCATCGGATTCGGCAAATTGTAATAAACAAACAAAATAGTTAGAGGGAGCATTTCATGCTGATGAAATCAATTACAAAATGCTTACATATGTAAAAGAATCCGCAATTTTCTTTTTGGTTTTCATCCCGCACACGACAGCATCGAAAAGCATAGTTTTGTGAAAAACGCTTTTAAGAAATTAAAAATTCGAATTGAATATTCTGAGTTTGAAAAGTCCTTTCAGGGAGACATTTTTGATTTAAACAAAATCCAATTTTTTCAAAGCTCTAGACTGGAATACCTCCTTAATAATTTCCTGTCAGAAGGGTTCACAATTCGCAATGAGATCGCGCCTATTTCGTATTGAATAAAGTACAAGTTAAGTTACTTGAATTGCTAAAAATCCTTAGTTATTGGCTTGAAAGCTTACGCAGACAGAGGATCATCTTTATCTTAGGAGTCAGGTTCGAGCATCAAGTATTAACGCACCTTCAGAAGATACGAATTATAAATTCGTTGAGAAAATAAGAAATTGTTTTCAAAGATGTGCAGTGATTGATTGTCTCATATGTCTCTGTTTCAATTACTTTCATAGAAATTCGAAGCTTGGCAATTTCATCTGCTTTATCCTTGCCTTTTATATTTTGTGGCGTAGTTAAGTACCGGCCGGCCGATTACCTTCATTTCTTTGTCTTTTCTCCATGTGCTACCGACTAGCGACTTGAGGATTTTGTTGTGGCTCTGTACTTTGGCAGTTATGGAGTGAAGTAGCACAGGCTGATCAGAATACGAGTCATCCTGCCTGTTTGAGCCTCTATGGACCAAAGGAGTTCTTTGTTGCTTAATTGTGCGTTGGCGTTGCTTAGTGGTGCGTTGGCAGCATGGGGCCATGCAACTTTTGGTCAACTCCCGATGTATCTTATGGTCTGACCTTGTCTTAGGATGGCCCAGTGGATGAAGTATTTTAGCGCAAACGCAGAAAAAAAAAATTCTTCTTCGCCCAGGTTGGGCTCAATACCAGCACGAGTCCGGAGGATGCGGAACAACCTTGCTGCAAGGAGTTGCTTCAATGATGATAAACTTAATCTGAAACCCACCGATCCAAAAGGGGTTAGATCCCCGAAAAAACAGTCTTTGGCCGGGTAAGACCCGTGTTAATTCCGGTAACGTAAAGATCCGCTATCGCGTCTAGAAATGGCTGGCAGAATTTAGTAGAAAACAGAGTTTTACAGGTTCTTTAAACTTTTTCTACTTCTGATAAAGTCTGATATAGAGAAGGATAGATATTTCGTACCTGTAAAAATGACGTTATTCGTGGGAATAAAACTAGTTACAGACATTAAACTCTCAGCTTTTCCTAACAGGAATACCGAACGATTCCGTTTTCAATGGTTCATATTAGTATCAAAGTACAACTATCTATAAATATGCAGTTTATTTGGGTTTGTTCAGCGCAGGTATTGCGATACCTTTGTGACAACTCTCGTGGTACAATAACCACTCTGAAAGGTCTTTGCATGAATGATCAGTATTCATGGCGTCTCAACTATCTTAATTATGTAATATATTAAGTAAAGAAAGGCTAATAACGACTGCAACTAAATATTCATGGCGCTCGAAGTTTCCAGAAGCCCTGTGTTTTGTAAACAATTTTTTCAAATGTTTTTCAGCGGTCACGATCGATTGAATATTTAAATTTTTGTAGATCAGCATTAATGTTTGTTTACAGTGCTTTAACCGACTTATCATATAGATATAGTATGTGATCGAGCACGAGTACCATCAAAAAAAATATATATTTATTTTCCAAACATTATACCAATATACGCCCCAAGGTCGGCTTTCTCTCTACGAGTTAACAACAGCACGGTAGTCGTTTCTTCTTTTCGCTACGTTGCGACAATTGGATATTAAAAGCGAAGCCAGGTCCTTCTCCACCTGGTCCTTCCAACGGAGTGGGGGTCTTCCTGTCCTTTAATTCGCAGAAATATGTCAATGTCGTCGTATATCTCGTACATCACATCGTTCCATCGAATGCGATATTCGCCGTGGCCGACGCGGAACGGACCATAAATTTTTCGCAGAAATTTTTTCTCGAAAACTCGCAACGTCGACTCATCGGTTGTTGTCATCTCAATTGCCTACTCAGTCCGAAGTAACACCTATTGGCAAGAGTTCTCCTGCGTTCAGTTTCCAGGCTGACATTGTTGGTGGTGTTTACGCTGGTTCCAAGATAGACGTAATTACCTACGACTTCAAAGTTATGACTATCAGCAGTGACGTGAGTACCAAGTCGCGAGTGCGACGACTGTTTGTTTGATGACAGGAGATATTTCGTCTTGCCCTTATTCACTGCCAGACCCTTTTGTTTTACTTCATTGTTCAGTCTGAAGAAAGCAGAACTTACGGTGCGGGTGTTGAGTCAGATGATATCAATATCATCGGCATACGCCGGCAGCTGTACACTCTTATAAAAGATTGTACCTGCTCGATTAAGTTCTGCAGCTCGAACTATTTTCTCTAGCAGCAGGTTTAAGAAATCGCACGATTGGGAGTCTCGTTGTCTGAAACCTCGGAGACGTCCTTCCCGATTCTGACGGAGCTTTTGGTGCTGCTCAACGTTAGTTTACATAGCCGTTTTACTTTTGCGGTCTTACCAAATTCAGACATCGCGGCAAAGAGGCAGCTCCTATTCGTGTTGTCGAAAGCAGCTTTGAAATCGACGAATAGGTGGTGTGTGTCGATTCTCCTTTCACGGGTCTTTTCCAAGATTTGGCGCATGGTGAATATCTGGTCGGTTGTTGATTTGCCAGATCTAGAGCCAAACTGATAAGGTTCAATCAGTTTGTTGACGGTGGACTTTAACCTTTCACACAATACGCTTGATAGAACCTAATACGCGATATTGAGGAGGTTTATCGCACGGTAGTTGACGCAGATTGTGGGGTCTCCTTTTTTATGGATTGGGCATAGCACACTTGAATTCCAAACGTTGGACCGACCATATTTTACAAAGAAGCTAATGCCTTCTTCTTATCAGTTCTCCGCCGCTGTGTTTGAATAGCTCGGCTGGCAATCCACTTTGTTGTTCTTCAGGTGGGTAATTACTATTCGGAATTTTTCATGGTCGGGCAATGGAACTCTGCTCCAACGTCATCGATTGTGGCATCGGGTTCGCCTACTCTTGGTGTTATACTTTTACTGCCATTCAGTAAGCTACAGGAGTTTGTTTGTTTTGCGGCTGTTTCATCGTGGACGCTGAACTAACCAACCATAGTGCTAAATATACCGTTTTTACCCATCCTGGCGTTAATCTCGCCAAGCACCACTTTGATATCGTAGCTGGGCAGCTGTCATAGCGCTCTAAGCGATCATAGAAGGCATCTTTCTTCACCTCGTACTTTCCCTTCTGACGTGGGCGCTAATCAACGTTATGTTGAAGAACTTCGCTTTAATACGGATTTTGGCTAGACATTCATCCACCGAAGTGAATGAGATTACGGATTTTCTCTCCTACCACGAATCCAACACCAAATTTGCGCTCCTTTATATAGCCACTGTAGTAAATGCCACAAGGATCTAATCATCTCAGTCTTTGTCCCATCCATCGCATTCCTTGGACGGCTGTGATGTCAGCATTTATTTACTCGAGAACATCGACCTGCTGGGGAGCGCCACCTTCCCAATTAAGGGATCGGCCATTCCAGGTACTTGCCCTTAAATCGGCATCCTCAACACATTTGCAGGGGTCGTCATCAATAGGCGGGTCTCTTAGCCGAGGTTGTTTTCTTCTTTTCCATGGTAGTGTTTTTCTCCCTTGTATCTATTGTTGACTTTTGATCGGAAATATCGTTAAATTTATGGGCTACGTAATTGAAATTCGGCAATAATATCCCTGTACAATCTGGTACATTTAGCTACTTATTTTTTGAGCTTTTAATATATTTTAACCTTACCGTTATATGGAGAGTGAGCGGATTTTAATGTAAACAAATTGGATATGAAAAGAAGTTTACAAAACGGCTTTGATGTAAATTGTTTTAGTTCTTTCTGAGATATTAAATTGCAGCTAAGAGTGGGCCATACAATGGTACAATTTCTAACAACTTCGCATGTATAAGCCCTTTTATCTCTTTATCGTATTAAATTTAAGGGAGAGTGAAGACGTCATACTGTTCAATGTGAGAGACGTAGATCTAAAACCGTATCCTCCGTTAGTAGAATAAAACCATTATAATCTCTGCAACATGTCGCAACAGAATAGAAATAAAGAAATTCACTTTGGAGTTGTTTGGAGAATATATTTATTCCCTAAATCTAACACGAAGTCAACAACTAACAGCTAGAAAAAAGACATCCAGAATGGAGAGCCTATAAAAATGATCAACGTAACGAACTGTGCCTATTTAATCATGACCGTATGTCCGCCTGTCATTCTGAACATACGCGAGTTTCCGAGATATCGATCGATCTGTTTTTCAGAAGCATCCCATTTGTCGGAATCGTCGATATCGGACTACTATAACATATAGTTGGCATACGAAACGATCAAAATCAAGTGTTTGTATGGAAACTGTCTTATTTGTAAGTGTGTTATTAACGTTGTTTCTTCTTCTTTTATGGCAAAAAGGGACGCAAACAATTTACTTAGCAACATCAATATCCAATTTCAATTAATTTCATTGAATTAACCGTTATAGTGGAAATGTAAAAGATAGTGATACCATGAAAAAGATCAAGTCAAAGCCAACAGTATCTCAATCGAGACGTCAAGTGCACAGTCTGTGGTTAGTTAGCACAAAACTTACAGAAACTCACATACACACACATAGACACCAATGCTAACAGCCATACGAAGGCAGACACTGATGTATGTACAAGTCCTTGTATTGTTGCACAATAAAGCCAGTATTGTGAGCAAGTGAATAAATGTTACACGGTTGGTTAAACTGTCAGTTGGCAAGGTAGCTGTGTATGTGTAAGTGTCTGCGTCAGTGTGTGTGTGGGTTTGCCTCTACATTTGTGAAGGGAGTTGAAGAACAATTTAAATCAAATGTGCATACAAATGCAAAATGCCGAGACCGTGATTTATGCTCGGTGCTGAATGCAATACAAAAGGCGAGGAAGGAAGAGGCAGGGAATCACACACACACACACAGCCCAACAAATGACGTGACTGGAATGCATGTGAATGACAGCTGGGCGAAGTTTGCCTGCCTGTGTATGAGTGCACTAAATGCATAGCATACCCAATGAATACATGTGTATTTGTTTTGGGTGTGTGTGTGAGTGTTTGGATGTGTGGCAGTGACTGCTGGGGCGTCACATTTGCCTCGACGATGATTGATAGTAGTGTCAGACTAGAGTGCATTATTACAAAACCGAAAGACATGCTAAACCCTATACAAACAAATGCGACAAACTGGATAAATGTACAGGCAAACACGCACACACTCATACACACAATCATACAATGCTACAAACGCAATAAATTGATAAAATATGCAACTTAGAGATCGAGATGTATTCATTTGCGGAATCTGTAAATGTTTCGATTTATGTGTGTGCAAATGGAAGTGTATATATGATACTGGTATATATGTGTATGTATGTGTGTCACATGTATGTGTATGGTATTAGTGCGGGCATGTGACATTGAAGTGACGAAGGGATTACCGCGCTTGTCTGCTAATACGAATGTTGAATTGATGGCAACTCTTATTCAAACCACTGACAGCAGAAGTCGTCGAGAAGAAGAAGAATGATATTCTCTATTCACTGCTGTGACAAGTTTATTTTGTGTAATCAGCTTTGAAATGCGAGGAATTCAATTTGTGCGCGGATACTCTCTTTTCTCCTCTAGAGAGATGACCAAAATCGAGCTTAAATTTTCAAAATCCTGTTGACACTGAGAGGTTTTGATTATATTATACTGATTTTTTCGTGTCAACTAGCAATAAAAGTTAATCTGAATATTTGATATAAACCACCGATTTCAAAAAAGACTCATATAAATACAATTTTCATGCTTATGGGACAAAAATATATTAAAGAGATACTATTTTTTATGCCGTGAATTGCTAAACTGTTCATCTTGCATACACTTTTTAAGCTTTTGTGATGGTCATGACGTCACGAAAAAATTAATATTCGGTCAAACGCATTCCAATGTGAGTAACAGGATAAGGATATGCTATATATCAGTGTAATAATGTACATACTCGTAATATACACTAAGCAGAAAGAGTCTGCGTACGAGAATAGTTTCCCATCAGTAACATTTAAACAAAAAAAAACAGGCAGATGACTCGAGATTTCATTAGAAAAAGTATGTGTACAAAGTACAAAAATCGACTTAAGATATTCGTCTTCGGAGTTGCTATTAAAATTTAATATTAAATTGAAGATCTCCTACGTTTTCAAACTTCTGCTAGGCGTTTTGGTATTGAATCAACACGGTTAGGTTTTAGAAGAGGTTTCTGTCGAATATATTTTAGCCCAATCCTCGTGCAGTGCATCCTGGAGCATATCTTTTAAGGTAATTACAAGTTGGCGGAGCTTTCGTTGCAGTGAATCCCATAAGTCCTCTATTGGATTTAAAAATTGCGATTGCGATGAAGTTGGAGGCTGCTTGTGAACGTCGTAGAGTAACCAAAGCTTAACTATGTTTGCAGTATGCTTCTTGTCGTTATCTTGTTGGAAATAGTAGTCACTTCCTGGGCCCAATTCTCCCGCGCTTTGCTTCAAATTTCTTTTTAAAATATTGAAGTAAGCATATTTGTCCATAGTGGACTCCATAAATGGATGGGGGATGGGGTCATGTGTAGAAGTTCACGCAAGTGAGGAAAGTTCTCTGATCGCCATTCACTTGGGAGTGGCCAGAAACGATTCTTTTACAAATGACTCAAGCAGCTCACGACTTCCGGTCTTTGACCAAGTATCCTCTGGGTAGCCTAAGAACATCCGTTTGAAGGCGAGCTAAAGTGAGAAGGCGAAACACCCCTGCATAGGGTTGTGCGCTGGGTTTGGGACCCGCCACGTAAAAAAACACCCCCAATGAAAAAGAATAAACAGCCTCGGATGAGAGCCCCCCCTTTTGATGACGACCATGGCAAACGAAATAAGGACTATGATTTGAGGGCATGCACCTGGAATGTCCGGTCCCTTAATTGGGAAGGTGCCGCTGCCCAGCTGGTAGATGTCCTCGTAAAGATAAAGGCTGACATCACCGCCGTCCAAGAAATGCGATGGACGGGACAAGGACAAAGACGAGTAGGTCCTTGTGACATTTACTACAGTGGCCATATAAAGGAGCGCAAGTTTGGTGTTGGATTCGTGGTGGGAGAGAGACTCCGTCGCCGAGTACTATCATTCACTCCGGAGAATGAACGTCTAGCCACAATCCGCATCAAAGCGAGGTTCTTCAACATATCGCTGATTTGCGCCCACGCCCCGACGGAAGAGAAGGACGATGTGACCAAAGATGCCTTTTATGAGTGCTTGGAGCGCACTTATGAGAGATGCCCCCGCCACGATGTCAAAATCGTGCTTGGCGACTTCAATGCCAGGGTGGGCAAAGAAGGTATCTTTGGCACTACGGTCGGTAAATTCAGCCTCCACGCGGAAACATCCCCAAATGGGCTGAGGCTGATCGACTTCGCCGGGGCCCGAAATATGGTTATCTGTAGTACTAGATTCCAGCATAAGAAGATTCATCAAGCTACCTGGCAGTCTCCGGATCGAAAAACCACCAACCAGATCGATCATGTTGTGATAGACGGAAGACACGTCTCCAGTGTTTTAGATGTGCGTGCGCTCCGAGGTCCTAACATCGACTCGGACCACTATATTGTTGCAGCCAAAATACGCACCCGCCTCTGTGCAGCAAAAAACGCACGCCAACAAACACAAGGATGGTTCGACGTCGAGAAGCTGCAATCACAACAGACAGCCGAACGTTTTTCTACTCGGCTTGCACTCCTGCTCTCTGAGAGCACTCGTCAACAACTCGGTATAAGGGAACTGTGGGACGGCATTTCAAACTCCTTACGTACAGCTGCAACCGAAACTATTGGTTTTCGGAAAGTGCAGAAGAACAGCTGGTACGACGAGGAGTGCCGTGTCGCAGCGGAGAGAAAACAGGCTGCCTACCTCGCAACGTTACGATCGACCACAACACGTGCGGGATGGGATAGATACCGAGAGTTGAAGAGGGAAGCGAGACGCATTTGTAGACAGAAAAAGAAAGAGGCCGAAATGCGTGAGTACGAAGAGCTTGATAAGCTGGCCGACAGGGGTAATGCTCGAAAATTCTACGAAAAGATGCGGCGGCTTACAGAAGGTTTCAAGACCGGAGCATACTCTTGTAGAACCCCCAAAGGTGATCTAGTTACCGATGCCCAGAGCATACTTAAATTATGGAGGGAACACTTCTCCAGCCTGCTGAATGGCAGTGAACGCACAACACCAGGAGAAAGCGAACCCGATACCCCAATCGATGACGATGGAGCAGACGTTCCATTGCCCGACCATGAAGAAGTTCGAATAGCAATTGCCCGCCTGAAAAACAACAAAGCGGCAGGGGCCGATGGATTGCCGGCCGAGCTATTCAAACACGGCGGCGAAGAGCTGATAAGGTGCATGCATCAGCTTCTTTGCAAAATATGGTCGGACGAAAGTATGCCCAACGATTGGAATTTAAGTGTGCTATGCCCAATCCACAAAAAAGGAGACCCCACAATCTGCGCCAACTACCGTGGGATTAGCCTCCTCAATATCGCATATAAGGTTCTGTCGAGCGTATTGTGTGAAAGATTAAAGCCCACCGTCAACAAACTGATTGGACCTTATCAGTGTGGCTTTAGACCTGGTAAATCAACAACCGACCAGATATTCACGATGCGCCAAATCTTGGAAAAGACCCGTGAAAGGAGAATCGACACACACCACCTCTTCGTCGATTTCAAAGCTGCTTTCGACAGCACGAAAAGGAGCTGCCTTTATGCCGCGATGTCTGAATTTGGTATCCCCGCAAAACTAATACGGCTGTGTAAACTGACGTTGAGCAACACAAAAAGCTCCGTCAGAATCGGGAAGGACCTCTCCGAGCCGTTCGATACCAAACGAGGTTTCAGACAAGGCGATTCCCTATCGTGCGACTTTTTCAACCTGCTTCTGGAGAAAATAGTTCGAGCTGCAGAACTTAACAGAGAAGGTACCATCTTTTATAAGAGTGTACAACTGCTGGCGTATGCCGATGATATTGATATCATCGGCCTCAACACCCGCGCCGTTAGTTCTGCTTTCTCCAGACTGGACAAGGAAGCAAAAGAAATGGGTCTGGCAGTGAACGAGGGCAAGACGAAATATCTCCTGTCATCAAACAAACAGTCGTCGCACTCGCGACGTGGCACTCACTGTTGACAGTCATAACTTTGAAGTTGTAGATAATTTCGTCTATCTTGGAACCAGCGTAAACACCACCAACAATGTCAGCCTACAAATCCAACGCAGGATAACTCTTGCCAACAGGTGCTACTTCGGACTAAGTAGGCAATTGAGAAGCAAAGTCCTCTCTCGACAAACAAAAACCAAACTCTATAAGTCTCTCATAATTCCCGTCCTCCTATATGGTGCAGAGGCTTGGACGATGACAACAACCGATGAGTTGACGTTGCGAGTTTTCGAGAGAAAGGTTCTGCGAAAGATTTATGGTCCTTTGCGCGTTGGCCACGGCGAATATCGCATTCGATGGAACGATGAGCTGTACGAGATATACGACGACATTGACATAGTTCAGCGAATTAAAAGACAGCGGCTACGCTGGCTAGGTCATGTTGTCCGGATGGATGAAAACACTCCAGCTCTGAAAGTATTCGACGCAGTACCCGCCGCGGGAAGCAGAGGAAGAGGAAGACCTCCACTCCGTTGGAAGGACCAAGTAGAGAAGGACCTGGCCTCGCTTGGAATATCCAATTGGCGCCACGTAGCGAAGAGAAGAAACGACTGGCGCGCTGTTGTTGACTCGGCTATAATCGCGTAAGCGGTGTCTACGCCAGTAAAGAAGAAGAAGAAGGACTCCATAAATTCAATTCGGCCCATACCATTACTAGCCATGCACTCGCATATCATTGCTCCAACCCCACCATACTTCTCTCATCGCAAAAATAACATTCTGCCAAAACTCACCCGGCCTGCTCACTTGGTCTTTTACGAGAGCAATACGCTTTTGCCTACTCACTAAAGATATGAACGGCTTTTTGCTTGCGACGGGACCATGATACCCTGCTCTCTTTTAAATTTACGCATTATGTCGGTTAAGAGGATATTTTTTAAAAGTTTCTTTCACATTTTCTGCAGTAGTGGATATAGTACGTTGGGAGTTTTGCTTTTTGGTCGCCCGGAAGAGTGCCTTCTTCACGAAGTTTAACTATTATTTCTCTTTTGGATGGACTTATTTCTTTGACTTTATTTATCGACAAAACAATATTGCTCGGTTCTCTTTGCCTTAAACGCTATGAGATTATGCAACTGACTAGCATAAAGGTATTTAATATGTTTATTCTCCGAAATATAGTGTATATAAGGCGGTATTCTGGTGAAGGATTTTGAAAAAATCGATTTTGTTTTTTTTTGCATATTTTGATAGTTTAGACTTTCAGTTACAGCCGAGTTTGTTACGTGGCGTCCGTGCTCACAAGAATTGTCTCCTAAAATTTAAGCGGGTTTTTCTCGAAACTGACTTTTTCAGAACAATACCCACGATTTCTCAAGTTCTACTGAACCGATTTACTTGAAAATTTTATAGAGTCTTCTTTATAGGCTTGTCTATGGTTGGAACTAACCCCATTCCCAAATTTTAATTTTCACTACTTTTAAAAATTTCGAAATAGTCAGAAAAAGTGATCCAATAAAACTTTTTTCAGGCTGTCGCCATTTTGTAAAAAAAAATTATCCCACTTTTCCGTTGTTCCGGCCATTGCGACATTATTTTAGATTAATAATCTTTTTTTTTTGGTTTCAGATAACTAGGAGGTTTGAAATATGGCCACGTGTAAATTTTTAAAGACCCCCCACTTCATCAGCTCATAATTTTTGAAATTTTTTACTTTTTTTAATTTGTTTTTAATTTTTTTCTGTACTCTTCTAAAATTAACAAATATCTAATAAAAAAATTTAATAGTAAAAATATCGATTGTCTTTTTTTACGACACTTTAAAAATTATCTGAAATTCATGCTTCTAGACCAGAACTTGGAAATTAGTTTTTTAGGAAAAGAAAAGAAGATATAAATTTGTACGCAAACTTTTTCCGCTTAGTGTATGTATTGAACGATATCTGTGAATTATGCCAGTCGGTTATTTTCCTAGGAAATTTTTTGATTTCAGATCCCTATAGTATAGCTGCCGTAAAAACCGAGCGATCGAAATCAAGTTTTTGTATGGGTAACTTTGTTACTCGACAAGATATCTTCACGAAATTTGGCAAAGGTTTTTGTCCAAGACAACACTAGACCTCGAAAAAATTGTTTGGATCAGAGTGCGATAAGGACAGGGTATAGCTGCCACTCAAACTGACCGATCAAAATCAATATAAATATTTAGATACCTTTTTATGCTATAAGAATTGTACCAGACTCAATGTTAGCAAAGCTCTGCCTGAGTTGATTTCTTTTTCAAGTTGGAAAACATCACACGAGTTGTTGTGTAATGCATCTTTTTATCTGAGAATATAAAGGATTTTTCAATAACAGCGCTAAAAAACTTTTTTTTTAATAAAACCAAAATATTAATGAAATTCTTTATTCCTGTGAAATGACATTTGATTTCTTTTTCATGGCCACCATGGGCACGCTTGCAGAAGTCCAGACGCTGAAGCTTAAATCGGCCGACACTGCTGCAATTTTACGTTCGATATTCGTACGAAGTTCATCAGTCATCGCTGGCTTGTTAGCATAGACGTTTAACGGCGTAAAATCGCACGACCGAGGCGGCCAATTGACTGGGCAATTTCGTGAAATAACACGTTCACCAAACATGATTTTCAATAAATCGATTGTGACATTCGCTGTGTGGCTTTTGGCGCCGTCCTGTTGGAGCCACATATTGTCCAAGTCTACATCATCTAATTCGGGAAAAAAATATTCGGGTATTCGGGACAGATAATTAATAATTTCTTGTTGGATCGTATATCTTTCCATAATGAAATTGCAAACCTTACTGAAGAGAAATAGCGGGAAAAATATGATGTGATTTACTGTAACTATCGGCGTACTTTTGTAGCGTCCTTTTGGAACAACCCCTCAAGAGCCCCGTGCAGTTAAACATAAGTATGAGCTTATATATAACAATCTATGAAGTATTTTTTTAATGAAAAAATGTTTCTTATTTATTGGGATAATTTTCAAATCTCTTTCCAGAGCTTGAGTTCAGTACCGTAAATTCAATTCAAACTAGTTACAGATCCACTAGAAATATTTGCCACACGCAATTTGCCATGCATTAAGGTGGCGAGTCAAGTTTCTTATAACACATTTCGCAATTTCCTGCACTAAATTTTTTGTTTTTTTGCTTGGAGCGGGGTATTTGACATTATATTCCGGTGGCGGGTATGCAGCTTTCACTAGTTTTATTTTCAGTCGAAATTTAGGCGAGTGATGAAAAAACTGCAGGAAAACATGACTTTTGACTGAAAGCTAATTAAATGGAACGGAAGTCTATTTTTATGGAGCGATTTAAAAACGCAAAGGCACACAATTTTCGGGTCGTTGACCAAAACGCAGAATGTTCGGTTGTTTAGGAAGTTTTATGCACGCACTGAGGAACTCAAGCAGACATGAACATGTGTGGTCTACGTATATATGTACGTACGAGTATGCAGGAGCTTAGCATAGCCTACGTATGTTCGGCAATTCGACTCAGGCTATGTTAGGAAATAACTGCACGCAAAGGTGAAAGAAAATCTGAACTGCATTCAGCATTTGTTATAGCAGGACTCTTAGAAGAAAATTACTTTGAGAATTAGACTTTATAGCTCTTTTTCTTGTATTTTGTTAAAATTGATTTGAGGATATTTGTGAACTGACTTTTCATAATAACATTGGGTAGTCTAAAAGTCTTTTCGTATTTCTCATCAAACTTCAACTAATTTTTTTTCTTTTTTATATTTATAATGAAGTTTAATAAACCACATACTGACTGTTTTGGTCGAACACTTTTTTCAATTTTTCCGCTAGAGACATTATTTCATCAGTGTGACACTTTTCTGGCAACAAATGCGACAAGTAATTTTCACAGGCTTCTCTTGACGCCCACTTTACTCCATTAAGAGAGTTCTGCATAGAGCGAAATAAATGGTAGTCCGATGGTGCAAGGTCACGGCTATATGGTAGATGCATCAGAACTTCCCAGCTAGGCTCTCCCATTTTTTGCCGATTCATCAAAGATGTGTGTGGTCTTGCGTTGTGCTGATGGAATGCGAAGCGCTTGCTGGTGATCTGTTCTGACCGTGTTTTTCGATTGCTTGATTCAATCTCATTAGTTCTTGACATTAAAATGTAGAATCACTAGTTCGACCAGGCTGGAGCAGTTCATAGTAGACGATTCCCTCTGTAAACATCAGAAATTTCAGTGATGACTTGCGTAGCATTCTTCCCTTTTTTATACAAAAATTTCAAAATATTGCGAATTGGGAATTTTTGAATCTAGCGCCCCCTGGTGGTGTCATCTATATGTCGACTGGTGCGTAAGAATTTGCTATCTCTATCGATTCCAGTGAGAACTTCATGACATTTCATTAATTGGAAGTGAAGTTATTGCGTTTTAAGTGTCAGTATGTTTGTGTTATCGGTGCGAAAATGAGCTTCAAACAAAGAGCCAACATTAAATTTAGTTTTAAAATTGTTAAATCTTTTACCGAAACGTTTCAAGTGATGAAACAAGTTTATGGCGATGATTGCCTATCCCGTAGCAGAGTCAAAGTGGTCGTGAGGACATACATATATGACGATCAACATGTGGGCCAATTAAAATCCACAAATACCGGAAATTCGATCGAAACTACGCGCGAATTCAACAAAAATCAGCCGAGATCATCACTAAAATTCATAAAAATGGATTTGAGCATCTCCCAAACATCGATTTAACGCTGTTTGGGCGAACATTTGGGCGTGCTTGGTGAGAATCCAACATTCAAAGGTCGCTTGTGACCGATTATTTGACCCAAAAACACATTTTAACCATTGACCACTCCCCGTATTCACCTGATGTGGCACCGTGCGACTTCTTCCTTTTCGGAAAAATGCATGTTCCCACGAAAGGAAAGCGTTATGCAGACGTAGAGGCTATTCAAAAGGCTTGCACCGGCATACTGGCGGCCATACCGGCCCACGAGCTAAAACACTCGTTCGACATGCGTTTGGAGCGTGCAAAAAGCTGTATTAAAGCAAAAGGAGATTATTTTGAATAAAATAAATGGCTTTTGATTTTTTTTTTAAGTCCTGTTTACTTTGGAAAGCATCTTGTATATGTTATGACACAATATGATTGGTAGTACTGGAGATATACGACTGCAACGACATCTATTGACTATTTTTCGACTACCCCCTAAGAAGAGAGGCAGAGACGATTTGCCGTCGGACTAATTGCCTGATCATTTTTAAATATGGCCTTCATGTACTATTGTGCCTTAGATTTTATGCCAATGTTGGAAGATTATTTAGTGATATTTCTTCTAGATGGAAAAATGAAAATCCTCAATTTCCGTTGAATAAAAATATTCCAAATGATTTCTTCGAAAAAGTTATAAAAACAAAAGTCAACTTGGCCGTATATGGTGAAAGTTATTTCGAAAAATTTTCTACATAAAACGAAATTGAAAGTTAAATGTAAGATCTCTCACCATTAAAAATTGCAAGTAGCACAACAGAAATACGAGTATCAACACCGCAAGCAATGGCAACCACTCCGCGACAAAGAAAACACTTGCTGCGCTGAGTGTTTGCAAAAATAGCAGATGGTGCAACAAAATAAGAAAAAAAAAATGAGAATGGAACTTAAGTGGCTCGACTGCTTCTTCTTCCTCAAGTATAAAAATGTACTATGTGCATATGGTATATATAGTAGATGCGTATATATGAAAGCGTGTGCGTCCGTACTTTGTAACGACCGTCTAGTTAGTTAGTTGCTGGAGAACGTAGCAACACAAAACCGAGGCTCGTTAACGACAACTGACAATGTGGAGTGTTGTGGCGAAAAGGTATTTAAGAACAAACATAGTTGCATGATTCTAGGTTGAAACGTGATTTATTGTCTCATGTCTCATTCTAGAATTGTTCGATACGCAGTTTTGGAAAATGCATACAATTTCCATTTAATAGTTGGTACTAAAGTTCAAACTGGAAGAGTTACAAACAGAAGAGAGAAACGAAGGAAGGCTTTTTAGTGGTTATACACTTAGTATTAAATAGCAAATAATTACCGTCGTAATTTTTTTCGTCACTTATTTCCATTAAAAAGCTTTTTTTATAGTTATTTATTACATAATAACCGCTTGTTAAAAATGATTGCCATTCCTTATTATACTCTGAACAGGGTATATTAATTTTGTCACGATGTTTGTAACACCCAGAAGGAAGCGTCGGAGACCCTATAAAGTATATATATATAAATGATCAGTATGTTGAGCTGAGTCGATTTAGTCATGTCCGTCTGTCTGTCCGTCTGACCGTCTGTCTGTATATATACGAACTATTCCCTCAGTTTTTCAGATATCCTTTTGAAATCTTGCAAACGTCATTTTCTCTTCAAGAAGCTGCTCATTTGTCGGAACGGCCGATATCGGACCACTATAATATAGCTGTCATATAAACTGAACGATCGGAATCAAGTTCTCATATGGAAAACTTTCGCATTTGACAATGTATCTTCACCAAATTTGGTATAGATTATTTTCTAGGGCAACAATGTAATCTGCGATGAAATTGTTCAGATCGGTCAAATATAGCATATAGCTGTCATACAAACTGAACGATCGGAATCAAGTTCTTGTATGGACAACTTTCACATTTGACAAGATATATTCTCGAAATTTGGTATAGATTATTTTTTAAGGTAACAATGTAATCTCTAAAAAACTTGTTCAGACTACTATTACCAAACTTTTAACCAAATAGAAATTTTTACACCTATACTTTCTCATCAAAAAGCTGCTCATTGCTCGGAAAGGCTGGATCAAGAGCGAAATCAAAAGTTTGAATGGAAAACTTTTTCATTTGACGAAATATCTTCCAGATATTGGCATGGATTATTATTTAAGACAAGGTAGCAAACGTGCAGGTGGTTTTGGGAAGGAATTTTTCTATTTGTGAAGAGCGCTATAGTCTAGGTGCAACCGACAAAAATTATTTTTTTGTTTAAGCTAAGTTGCGGCATGAAACTAGAAACTTCTTTGCATCCGCTTTCAAATGCACTCTTCTCACCATCCTATCGTCCAACCTTCAAAATAGACTGTTTTTTCAAACTTTTTTTTTAAGGCTTCGAAAGTCATATCTGATAACTTATCATTAAAGATTTTTGGTGATACCAACCCAACAAATGCAATAAAAATTTTAACTTCATTTCCTATTAACGACCATAATCATTGAAATATTTTAGATTTTCCTCTCTTACTTAGCTATTCAGCGGTTATATACGAGTACAGTTAGAATTTTCAACAAATCCATTTTTTTTTATTTTGTTGTTTTAATGTAGATGTATTTTAGAATAAACACAGAAATTTTAATGTTGTTCCGGTAAATATTTTCGAAGTTACACGTAAATTTTAAAAGGCGTTTTAGAGTGCTAGGAAGTACAAGACCAAATATTAAACACGTTTTTTTTTAAATGTTTTTTTAGAAACCGCCATTTTGTCAAAAAATTGTATTTTTCTTATTCCTTCGATTGATTACTAGAACTAACATTACTTTGACGAAATCTATTTGGTTTTTTAACTTCAGAGGATCCAGTTCAGAGACATAGTGGTCACCGCAAAACGTCTATTTTGAGAAGAGTTCCCGGAGATCAGCTGTAATTCCTTTCCAAATAAATATTTTTGCTAAAGTCAATCTGCTTTCATATATAAAGAAAGATTTTATAGTCCTCTATCGAAGTAAGTTGCAAAAGCTGTATGACAATAATATTATGAAGCTCTTTGACCGTGCGTTCTACACATAATAATAAAGTAATGACTAGAATAAACCCATTATCGGATGTCAAAATAGCTAAGATGAGGATGAGTTCAATCATCTCAACACTTTCCTCTTGAAGAAACAGACATTTCGAGAGAAGGCATCTCAAACGTGAAATGAACTTCAGCTGAACTCACTGAAGTATAAAAAATGCTTAAATACATTATTTATGATAGATTCAATGCCTTCGTTGTAAATGAAAACCAAATACAGAGTTTTTCTGCTTTACAAAAAAGCTTACCTTAGCAATTCAAATGTAAAATTTTCGGCAATCGGCCACAAAACACGAAGCCTTTGTGACAATGCCTCCGTACCTTGCCTAATATGAAACTATTTGCTTGCGGTGATAAAACACTATCATTTGTATCATTTAATTCGATTACTCATGCTAAGTGTTATGCGTACATACTCAAACACATTCAAAATTCTTCTCGACAAATTAAAATAAAATTGTGAACTTTTTCGATTATTCACACATCATCAAGTACAGTTAACACTCTGACCTTTTGAATATTTGCAAACATACCAAAGCAATTGCCCTTCTGTAAACACAAGAAATATTTGTACTTATGTCTACATACACATAAATGTATATTTATTCATGGCTACAGCCGGCATTTCTAAACCTTTTCGGTGCTGGCATTCAGATTTAACTCAATTAATTTCCAAGAATTGCCTTGAAAATTTTAATTTCACTTCCTTTGTCCTGGAGTAGTTCGAACGGCAGGGAAATAATCAAATAATTTGAAAACTTTAAACTTTCAGCAATCAGTGCTTGCATTTGTAATGTAACCCAGCAGACCAAAAGTGTTTTTAGTTTACTAATATTTTGGGTGATTGATGGGGAAATAATATATTTAAATCAATTACATCACCTGGTTTATCGGCATACTGCAGGAATACTGCAAAGAAGTTTTATTATTTACAGATTAAATGCATTTTGGAAACTTCAAACTCTGACGCTGTTATTGAATTTAACCATTAAAGAATATGCGATTTTGAATTCGAAGAATAGAGAATTCATCCGAAATTGAGGAGTTGTCATTAAATGACAAAAGCTCGCCTGTTTGGGTCGAAACTATTAGTGAACCATATTTTTTCAAGCACAACATTAGACACCATTAGGTCTGCCCAAAATGCGTGACGTTGATGCATTCCGTCGCAATATAAATCAAGGTTACCTGAAGATCTGCTGTCGAAAATGTCCAGATCTCCAGATTTAACTCTCCCTGAGTGCTTTATGTTGAAAGGCAATTTGTTGTTTGATGAACTTAGGGCAGCATTCCTGCCGAAAGCATTGCTCAGGAGGTTAGTTACGCAAAAAAGTTGAAGAAAACACAGCAAATTTTATGCAAAATATTGTTTATATTAATTTCAAATAACTCTAATATAATTGTCTTCTGGAATGCCAACCAATATTGCTCACAGATATGAAAACTTGCGCAGGTTTACATAATAATATCGTAATCATAACTTCTTAGCCATGAGCTATTACACTAAACGAAATAATCGATTTATTTCTGGGTACTGAATTAGAGCATAATTTTTTGAGAGTTGGTTAGAATTCAAGATGGAAATATTTGCTCGCAGTTCTATAAACTCACACCTTTAAACAATTGGTTAAATATTTTAAGTGCTTAACATGCATCTTTACTGGTCATGAGTCGTGTGCGTGACATCGAAACTGTCCAACAATCTAGCAAATGGAAATCGTCCAAAAATTAACTTAAACCGAAAAAAGAAAAAAATCTCTCTTCTAGCTCTGCTGTTTTTGATTGCATCCCATTGAAAAATAGAACTTAAAATATTGGATTATTTGAAAGACGTATCTCTGAAAGTATTGGCATATGAAACGAATGGATGGAAACACTCCAACTCTGAAAGTAATCGACGCAGTACCCGCCACGGGAAGCAAAGGAAGAGTAAGACCTCCACTCCGTTGGAAGGACCAAGTGGAGAAGGACCTGGCTTCTCTTGGAAAATGAAATTGGCGCCACGTAGCGAAGAGAAGAAACGACTGGAGCGCTGTTGTTGACTCGGCTATAATCGCGTAAGCGGTGTCTACGCCAGTAAAGAAGAAGATCTCTGAAAGTGCAGCCAATTCAGCATTTTTGGGAAATATTGTGGCAACTACAAAAATTGCTCGCAATGTCGATCCACACATGAGGAGTTTAGAGTAATAGTGGGGCCAAAATACAACATGGTAAATATGTCAAGAAAGGGAGAAGGGTAAATTCGTAACAACATATGAGGTTCATTGTCATCACATATTATACATAAATATACTTAAAAGCTACAAAACCAAGAGATTACGGCCGCAAGAAAACTTAGTAACCGGAAAAGAAACAAACAAAGTTCCTATTGTAAGTAAGTAAAACATCTAGGCCTAGATTTTTGGTCTGCTGTTTCAGCATTTTCCAATAAAGTAGAAAAAATCCACTAAATTTTATAAAGACACCTTTAAGTTCGTTCAATATTAAGCGAGTTAGTTCGCCCAATATAAGTCGAAGTCATCTGTTCTTCAAAGCAACCATAAGAACTTTTTTAATAATTGATTTTCAGCTTTTCAGTTAAGTTTAATTCCACCCTTCTGAATATTTTGAAATCTGGCGGTGAATTTGTTTTTATTGCTTTGCTTCTGTTGCCTGTACTTCCACGTCAAACGAATTTAATTGTTGTCAGCCACAGAAGGTACTCACGCCCACCTCCCGACCGGCTGTTTTACCACATCTAAAGGCGTAGACGCACACGAATGGAGTACGAAATGAAACGAAATTAAAAGCAATTCAAAAGTTTCACAACCAACAATTGTGCTTTTTCCATTACCATTTTTATTTAATTTGCTGTCTTTTGCTTTGCGTTGCGCTTTGTTTTTCGTTTTGCCTTTTGTTGCTGCGTTTCCTGTTATACATTTTTGCTCGGCAAGCACTACGGAAATCTATTTAATTTTTGCAAATTAAGCGTAATTTTTTCATTTTGCTGCGCAGCATAACGCATAATTGTGGAAGCGCACACACACATACACTCATTCACTTATATGCGCAAAGTCATATGCGAGCGATTGTAGATAGTGTCACTAGGCCTCGGCCCTGTCACGATTATTACTCGTACTATGCGGACCGGGGAAGTGCTTTGCCAGCGCCGACCACGTACAGCACCAGCCCCCGCACAGACGAGGTGACCTTGTTGCTTTTGCTTCAAATAGATTTGCCTGGTTCATTAAGTTTTTCCATTTCGTTGCCTACTTCAAGGCGCGCCTGGCAGGTATGCCCATAAATGCGCTTATTTACCTACCAACAACAACGAGTGTTCGTTATGTGATTGCGCGAGCTTGTTGAAAATATGCTTGTAAGCATGTACAGGTGTGAAGTTATGTGGCAATGATTGCGTTACGGCGCATTGAAGCGTAAGGCGAAATAAAATCACTCTGATTTTCTTGATGAGGAAGCGAGTGCTAAACTAGAATGCTCGCACAAATGACTAGAAGTAACGGAATAACGGCAGAAAAACACAAAGAAGGACACAATCAACGTGTCAACAATGAAAGAAATAGAAAATAATAATTACAACAACAACAAAATATTAAAGCAACAGTTATTTCATAGCATAGAATAGGCAGAACGAGAAAATTGTACAGCACAAAGGATGTGCTTTTGTTCGTTGGCGTGTGTGTATGTATGTTTGTGTCTCGAAGAGTGGAAGGCGTAACTCAAGCCAGGTTAAAGTACAAGTGTTGCGAATATGTGGAGTGGAAAGTGTTGTGAAAATAATTTTAAGAAAACTGTTCAGCAGATTAAAAGATAAAAACAATGTACTCACTTAAAAAACGCAAAGATTTCTAATCAGGAAGGTAGCTTAAAGTAGAGCTCTCTATTATAAAAAGAGTTATGATGGATTAAAAAAAAATGATTTCAATGAGCTGCGCTCTCCAATTTTATTTGATTTCGAATTTAAAATGTAATTTTGAATTAGTTATGGAATAATTAATTTGCGAAAGGTCAAAAGGTCTACCATTCATACAAGTAACTAGGAAAAGACTTATATTATACGAAATTAGGGAGAAGATACAAATAGCATTAGCTAGGAATATTCGATCCCGAAATATGCAGTCGTGAACTAAGAGTTTGCCTTTGCAAGGTGTGTCCTAAATATAATCGAAAATTTTGGAAAATTTTGGAAATAGTATAAAATGCAAAACAATTATTTTCGACATTTATTCTTTATTTGAGTAAAGTATTTTACATTAGTTTAAATTAATTATTTATACAATTTATAAAAATAATTTTTAGCAGCAAATTAATTATTTATACAATTTATAAAAATAATTTTTAGCAGCTCCACTACGGCTGCTTGAAAACGGTAATTGCGTGTGGGTTTTTAGTTTCGGAAATAGAAAGTAGTCACATGGTGATCGATCAGGTGAATACGGAGTGTGGTTAATGGGGGGAATTCTTTCTTTTTACAAATCTTCAGTTAAAATTCTCGAAATAGTGTTTTTACTCGTACACTCAGTCAACGTTATTGCAGTAAAATCAACACCAATAATCTCAGGAACTTTTCCCACGAATTCAACACGATTGTTTGGTAGACCCAAACTTTGGTAGTGATTCAATTCCACCATCCGTTTTAAATCGTGTAAATGCAGTACTATTCATATAATCATCATCATCCTTTTTCATCAATATATAGGTTGGGTTAGGTTATGTTAATCTGTAATTATAATGTAATGTAAGGTTATGTAATCAAGAATAGGCCATAAATCCAGTTTGGTCCTTTGCGATTTTAATGAACTCTGTGATCTCCCTGTCGATGCCTTCTCCCGTGTATCATACTTTGGGGACCCCTGATGCTTGCAGCGTAGTCTTTCCCTGGTGCCCTGCTCTAGACATTTCCTGCTGTCCTCTCGATCTGTCAGCTCCATCTTACGGGCGTGTGTCGCCACCAGTGACCAGTTATATTTCCAACATGCACCTACAGTCTTTTCTATCGAGTGTCAACAGTGTGTACTCCCGATCTACCGTTTCTCACATGACCTTTTCAGTTTTGCATCTTGGTAGCTCGTTCCATCAATTCAAGTTTCAGCGATTTTCTTCGGTTTTTGCGCTACTATTAGGCAGTGACTTTGTTTCCCCTAGATATAAGATCGATTTTGGATATATTTGTCCCCACAATTAAACTATAAATGGTAAGCAAATCTATACTCTCGTTTATTTTAAGGTCTTTATTGTTTTTTTACATTACAAAAATCAGAAAACATGAAGCAAAATAACAGATATAATTAGATATATTATATTTGTTTAAAAAGAAGGAACACCTTGAGTAAACAGACAGACAAAAGTAGAAAACTTATCTCATGTCTCTATACTTTTCTTACGTAATCTGCCATCATATAACAATGAAAACGACACTAATATCAAACTCTTTTAAATCCTCCGTGAACTGCTCCTCACTATGATTGTCGTACCTATGGCTGAGTATTTGGCGACGTCAATTTTTTCAGAGTAATCGGTGCCAATTACTTTTCAAACGAAAGGAAAACCTTAAAACCTTCTATCTAATTTTTCGCATATTTCCGAAAGTGCGCCTGAGGGAAGATCACATGAAATGCGATTAAGCGAAAAAAATCACAGAATCTCAATATTTATTGCTAACAGGCCGATAAATGATTAAAATATTAAATTGTCAAAATCGGATTACAGCTGTTCAAACCGCTAGGTACCGAATAAATGGATCCCGTGTCAGATATTTTATAGAAATCCGGAGAGAATCCTTTCCTAAGTATGCCTGTTTATCAAAAATGAGTTGAATCGGTTCATTAATTTCTTTATCCTCCATAAACTTACGAAAAATATTTTCGAACTTAAAGTTAACTTTATACCGCATATATCGAAAGTGTGTGAGGTATTTTAATAAAATTGACGGCGCGTGGTGTTCTACTTAATAACGGTAGATCCTGGCCTTGATCGTTGCAAATTGCAAAGGAATGAAATGTTCAATTTGACCCGAACTTAGCTCTTTCTTATTTGTTTTTCTAGATATTAATTCGACCTTGTAATCGCAATTTTTGGAATGCGACTTGATATTATTTAACCAGTGGAAAGCTCTAATTTTCAATAACAATGCGTATTGTATGTAATGTGTGCTCGGAAATGGCATCATTTCTACACTTCGATATCGATTTGACCCTCTTTGAAGGTAGTTTGAAGTATGAATAGTGCAAGTATTGGATAAATTCGAAGAATTTCGTGCGAGGGTCGTAGATCTTGATTCACGTAAGCCGTTCAATTTCCCCTGTTAACAACATCGTTAGGAGGTCCCAAACCCCTTGTTTGAGTTTTATGTTATTAAAAGTTGCTTAATGTTCTCTTGAACTCTATATGTACTGATGAGGGATTAGAGGAAATAAATATAAGGATTTATAAAATACAAATTTCAGTATTGACCTATGTTGAAAATGTCCAGTTAATCCTCTATAAATAGTATAAACAGAATTGTTATCTTGGTACACTTAATTCGTTGGAGAACAACAGGCATTAAGAGATTTAAAAAGATAATGTTGTATGGAGCATAAAATTAACTTATTTAGTAGTAGAGGACTGTGGAATTTTTCTGCTACTTTATGTACTCAATAATCTTTACACCGTTCTTTATTTTTCCAGAGAAAAGCTGCCTAATGGGTACAGATAATCTGTTGATAAGAATCGATTGGATTTCGTCTTCTTCATAGAGATATTAAATGATATTAGTTGAAGCTTTTCTAATATTTTTAAGACCTCTGTCTCTTTCTTTCTTTCTCTCTCTAGAAGTAAATGCCATAATCGAAATTACAGAATCATATAAAACAGCAGAATTGTTTCCGCATTCTGAATACATCAAAATGTCCTTTCTTACAAACCATTTTACTTAGTGAGACACTGTCAAAAAACCATTAAATTTTTCGTCATGATTTTAATGGTTCTTCTTATTTACTTAGTTCAATTCAATTTTAAAATTACTTATATATTCTCTTTTTGAGTTTGGTCGTAAAATGTTGTCCACGCCAGTTCCTATAGAATCATATACAGGTACTAAAAGATGACAATCGATGATATTATTTTAAAACGAAATTTTTACTTTTCGAGGTTTGAATTTTCTAAGTGGACAATTTAGAATTTCTTACAAAAAGCTTTGATAAATTTCTCAATCACCACCTGCCCACCAGCTCAAACAGCGAGCTGATAGTTTCATTGTTTATATATCCTTATATAGTATATGTTTGTATGGCTGTTCAGTGCAGCCTTTTCGTCTAACCCTTAAGCTATTCCACAAAGCGAAATATTTCCCACCTTTCGCCTTCTTCCGTCGCTGCTCTCCACGTTCTCTACACTCTTACAGATTTATTTTTACTATGCATATTTTTAGACCCCTTCACATTTGACCTCCTGCTACGCGCTGTTTGGCACAAAGTATTTGAGCACGTGACGTAGCTGAGCTTTATGCAGCGCTACGTGCGTAGCTGGCATACATAGGTCACCACACAAGGTGCGGACGTTCACCGCTGTCCAGCCCAGTGACTCGCGTGGCCGGCGCATTCCAGCAATGTGTGTTATGACTTCAGGTCAGAGGTTTCAACCAAAGCAGAGCCCGAAGCTCGGTTACGGCTGTACTTCTACATACACATATACATACTATATATAATATAAATTTATGGATTTGTAGTTGCGCTCGTGCTCAGCGGCAGTCTCCCCCATTTGGTGCAAAATTTTATGTTTCCTAACACCCGCTGCATTTCTAGTTCACAATGTGAAATTTATCTGAGGTCAGCGGATGTAACGGGCTGTATTGCCGCCTGGGTGCTCGGCTCAATTGTGGCCGCACATATTGCAACAAGCGCCTCCCTGAGGCAAACTAAACCAATGTTCATTTGTATGTGAGAATTCCGGTGCAGCAGGTAGGTAATTTGTTGTTGTATGACGCCTAGTTACTCGTTGTATTTGTACCCCCTTCGGATTCGAGGAGTTTTTTCGTTTTATAAAAACTTTGAGTTGCGCTTTCATAGCCTCCCTTTTTATTGTATTTTGGAATTCGCTGAAAGGGGGAAAACGGCTGGCACAAATAATAACCCCATCGCGATGTAAGGTTGGACCTATATTTAGAAGATTGTAAGTGGTGATAGGTAGAATTTATTATTGTTGCAAGTGGGTCAAAAATTTGCTATATTAATTTTTTGTTAAGCAAGTTTGTTGTATTTATGCAGTAAAATAAATAAATTTATGCAAACAAGTTATGTAATACTTCCAGAGTAGTATACTGCCAGATTTGATAGTAATAGATTTTATTGGGTAAACTGATTTTCTTCCCAACTGGTGACCAATACTTACAGATAGCTAACGTCGATTATATTAAGTATTCGCCGTTTGATATGGTTGTGCATGTACGCTCGCTTAGAAAATCTTAATTTGTACCAAGTAGATTGCAATATGTACGTATTATCAGTATCCAGAAGCATTTATAAAGGTAATTTTGTGAATATAAAAAATTAGGTTGTCAAATATTTCCCTTCTGCCTTATTATAAAGCGCTACAGAGCTCGTATCTGGCAATACTATATATTTCTGAAAAGTCTTGACATAACCCACAAAACGACGTTATGCATGATCAGTTTGGATATTGTGTTCAACAGTTATAGACGCGTAAACATGGAGTTCACTAACGCCGAAATTCGCGCTATTTTAAAGCTTTCCTTATTATAGTTCCTTGTAAATCGAAGTATCCTTATGTTGTGATGTTAAATTTTAAATTATTAAACTGAAAAGCGGTTGCTCTTTATGTCGACAAATTTATATTTATTTATTTGTACTTGTTTTTATATTACTCAGGTATAACTTCAGAACATATTTTCAAGGAAATTTGTAATATGTAAATCACACATACTGAACGCCATATTGGGCAAAAGGTACGTTGGAATAAAAACTATTATATATCTTCTATTACAAGTTCAGTCAATTTCGACAAGATAACCGACTGATATAGATGTATGGTATAACGCAAACCGGAAGTTCGATAATATTATTTTACGTATATGGGAGATAGGGGTAATATTGGCGAGAGTAATATTGCTCTCTGAATTTCATTAAGGTACCTCAGTTACCACCACCAATATTTGTGAAGTAAAGTCAAAGTAAAAATGTGGAGTTCCAAAATCGAGATATTAGCTACATAAGTACTTTGAAGTGTTTTTATTCATTTTTGTAAGAAAGAGACATTGTTATTAGAACAACTAGCATTCCCATGTGCACTAAGTCAACTTACGAATTGGCCGATATAAGCGATATATGTCCTATAAAATAAACCGAAAGTTCAAAAATCTGTTTAGTAGCTATTTCTGGGCTAAGGAAAACATTTATCGGATTTAACTTGGTTTTAAACTACAAGCTTGCTGTTATCGGGCAATGACTTGGCCTGAATTTCAATAACATTTCCCACAGATTCACCAATATTTTCGATAAAATGTTCGATATAGGAACTGGATATCTGGGTATACATATATACGGTATCAGAACTTTAAGAGTTGTTGTACAGTTTTGACAATTTTTTGTTGTAATCGATACATTCATTGGTGCTTGAATTGAAAGAATTAGTTGGATTTTAGAATTATGATATATGGAAAGTAGTTGCGCTTAAAGTTAGATTTTACTCAACTTGATTATAATTTTTCTATATAGAAATGTAATATCTATTTCAAAATCAATTTCGTAAGATAAGTTTAAATTGTCCACCCGATTTCGAATTATTATTGGAATTGTAGACAAATATTGACGAGCTTGTAGATTTTATTAGCAGCAAATAATATACTACCACGAGTTAATAGTAAGGAATTTAAGAAAATAAGGCCGATGTCTCTTTTAATTCGGAACTCGTTTTAACGATTTGCTTTTTGTTATCACTCTTTTATTAATAACGGCCAGCAGAAGTCTTCAGATAAATTTTGAAAAAATTGTTATTCCCCACTGAAAAGTGCTTATTTGACTTCTTTACTAGTTTTCGAAATACAGAAAAACACATTACCTAGGAAAAAATTAAAATTATTAAGACTTTTTAAGCCAATGTTTTTTATTGTGCGAATCCTATATTAGAAATCACAATAAGGCAGCTCAACCCACATGACATATCAATTATATGCTGCTGCCTCGAGATAACGGTATGAGAAAATACTGAATAAGATATATTATGTGCTGCCCAGCCCACGCTTACTTTATTCGCACAATATGAACATATACATACATCTGTATATGAAGCTTATATTGTAAAGGTGACTCGTAGGAAAAATATAAGTCATATCAATGTGAGAATTGATAATTCTTGTAGTCCCCAGATAATTTATATCTGTATAGTATACACGAGAACCTAAGTTACCATCACTTATAAGTTACATTTGCTGGAATAAATCGCGGATTTTTCTCATCTTACCTTAAAAACTTGGTGTCTACTATAAATTACAAAACTCACTTAAAAAATATTAAATTTTCTTATAAAGTAGTACCCACTTATTTCAACAATTTCTTAGAGGGATCTAATATATACATATGTGTACTAATGTGAATGTATTGTTTATACTCCGTAAATACTTATGAATGCTTGTTAAGCCCATAATATTCTTATTGTCATTTCCATGTGAATGCGAAAGCTCGTTAGAAGTTTAATCTGCCGAAGCGACACAATGCGACACAGTGTAACTCGACGAATAACGTACCATATAATAATGACAACAAATATGGAAAAGCAAGCGAAGCATGTAAAAAATCACTGCAAAAATAGATGCAAGAAAACAAAAAAAGACAGGCGACAGCGAAGTAGAATGTATGTCGAAGATAAAAAATAGGCAGACAAAAATAAAATAAAATCGAAAATTATCGCAACATCTTTAAGTATTCAACCGCAGGGAGATTCCACTAGAGATTGCGCATTGGAGTTGAAAAAGACAGTGCTCAAAGTGCTCTTCCAATAAAGCACGACATTTTACAAAATATTGTGGCTTTCAATGCTATCTAAATATCTAATTTTATATTTTCTAACAAAAGGAAAGTATTAATGACAAAAATATTACTTTTTCTTGATTTCACCAAGTCCATTCTTCCACGAGGGGAATAATTTTGGAATCTGCTAGACAGGGATGTTATAGCATCCCTAAAGGTAAGTTTTTGGTACAATTAGGCTGGAGGCTAACTTAGAATGCCTCTATAAGGGAAAATGGCTTGTGTATCTTTTTTTTGTTCCTTCCGAATTTATTTGCCAAACCAAAAATAAGACAGTCGTAACAAAGTGTCAAAAATGGAAGAGAATGTACCACTGCATTATGCTTTAGCACTGCTTAGATCACGTTCTCTGAGTTGAAAAATTTCTCAAGCAATTAAGGTAAATTAATTTATTTTCCATTCTTAGTACTATCATGATCTTTAATGCTTTGGGAGGATTGAATTAATATCCCTATTTGTACCTATTACACCTTGAGCAGACTTCACTGAAGGATCTGAACATTAAAAAATAATTAATTTGCAAACCATTTGGTTAGTATGAATCCTTGTCCACCTTTAGGGAACTTCATCCTTTCGTTAACCATTTTTTTCTGTATTCTCAACAAGCTGAAAGAGTTATATTTACCGTAACAAAGATGCATATAGCAGGACCGATGGACTGGTAACATCGCCTTGAGGATGCTGAGTTATCGCCACATAGCTAGCGAAATTATTTATTGTTTCTGTAAACAGCGACAACTGAGCTAATAAACACAAATACAAACAAGACCGCGTTACCTACAGCTAAACATCTAGAACAGCCATTCATGCCTTCAGTCAAAAGCATTCCATTTCGCTTTCCTTCAGTCATGCTTCGCTTGTTCCGTTACACATTCTACGGCTGATGAGCTTGTCTTGTTTTGTTAGCTTAGCTATATGTGTTTATGTCTGTGTGGGTTGGTCCTCTGTTTGCTGCACGAGCGGTTGTTGCATGTTGTTACTGTTGTTTTGGTTGGTAGTTGTCGTTGTTTTTGCTGCGCAGTAGTGCATGAGCATTCAGTAACTCATTCATTTCGGTAATATTATTGTTATTTGTCGTTTCATAATGACAACGCACACAGATTCATTTGAAAGTGTCTCTTTTGTTGCTATTGTTTGTCGAGTACACCTCTTGAACTTTATAGCTGTTTCATGGTTGCTTGGCAAAAATGCTATGTATCTGTATAATACTTATTCATATGTGGGTGTGACATTCAACTTTTATGAAATCAAATAAATAAGCTTTTCGGCTTTATTAATATTTTCATAAAATTTAATAGAATGAAATTGAAATTAGACTCAATGGAAAAATAAGGACTTTTCTTTATTTAGACAAATGCCTATTTGGTGGAAAAAGTCAATATGAAATGGTTCTTTCTTAAAGATCTTTTTCATTCCGCTAAAGATTGCCATTCCATAAAATTCTTCAATTTCAACATATAAAATGTCTTTAATATTCCCAAAAACGAAATTTCGTGAGAACTAACTTTT
This sequence comes from Bactrocera correcta, assembly GCA_027475135.1. Taxonomy (NCBI): domain Eukaryota; kingdom Metazoa; phylum Arthropoda; class Insecta; order Diptera; family Tephritidae; genus Bactrocera; species Bactrocera correcta. The sequence goes on along the minus strand of CM050323.1, from coordinate 141,027,430 downwards.
TGAAGCAATATATTCATTAAATTTTAGGATTTAGACACAGCCTTTTTTTCTAGAGAATTTGATTTCTGATATTCAACATAACAATAGCGAACCCCAGACAATAGTCGAATATAACGTTAAGTGTAAGAGCCGTTTCCAAGATGAAAATTTTGACATTAGGGTCTTTAAGTAAGAAATAGTTGCCTGTATGAGTAGTAAAATTAATTGGCTGAGCTGTGTAAATATCAGAAGGTTGTTGTGCCATTCTAAAATGAGGATGAAGAATAAACAATGCTCTGTATCAATCATGTTATGTATATATTATCATAATTTTGTTATTTGAATTTTGAAAGCACTTTTTGATGTTGATATTCTGAATGACGAATAGTTCACCTCCCACTAAACTGAACGACCATCTGGCATTGCTAAGGACCAGTAGGTCTATGAACAGCGTGATAGCCGATCTATAACCTAACTTATCCCTGGGTAAAGAAAAAAATGAATATAAAATACTGTTTTACATATATACGAAATCATAAACGATATTCCGAAAACGGAGCAAAATTTCTTTTTCAGTACACAATTATTATTTCTTATACCATCGGTTTGGAGAAACGTCTTCGATTAGCGGTAATTTATATACTATATTATAATTAATAATAATTTTTTGTAGTAAGACCAATTCCGACATTCAGTAGGCTAACTTTGAAAAATAGAGATCATTGATTTCCTCATGACGAACTTTGCGAAAATATTAATTTAGTCATATGACTTGAGGAGGACAGTGTTAAGGGAACTGGATATTTATATATAAACAGTAATAACTCTGTTCACAAGTAAAACTAATTATATGACCCGAGTTATTATTTTTTTTTATTGAAGAAACTTTTCGCAGCCAATATTTGTCTAACATATACGCTGTTTTCGACAATTCTCCAGCCTGCTGGATGGCAGTGAAAGTACAACGCCAGGAGAAGGCGAACCCGATTCCCCAATCGATGACGATGGAGCAGACTTTCCATTTCCCGACCATGAAGAAGTTTGAATAGCAATTATTCGTCTGAAGAACAACAAAGCGGCGGGGGCCGATGGATTGCCAGCCGAACCATTTCAGACACGACAGCGAAGAACTGATAAGGAGCATGCATCAGCTTCTTTGTAAAATATGGTCGGACGAAAGCATACCCAACGATTGGAATTTAATTGTGCTCTGCCCAATCCACAAAAAAGGATACTACACAATCTGCGCCAACTACCGTGCGATAAACCTCCTCAACATCGCGTATAAGGTTCTATCGAGCGTATTGTGTGAAAGGTTAAAGTCCACCGTCATCAAACTGATTGGGCCATCAGTGTGTGTGTCAGATATTCACCATGCGCCAAATCTTGGGAAAAAACCCGTGAATGGAGAATCGAAAACAATGTCAGCCTGGAAATTCAACGCAGAATAATAGCGGGATTCTGTAACCACCCTCTAGTCTCTATTTGAGACATTTTGAGGTAAAGTCTCAATTTATGAGTAGTTACTATTCACTAAACAGTCTCTGACGATCGTCTGGCAAAATCGTTTTAAGTCTAAAAAATTGTCTCTCACTTAAAATCTCAAATTTAGAGACTTGAGACTGTATCACAGTACAGAATCGCACGGTAACCCTTGCCAACAGGTGCTACTTTTGACTGAGTAAAAAATACAAACTTTATGTGGAACTCATTATTCCCGTCCTGCTGTGTAGTGCAGAGGTATGGACAATGACAACATCTGATGAGCCCGCATTAGGAGTTTTCGAGAGGAAAGTTTTGCGAAAGAAATCGCATTCGATGAAACGATGAGCTGTATGAGATATACGACGACATTGACATAGTTCAGCTGACTAGGTCATGTTGTCCGGATGGACGAAAACACCCCAGCTCTGAAAGTGTTCGACGCATTGCCCGCCGGGGGAAGCAGAGGAAGAAGGAGACCTCCATTCCAATTGGCGCCACGTAGCTAAAAGAAGAAACTACTGGCGCGCGGTTGTTAACTTGGCTATAATCGCATAAGCGGTGTCTACGCTCAAGCTGAACTGCTCAAATAGACTGGTAGCGATTGCCATGAGTCCTTAGGTTAAAATGTCTTTTGATGTTTAATTGTGCTGCAGTTTTTTTTTTTTTGGGTGGTACAACTTCTTTCCGAGCAAAAAAAGCATTTTTAGTTGACTCTTGGCTTCAGGCAATACCATACTTCATCACAAGCCGTTAGATACAAAATACTGGTTTACCTGTGTGAAGTGAACGTTAAGATAAAAATGTGTTGGTAAGGAATAGGTTGGCGTGACATCTGACAAACATATTCAATAACATTGGCGTCATTGAACAAACAACATCACATTTTTTCATTGAGTTGAAAATGTGAAAATTTCTACCCAAAAGTGAAGATTTGCGGAAAGTATTAATTTTTTGTTCCCATTTGAAGAAAAGTTCTACAGAGTCCCATCGAATGCTTTTTGATCAAGCAACATGCAAAAGATGCAAAAGAATGGCTTAGAGATAATGATTTTGAGTGAGAAATAATGAACATAAAATACCACCAAACAAGTTTGAAGATGCCACTATTGGATGAAGATGATACTTTGATTTAAACAAAGTTTGTAAAATAGGTGCCTCATGAATTGAACGAAAGACAAGTGGAATATAAAAAAACATTTGTGAAATTTTGCTTCAACGACACAAAAGAAAATCTGCTTTGTATCGAATTGTCACTGGCGATGAAGAATTTATTTAAGAATACTAACCATAAATTAATCCCGGACAACTTTGTTATACGAAAATGCGCCTGAACACAAGGCAAAATTTGCTTAGAATACAATAATAGCATTTGGCTGGAAGCTGCTACTCCACCCATCGATGTCTGATTGGTTTGCTTCAAAAGACGAACATTTCTATTAGCATGATATCCATAAATTGCCAGAAAGGTGATTAAAATGTGTGAAAAGCAATGGTCAATACTTTGAATAATTCTTTCTACTTTCCCATCCAAAATTAGTATTTCATTTTCACAAATGAACGCTCATTTCCGTTAAACATGGTACTCTTTCCATTTTGAGAGGAGTGTCTTATTTGAGGCATTTTCATAAGTAAAACTGTTTTGAAATTTTTAGAATAAAAATGAGTAGCATTGAAAGTACCGATTCTACCACTTTAATGAAATATCGGAATATTTCCTTTGTGGTTGCTTTTACGTCAGACTTTTTAATAAGAGATCAAAGATAGCGAGCAAAGAAACGTCGAGTCGATGACGGCTAATAAAAACTGTGTGTCATTATAAAATATGCTATAAGAATGGTTGCGTTCAATGTAAGTAGAGTATTTTTTCGCTTTCATGCAAACAATTTTTATGAGAAAATGTTTAAGGTATCAATAACTTATACAAATTCTATAAGAAACCGTAACGAAATCATTTTCCCACCTTAAACGTGGGTCGCAGCTTTCCTTCTATACAAAAGTGGTCTTCTCATAGACCTTATGATATTGCATTACATTTGTATTATATTTTGGCAACATAGTCACACATTTTTATAACCTCCGCAGAGCGTCAAGCAACGCCACTTAAGCTGACCTAAGTATCAGTTTTCGGTTGCGGCAGTCTTATTTAATAACCATCGCAGTCCAGCACCTACAAAGCACTTTTGTTCACTTTTTATTTTTGCCATAATCAGGCTGCCTCTTTCACTTCACACTTACATGCGTTTTTGCAGTCAATTGATTTTTAGCTCTTCCGCAGCCGTTAGCACCTTGCTTGCTCAGCCGGGCATTTCGGGTACCACCTTCACTTGTTCGTCGATAAAAGTTTGACATACTCGAATTTATTTTCGGCCAACGACAGCTGGCCGGAACATTTCGTGGGGTCTGGTGTCACTTTTATTAGCTCAATTCTGTCAACGCGTGTTTCCGGCATTGGAAAAAAGTGCCGCATTTTCGCAGCACTTTATGAGCCAGCATAAACGCAATAAAGTGGCCTGTCAAACAGCCACGCAACGGCACACATTCGTAAGCATCTACACGTACCGTTAAGCGCGCGAGTGCCTGCTTATGCCGCTCAAATGTTACATATGTCGAGCATGCATGGTATGTCCTTATGTCGGATTTGTCAATTTGATTGCGACACTTCAATAAAGTTTTTTTATGTTTCCATTATTCGCAGATTTTTCATCATCATCAACGCCCGCAATATCAAAGACAACAACAACAACAGCGGCGTCGGTAAAAATAATTGGCATAAAAAATCAGAAGCAGCAGCATCAATCACTGGCGCATAGCAGTCCGAGAGCGATCAAAATGCCAAGAGCTTACATTAATTTGACTTTTTTGATATGTGTACATTAGGGTGATACTTACAAAAATAAACGAATTGAAAGTGAAAGCTCTGAGAGAAATTTTCAATAATTCGGTAAGTTATTGAACTAAAAACCTTTGGTAACGCTTTTTAGAAAATATTTAAACTGAGAGCTTCTTTAAAATTGCACAGTTTTCTAAATAAAATAACATGTTTTATGCTAGTGTTAAAAATATCAGGTGGCAACTCTCAAAAAGTGAAATCGCGGACAATAGAATTCCTTTGATTTCTTTAGTTTGAAGCGAGGGGCATAATAATTCGTTGACTTATAATAATAATTTGTAAAAAGGTGACAACGCTCCAGACTAATTTTAAATAAATTATATCAGATTTTCATTCACAAATTGAACGGTTCTTAAATAATAATTCAGTAACTGTATACATTACATTATATATTTTTAAACAGGTGGCAACCCTTAACAAAACTTATTTTCGCATAAAAACTTACTGTTAATTCTTCAATTTTTAGTTTTCACCGAGAATTATTTTTCCTTCAATTTTGTTAAATATTTACCACACAGGTGGCAACCCTTCTCATTATTATTATTTTTTTTCTATATCTTCTATATTTAATATTCCTCTCTATGGTACATAAAAATGCAATTTTAATTTGTTTTCTTTCAATAGTATTTCTTATTTCCTCCCACCCTCGCATTAACGTCCATATTTGCTTGTATAAAATCGTGCGTGCCAAGCAGTCTCAGTATGCATAAGTAGTATTTTTTTGTACCCACATGTTATTTACCCAACTGCACGACTTACATTTAAGTGATTGGTTGTAAGCGCCTGACTTTATGCTACACACTCGCAACTACAGTACAGTTACGGCTGCTTGCTGTAATCAATGCAGCACACTCGGCCGTCTCGTATACACACACTCATAAAAAGGTACATTGTTTACATGTGCACGTGTGTGTTTTGTTTCATATGTGTTGCTCGTTTGGTGTTGGCGCTAATAAAAATTTCATTAAACTTGACCCGCTGCCAAATGCGAACGCCAGTTATTACAACTATCCACATTTCGCAGAGGCAACTGGCAACTTCACCGCCACAAAAGCTGCCACCGGAAATGGTCAGCAATGAAACGAAATGAAATTTCCAGCATTCATAAGCAGCCAACTAGCCCGCCGCAGTCAACAAAGCCCCGCCAATTTTTCGACCGCGCAAACTTCTTCCACACTGTGGCAGCAGCTGCAGTAACAATGGCCGCCGCAGTAGTGACATTAAAGACGCAAACACTGCCAATCTGTTAGCTGGTTAAATGAGCGCCCGAAGCGCCCTTTGCACTTGTCACCTCGCTCTCCCTCTCTCTCACGGTTAGCGCGCCTCTGCCAGCTTCAGCGTCTGCCTGACGCATTCATGCCGTCTGCTGCGAGTGCACAGTTTTCACATTTTAAATCATTTATGACCGTTCACGACATTTTTGTGTGCCGTTCAAATGAAATACGCACTTCTTCGTCCTTTTTTCGGTGTTTTCGGCACTTTTTAGCTCACTCCCTGCCATTCGGTCACTCGATTAGTTGGTCGTTTGCGCGCTGGCTGGTTGGTTGGCTGTTAGCCGGCTTGGTTGAGCGAAACCAGGTCATCTGGTTAAATGTCGTAACGGATATTGGTCATATAATTCGATTTAAACCGATATGATTGCTGGCGTTCGCTTGACTGGAAGCGGTGACGTTGGCAATCATAAAGTGTGACTGAGCAGCTAGTAAATCCCCAAATATTTACATGAATATTGTAATTAAATGAAAATTTGTGAAGGGTTTAATTCTGCTGATAGCAAATTTGAGGAGACAGAGTTGCGTTAACCGCTATAAACTAGCAGCAAATATTATTTGTACAAGGAAACTATATTACGTAGTGCAATGGAATAGAAAAACGGGTGTTATATCTTTCGTTTTCATTCTTTATTATTGAGCTCTGAGTTATTAATTTTGTTCGTAAGGACTCAGGAAGATTATGCGAATAATATTTCGAAGAGGAATTCGAAGTATAAATTTAAGAAGGAAGGAAGATGGAATTGATATCGAAATGCGTGCATTTGTTGTCAGACATACAAACCGAAAAGTGATTGTAGTGTCCGCAAGGTCCATGCACCATATTGGTTTCCACCACTTCATATAATCTGGATCTTTCTCTACATCGGGAATTTCCGGAGAAATGAATTCATCAATTTGATCTGGGGTAACCATCATCCAAAGAAGAATGTGTGCGTGCGGAAAACTTCTAACATCCAACAGCACCACATACACGTTGCTTCAAGATAAAGTCAATCAAACATCGTAACTGCTGTTTGAAAAGTCGCGCTGTGACATCATGACGATCGCTTACAGATTAACCGCGATCCATAATTCCGCACGTATGTCACCGCATCTTGGGAAAACTTCTTGCCTTGCCATGCCTTGGGCTAACATACTTTGATGGCAAAAAGAACGCCGACCGATATTAGAGCGACTTCTTGGTGGCTTCGTAACAAATTTCAATCTGCAATTGACATCTTTGTGTAAAACACATGTAAAGTTCTCTCTGAATAATTTTCAATCATTTTTTGTTTGAATAGCCGGAATAAAAAAGCAAGCGACCGAAATTGAACTATTCAAATGATTTACAAATCAAAATATTGAAATACAACACCAACAAAAATTGAAAAAAAATTGTATAGAAAAAGTTACTTTTTGGAATCATCAAATTTTCCGACTTTTTATGAAAAGTGTAAGATAATTTTATTTCTAAACCTTCCATGATCCACAACGAACAATACCTGAAAATTTCATAAATATTGGTTCAGCCGTTCTCTTAGCGTCACTAACTAACCAACATTCATTCGTTTGTATGAGAAAAAGAAAAGGGCTGTTTTTAGGCTGTTTCCGGCAATTATTCAAATTTTTCTGTCCATAAAAACCATCCTTGAACCTTAACGAACATTTTAAAAAAAGAATTACCTAATTTGGTTCAGTCGTATGAGAGTTATTTGCGTACATACAGTTTGGCGATTCATTTTTATTTATATAGAAGATAGAAGATATGTAGATATGTAGATATAGATTACAAAGTTTGAACTTTGAACTTTCCTTTTTTCGGAGTAGTTCAGTTCTTTTCCAACTTTTAATTCAAGTTTATTGAACTTAGTGGTAAGTGAATTTGGAACTTTTAAGTTAATTTTCTTCAAAGAATTCGGAGAAGTACAATTAAGTGTTCTATTAAATACTCCGAATTTTAAATTTGCCTTATCTATTCTCCGAAACACTTTATATATATATAATATTTGAAACGCTAATTTTGAGCCTTGATTGCTTTTCTCTAAAGAAGGTTATAGAGGATCGCCGATAGTCTCATATAATATTGTAAAATAAATGAAGGTTCACGTTTTAATACTATTTAGTTATGTTTTATTTTGTTTAAGAATATAACGGTTTGACTTAAGATCGGACTTGTAAAAATAAGCAAAATGAATACCGTTTGAACTAAAAATTTTCTAACATTTACTTAAAGATATTCCTAAATAGAAAGCATGTCAATCATCTATCCGTGAAAAACTGCTACTCCAAATTGCGTTTTGATTTTATATGTCCCCAGAAAATATGTAAGGCGTGCTTATCAGAAGTGATATGAAGTATTGCCGGTAAATTGTGTATTGTAATTGTGCAAAATTTAAAGCGACAAAATAATACTCATAAACTTTTTAAAAAAAATGATCCTCAGGTTCAGGTAGGTGATTTTATGGCAGCCATTCTGTAACACAAGAAAATGTTTAAAATGAGAACTAAATTTATATATGCGATCTTACACACTTTGTTTCTTCTCCAGAACTGTCTTTGTAAAGCATGTAATAGACAACAGTTGTGTAAAATGTTTTTATCTATTTATTGAAAGAAAGAAAACCGGAGAATAAATTAACTGAAAAATCGGTTGCAAGAGAGGTATGTAATATTCGTCCTATATAGGCGATTTCGGCAAATTAATAACAGAATATTTATATGCCCTTATCTATTAAATTTCATTCGGATATTTCAAACACTAACGGAAAAATGTATATAATCCATAAAAAATAAGCGTTGCCTTAAAAGTTATTGGCTTGTAGCCGGTCTCGGCCAATATTCTCTTAGGCAAATATACTCAGAATAAACTATAGAATATTTCCCGTAAACGCCCGTTTCCGTTTCTCCGTTTCCTTGAGTCCCGCTCTAATGGAGTTCCGTGTAAATTTAATACTTATACTGGGTTTTCCAATTAGGATGACATGATTTCCAAGTATCGTTTCGTCCATTTTTAATATGTGATGATCTGTAATTATTTATTGCATTGAGCAAGGTTCAATTATCAAAGATACACTCAAGAACAACGTTTACAAATCATACAATTCTACTAATCGTTCTCCATTTGTAACCTTTTGTGCGCTGTGTCATTTTATGGTCGTAATAATCGTCCACTTGTGATCGGTATTCGTCGAATTGTTGCAAATTTTGTGCGTATGTTTTCTTTACATAATGTTCAAGTGCCAATAAGACAAGGAACTGCTCGGAGTAGTGAAAATGTTGCTGCATTTCAGGCAAGTGTTGCTAAAGATAGCACTCAAGAACTGAAGTCAATGGAACACCGCGCATATTGTGATTTTACTGGTGTTGTCTTGGAACAACTTGAAAATAATGACGATGCTTTTAAGAATATCATCTTTTCCTAAATTGCTCACTTCCATCTGAGTGGTGGTGTCGATTCTGTTGCGAAGAAAATCCACAATTAATTCATGAACAACCGTTACATTCACCTAAATTGACAGGTTTGATGGTTTTTGATCTATTGAAATCATCGGTCTTTACTTTTTTCGAAATGAAATTGGTCAATGAGATCGATGATAACCAACTTTTTATGGCCGCAGTTAGAAGAAGTTGAACTGGACAACATCTGGTTCCGACAAGGCGATGCTACGTGCCACACGACACATGCAACAACCAAATAAATGCGAGAAAAGTTTGGAGATTCGATTATTTCAAGAAATTATGACATTGAATGGCCTACAAGAAGTTGTGATTCAACGCCATTCGACTGCTTTTTGTGGTGATATTTTATGTTACTCGTTATTAGTAATAAACCAGACTCTCTTCAAGTTTTAGAAGTCAATATTGGACGTGTTCATACGTGATATACCACTTAATTTAACGGAAAGTGGAACTCAAAATTTGGATTCGTCGATTTCGTTACTGTAAAAGACGTCGCGGAGGTCCTTTGAAATATGTTATATCCAGAACATAATAGTATCGATTTTAATTCACATTAAACAAGAAAATATTTTAATATACTTACTAGTTAGTGTGTATTTTTTATGCCGTGCCAAAAATTTGTAACACCCAAAAGGAAGCATTGGAAACCGTACAAAGTATAGATATATGTAAATGATCAGTATGTTGAGCTGAGTCGATTTAGCCATGTCCTTCTGTCTGTCCGTCTGACTGCATATATACAAACTAGTCCCTCGGTTTATAAGATATCGTTTTGAAATTTTGCAAACGTCATTTTCTCTTCAAGAAGCTGCTCATTTTTCGGAACTGCCGATATCGGACCACTGTAAAATATAGCTGTCATACAAACTGAACAAATAGTTACTAAAAGAAACGCACCTGTGAAGGGTATATTAGCTTTGGTGCAGCCGAAGTTAAGTTTTTTTTTTTTGTTTTTTTTTTTTTTAAGAAATTATTCACTCTTGTTGACAACCCCTGCTCTTGCCACCCGAACCCACACGCAAAATAATCCTCAACAACAAATTGACGCTTATTAATAACGACAGTAGGAAACTGTGGACAAAATGGCTGTGACAAGGGTGCCTCTAATGACGACGCCGACAAGTCAACAGTAATATACGAAAGATGTGTGCGCCAATAGCGCCCACCAGCAATTGCGACACTATTTCTAATATGTATGGATATGAGCTTCTCTTAATATTTATTTTGGTTATTGCTTTTTTTGTTATTTCCACTCGGTCAAAACAAATGAGCAATGACGCGTTGGACTTACGGTGGCATGTTGCAAAGCGCTTCGGCTCGATGTCTGGTTACTTCAAGATTTCCAGCAAATAACACTGGCCTACAAAACACAAAAAAAATGTTTGGTTTGGTGCAGCTCTGTGCGCATCAGTAGTCGGTATAGTGGGTAAGATGAACCAGATTCCCGCTACTAGATTTTTTTCTTCTTTCTTATGAACAAGAGCTGATATGGAAAATGTGACTTGTTTTCTTGTATCAACTCAAAAGATACATCCAAAAACAGGTATAAAATCTTAGGCACCAAAAGTGTAGGCCAGTGTAAGTAATAAAATATTCGTGAGTATATTTGCTTAATTTTCGACACACACACATACACAGTTGATACTTTCCGAATGGTATTACGTGTGCTCAGCGGTATATTGTTATTGTGGTCGTTTTTGGTACGCAAAATATTTTATGGTAAGATCAAAGCCAAGCAGGGCAGGAACAATCACTTGCTACATGCTCTCCCGTTCTCTCAGAAGAGTGCAAATATATTACTTTAACGCGTTATTTTTGGCTTCTATAAAAAACAAATTTTTCTTCAACTAACTACTAAGATATATTTGCTTTGCCTAAACCACGATAAGAAAAGTGGGTGGCAAAAAGGGAACCAAAAAATTCCAAGTATGCAAGTGCAGATATGTAGAAAAGGGCTCGCCTAACGGTCGGTTAACAATGGGTTCGTAGTGAAATCGATGCGCCAGTCGTTGGCGAAATCGATTGCAATAAATCAATCAGCGTGTGAGCGCGTCGGGAAGGGCGTAAACAAACTAGGCAGTGAGTGAGACGCGTGTCTAAGATATTTCACTGGAGATAAAGTGTCTGGGCAGGAAACGTGACAGGAAGGAAACGGAAGCACTTACTTACTCTTACATACACATACAAACGGGATTCACCAGTGCGAGCGCTCAAATGAAAAAGTCTACTGTAGCAACGTAGACCAAAGCAAAATAAAAGAAAGTGAAGCAAGACAACAGAAATATTACTTCTAGCCCGAAGTTAAATATTTAAAAAATGTTGCACCATTAATTTTCAGCTGATGTGCGAAGCAGTCACTGCAAGGCCAATCTCTATTGACTTATCGAAGGCGAACACTAACGGATTTTCCGGGATATATACATAATTTTTTCTTGGAGTATATTATAGAGGCACAAAAGAAAAACTGATTTCGGCTTAGGAGTGAATGAGACTCGTGAGAAACTCAGGTAACATATACGTAGCTAGTATGAAAAGAAAAGGCAGAAAAAACGCATAAGTTATGTTGAAGACACCAAAAAAAATTCTCAAAAGTATTATAAATCTGAAGTCATAGGGTTACTAAGTTTCACACTTAAGGAGTTAGGGGTAGTTAGAATTTTCAAAAAGTTATTTTTTTTTGGCATTTTCGTTAAGTGTTTAAAAAATATTTCCTGAAAAATTCACGTTGATTCGATAATTAGTGTTTGAGTTATTCGAGGAATAAGAAAGGGAGCTCGAGCACTTCAAAGCGCTAGTGTGAAACTTTAAATGCGTTTTTCTCAAAACTATGTTTTTTGAATCGGTGACAACTGTAACTCTAAAACCATTCAGTAGATTTTAATAAAATTTATACAGCTTTTAAAATAGATAATAAACTCGGGCTTGATCGAAGGTTTATTATTTTTTCGAAAATTTTTTTAAGACCAATTAACTGTTAATTTTTCGCAAAAATTTAGGAAAAATTTTCTGAGGCCACCATTTTGCTAATTTCGAAAACGAAAAATTTCCGATTGTTTTTAGATGAATCTCCAAGGACTTATGCTTTTCGCCGCAAGTACCTTTTTTTGAAACAGGGTCAACACAAACAACTATAACTTCGGAAATAAATTTTTTTTTGAAAATTTTCGTGACTTCAAGTTAACACATCCTGTAATAATCCCATATTACTACTTTTGTAAAAAAAACATGATTTAGTAGCAAAAAAAAAAATCTGACAACTCTCATTTTTTTGTGCCTCTGCCCCTTAAACCCGTTACACAAAAATTTTCCACCACATTTTAGCAGTTTAACTGAGCTCTCAATTGCAATCACTTTGGCACGAACTGAAAGTGTTGTATGTAGCACTTGCTAGTGGCGAGATTCTTCTGGTATAAAGCAAGTACCTTCTCTAATAGTATAAAATTATTCTATATACCAAATTTTGTAAACAGTTGTGAAAGCACGCGCACATTGTAAATAAAACACAAAATATTTAGTTATTCATCAACAATTATTTTGTCGCCTTCAAAGTAATTCCCTTTAGATACAATACACTTATTCCAACGATTTTTCAGTCCTTAAAATATTTTCATAAGCACTTTTTGGGATGTCCCTCAGCTCTTTCAGCAAATTTTGTTTTATCTCCTTAATGGACTGAAAACGGGTTCCAGGGAGCGGAAATTTCAGTTCGGTGAACAAGAAAGAATCAAACGGAGCCAAATCTGGTTGATCAATGGTATTCATCACGTTTTTGGCTTTAAATTCAGTCACAATCGTGGCTCGATGTCATTGTTCATGATTGTTCTTTCACCGGCCGTTAAAAATAGACATATATAACACCTTATTAACCGTCTGTCGAATATTGCGGACATGTTTGCGTTCCAACTCCTAAAACCAGAACGAGTCGAGCAAAAACGTTTTTCATTAACAAAATATCCACCAAAATTATACAATAACCTTCCAGACGATTTTCAAACACTATATCCATCACTTTTTTCATATCTTCAGCAACTAAAGAGGTCGCAGGTCGTCCAGAACGAGGCATGTCTTCAACGATCTCTCGACCGTCTTTGAGGGCTTTGTTCCACAAATTACAATTTCCGGATGTTTGTAAGTGAAAGGGCGAACTATCCCTTACTAGGGTTGTGCACTGGGCTTGGGGCCCACCACGTGACAGACGCCCCCAATGAAAAGTAAAGTGTTTCGATGAATTTGTTTCGACTCTGTAAATTTATTACATTTGCTGTCGCACGAAGAGTGAATGAGTGCCGCCTATCAAATGCAATATTTTAAATTTGTTGACTAACAGAATTCCAAATATTTTTTGTCTGTACATTTTTACCACGATGTTTGTAACACACAAACGGAAACGTAGGAGACCCTATAAAGTATAAAAGTATACTATATGTATAAATTTTAAGATATCGATCTGAAATTTTGTTTCCGTTCTCTTGTCACCAAGGATCTACACGTAGCTGCCATAATTGGATAACTATCTTACACAAACCTTTAATTTGACATTTGAAATTCGCTCAGAATATGATCCAAGGCATAGCTAAAATTTCTGAGGATATTGTTCAGACCAGACCTGCTATAACTACCATTTAAACTAACCTATCAAAATGAACATACAATTTTTTATATATTTTTATGCTTTACAAAAGACACTTGTGAAGGGCATTTTAGCTTTGGTGCAACTGAAGTTGACGTTTTTCTTGTTTTTAGTTTTTTTTAAATGAGTTAAAAGCCAATCAACTTTCATATAAACTTATTTCGTATTTGTTAAATTGTTCAAGAATTGTTATAATTTCTGTGCCTGAAGTTCACAGGTGACCGAAGTTGAGCGAATGAGGATAATTTCTGGTGGTATTTCCTTTGCTTTGCTTTGTGATCACAAATGTAATTACTTTTTAAGATTAATAATTTCGTATACAACAATGACAAATGTTTTTATGCGGCATAAAATTCGTTAGCAATAAATTTCTTTACCTACAACAAAACTAATATGCGAAGCTGAATAATCAGCAAGTACCGACCGTTTTTCCAAGCGATGTTTGGCCAATTTTATTTCTGAACAACAACAACCCCTACACCAGTTACGACTCTAGTCACAACACAAACACCGCTTTTTATGCCACTCGCTCAAAGAATCATAACCCGTTATATTTATGAAACCTAAAATTTCACTATAAACTCTAATATTCCCATTCGAAATGCACTGGAATATCTAATAACCGAGAAATGCGCTTGCGAAATTGCAGCAGTGAAAATTACTGCCATCACGAAATGACAGTTAAACGGCAGAAAATCAAGATGAAATGAAAGTACAAAGATTGCTAACAGCATAAAGTTTGGCTGGAAATGACGTGCCGCTAAAGGCTGGGAGCGGCATTATGAATAACTTAGAAGCCGGGAAGCAGATAAACGGAGCTGCTTGGTGGCTTGTTGCGCTTCACTCGCATAATAGCGGTTTGCTGTTTATGCGCACACTAACACCCAGTTGCAGCGTTGTAGAGCTGTGGAGCAGCAATCAACGAAAAATTATCGGCGTTGATGGAGTGCAGCAATTTATATTGCCGAGCAGTGAGATGGAGCGCGTGCCAAGTAGCAGCACTTGAAGATGAAGGGTGTGAGGCATAGTTTACGATTATAGCTAGAAATGCGAGACTTTTAATTTTCCTGCCTGACTGGCATTGCACTATCTGCGGCATAACAATCTTGCCACAGCGTTGACAACTTGTAGATGCCCCTCAACGGTTCTCCAAGCTACGCTTTTCGGCGACTCATGTCGATTGAAAGCATTTACAATTGTTCGCATGTGTATGTGTTTGTGAGTGAGGGGAAACAACAGCAGCGCGTGAAGGCGGCAAATACTTGGCAGCTTCCGCGCGAGCGCGCAAAATGGCGAAAGCGCGAAAAAAGCGTTAACAGCCGAATAAGTGCACCAGCGGATATGCATGCGCTTATACATATGTACATATATTTATAAACATAACTGTATGTATGTGATCATGCAGCTGTAAGCACGTCATTATTAGTTGTGGCAAGGAATTGTGTCACTGGCGGTGGCACCGCGCAGCGAACAATGTGGAAATATTAAAAAATTGCTGTGTTTTTGTATGGATAAGTGCATATGTATATCGGTAAATATAATATATACATATGTATATACTGACTACCATATAATATATATATATTATATGCAGGGCAAATCGAAATATATGCATATAAAATATTAGGGTGGTATGAAATCCGAAAATCGGAACATTGCTGCACCGAAGTTAACAAACATTTTCAGGATAGGCTGAAGAGAAAGAAGACATTGTTCCATCCAGGTGGATATCTCGACCAGTTTTTCATGCTTTCTTTTTAGAACGATTGGTATATTTTTTATATTAGTCCGCAGGGTCGACGATTATTGCTTCATACACATTCTAATTTTTTTTTCTTTTGAAGTAGCTTTCTCTTGAGTACTGATACTGATCTGGAAAATACGGCAAGTAGTGGAACTACTCGGAGTCTAATTCATGTAAAAGTTTTGCGGATTTGTGACACGCTGAGATGAACGACTGCGAGTGCCCACAACATACACTTCGTATAAAGCTTTCGGGTACTAAAACATTCATGAGCGTCCAAAACATTTTTCTAAGGTCTCTTTTGGACCACCCACTGTGTACTCGTATGGTTTATAAAGTGCTTAGCCTATAATGGTTGTCTGGCGCAGAGATAGACTCATAATACATTATCCGAAAGGTTTGATCTAACTACAGAATAATATAGCTTACTTGAAAATGAGTACCTGAAAAAGTAAAAATTTTTTTAAGGAAGAATATTGTCTTATGTGGATCTATGAGCACAAGGTCGAGATAGTTCACCAACTGGAGGAAAATCGCCAACCACTAAGTTGACCGGATCAAGACTCAAGAACACTGGAAGGAAACCAAATGCAATTGGATATAAATATTTGGTCTTCACAAAAGGAGTTCTTTTTTAGGAGATTTCAATAGATTCATGGAAATGAAGGCTATTTATAGCGGTACCCACAGGACACGGCAGACTCTAGTATCCCAGGCATAATAAACATTTGGACAAGGGGAAACTATTAAATCTTCGAACTCGTGGATAAGATATCGGCACATCTGTACCTTGAATGTGCATTGGTTGAAAGTAAACGGGACGAGCTGTTTGCAAGGAAGCATATAGTATATAATCTGCATTACCCCAAGCACGATGCCACGGTTGATTCATGAACTGAAAAAGATGAGGTAGAAAAGGCGTATTATTAACTAAGCGGCAGAACACACATCGTCTTCTATCTTTCTATCGGACTTTAATAATTCAATGTACCTCAGTTTCGAGGGAAAATATAAAAAGTCAATTTTAGTGGCTCGACGTTGAGTATTGAGAGAAATATTTTGAATTTGTAGACTTAAGCTGCATACTTAAGTCATCCCACTTTACTTCAGCACTTTGTATAGTATTTTTCCATCAGCGTTAAACCAGCGACCCCGCTTAACATTTACAACTTTCCTTCAAAAAATGCCATAAACAAAGACATGCAACACAACAACACCGTCTACATATGTTGACTGCATGTACGAGCGGAGGATGAACTTATTTAAGTGCTGTTGCATAAAAATAGTGGAAAATCGCAAAGAACCCTCCACACAACATAACTTGACATGAAACCCTTAGCATAAATTAACAATAAAAAAAAACCAACAAAACACCGTGCCACACTCGGAAGAAAGCGAAAGGAAAGCATAAAAATTATGGCACACATCAAAGGACCCTCTCTTATATATGGAGCCAAGAAAAATGGCGAAACAAGAAGGAAGCGCTTAACTTAAAAGCGGAAAACGAAATTTGAGAAGAAAATAAAATAAAATAAAAATTTGAAAGGATAATGTGTTGGTGACAGGCTTGACGAGTTTGTAAGAGAAGTTCTTCCTTCAATTTATATAAAACTTATTTATTTGTTCTTTCTTTTGGGTTTGCATGTATTTGCGCTTGTCAATTACCTAATCCCTTGCACAACGTCTAAATTATGTATATGTGGTGAGCTGGTTGGCTCACCTTTCACCTGTTGCAGGCAATGCTCGTTTAATAATTTAAGGTTTCTTTTCAGAAATTGTAACCAGAGACACGGTATAAACAGCGCTGGGGTTGGACCATTCCATAGCGACGTCTTGCTTTAAAAGTCCATAATGGGGAAACTTGAGAGTAATACATGCGGCACCTATTAATAGAGCCTGAAGATATATGGCTGCGAAAGCTGCTGTCTGACACGAACACTCCGAAATCCTTGCCCGCTTTAGCCGCATTCCACATTATATGGACTACTGTCCATATCGCCTACTCTAATGCTGATGCTATTTCTCTACGCTTTTACATAAGATGGGTGTGGATGGGGAGG
Source organism: Bactrocera correcta (assembly GCA_027475135.1). Lineage (NCBI taxonomy): Eukaryota > Metazoa > Arthropoda > Insecta > Diptera > Tephritidae > Bactrocera > Bactrocera correcta. The sequence continues at coordinate 141,009,930 of CM050323.1, read as the reverse complement.
AGAATAATGCTTTTCTTATCATGATGGGTAGAGCAAATAGTCTCCAAGAGTTATTTCGAAAAACGAGGTTTGAAGAGTTCATCATAATTTCCCATTCTGCTTCGGATAATGTAATTTGCTGAGTGTTTTTAAGAGATCAAGTATGATGCTGATTTTATATAAATTTTTGGGGCTTAAACCCTTACATTTACAAATAAGAAAACTGTATTAAGAATAAAGGTAGAGAGATTCGTAAACACTAAAGCATCAGGCCTAGATGGCATCCCGAATAAGGCCGTAAACTTGCTAACTTAATACACAATGTTTACAAGAGATAGATTTTCCTAAAATTCGTATTAAAGAAAAAACAGCGACTAGTACTAATTCAAAAACCAAATAAACCCTTTATGCACGCTGGACACAATGTGGGAAATATTGGAGCTATAATATGTGTGTGGTTAGAACAAAACCTAAAGAGAATCAGCGGGCATAACCGAAAATCAATATGGTTTTCGAAGACAGAGGTCAATAACAGACACCATAAAAAGCTAACGGAGATCGAAAGCAATACCAGGTGGTTTAATGGTTACAAAAATATTGCGCGGTTGGTTGTTAAAAATGCCTTCAACTCGGCTTATTAGCAGTTTGTCGTAGAAACCTTAGAACAAAAGAAAACACACTCTATCTGTTGAGGATCATATCTACTACTACTACTATATGACACAGAAGACCTGACAACTACAAGGTGTGTTCCAAAGTAAACAGGACTATCGCCCCCTGGTGGCGCTATCTATATGCCGCCTGGTGCGTTAAAATCTGCTATACTTATCGATTGTCATGACATTTCATAGATTGGAAGTGAAATTTTAGCGTTTTAAGTGTCAGTATGTCTGTGTTATCGGTACGAAAATGAGCTTCAAACAAAGAGCTCACATTAAATTTAGTTTTAAAATTGGTGAAACTTTTACCGAAGCGTTTCAATTGATGAAACAAGTTTATTGCGATGATTGTCTATCCCGTAGCAGAGTCAAAGTGGTCGTGAGGACATAAATGACGATCAACATGTGGGCCAATTAAAATTCGCGAACTCCGGAAATTCGATCGAAACTGTACGTGAATTCTTTAAAAATCAGCCGAAATCCTTAACGAAATTCATGGAAATGGAATTGAACATCTCCAAAACTCGATTTATTGCATTTTTGCCAAACATTTGGGCTTACGAAAAGTGTGTGCACGGTTTGTTCCGCACAAAGTGACTGACGAACAAAAATTGCTCAAAATCTATCATTCGAAGAACGATTATTTGACCAAAAATCACATTTTAACCATTAACCACTCCCCGTATTCACCTGATATGGCACCGTGCGACTTCTTCCTTTGGGGAAAATTCCTTGTTTCCATGAAAGGAAAGCCCTATGTAGACGGAGAAGCCGTTCAAAATTCTTGCACCGGCATACTGGCGGCCATACCGGCCAACGAGCTAAAACACTCGTTCGACATGCTTTTGGACTGTGCAAAAAGCTTTATTGAAACAGAAGGAGACTATTTTGAATAAAATAAATTGATTTTGCCGAAAAAAACCTTTGTTCTGTTTTTTTTTAAGTCCTTTTTACTTTGGAATACAGCTTGCATATTTTGAAGCCGATGATATAGGAGTAACGGTATTGGTAAAAGAAATAAACCAGATGGAGTATCTATGCATCCACGCGGCGATAAAAGTAAAATATTGGCTACCAAACACAAAGCTCCAACAGGCTTTAAACGAATTGTGAAAATGGTGGAGGCAGTGACGGTCAACATTGACAGATACAATATCCCAACGCAACATTCGTTGAAATGTTTGGGGTGTGAGTATTGGCCTGAGGCTAAACTATCGGACCCACATTGAGAAAACCTGTGAAAAAGCAGCAACGGTGACTTCTGCACTAACGAGAATAATGGCCAACATAGGTGGGCAGAGTCAGAGAAGACGCGCTCTCTTGGCAAAAGTTAGCCAGTCAGTAATAATGGACGCCGGACCTATATGAGGAACAGCATTGCAGCACAAAACATATGCGAAAACGGCGAAAGCTCTAGTTCGGTTAAGCGCAATAAGGCAACTTGCACTTTCCGGACTGTGTCACACAAAGCGGCTTGAATTGTTTCAGGTATCATGCCTCTAGAATTTGAGGCGATGGAGCTAAAAAGCATTTATGGCAAAACAAAAAGCACTGACAGATGACTTAATAAAAAAGAGTGAAAGCAGGAAAGACTAGCCCTAATGAGTGCCACAAACGGTGGGACGAAACAACAAAAGATAGATGAATACACATGCTAATAGAAACGTAAAAGCATGGGTGAAGAGAAACCACGGTGAAACTGACTATTAGTTGACACGGCTGCATCAGAGAGTATTTACACAAATATGACGATTGGTTTGACTGGTCTTTTTGTGGAAACGGGAATGAGAATGCGTAGCACATTTTATTTATGTCCTCACGTTATATAGATGAAAGAGAGGAACTAAAGAAACTTCTTGGAAAGCGGCTAATCCTTGAAAATATTGTACGGTTACCAACAATTGTGGAACTCTGTGAAATAATTGAGCACGACAGTCCTAATAGAGCTTTGAAAAAAAGAGTGGCGAGAGATGGTTGGAATGTGGAGTAGGAATATTTTTAGATCACGAGACAACCGACTAAAGCTTCTCCTTGTGAAGAAATGCCTGGTCGCGCTCCCGCTATGAAAATAAAGAGCTACAAGGGACGGAGTTTAAGTTTACGCTGACACTGGCGACGCATACGAGAGGGTTGAATCGTGCATGCCGTCCGCAATATGACGATACCTTTCGAAGATTACCCCTCCCACACTAAAAAAGTTTAAATAAAATGGCTCACTTCATTATGGGGTCCCTGATTGCTCAGGAAGATAAAACTTTCGTTGTTAATAAGAGTTTCAACAGAGAACTCGAAGCTTACATTTAGATAAAGTAAAGAGAGACAGAGCCCAATATTTTGAGAAAATAAAACGTCAACACTTAGTTACTTTAGTAAAAAAAAAAAAAAAAACATTTTTATAATCCAATTAATCTTACTGCAATATAATAATTCGATTTACATCAAACAATCGCTTTGTTTGATCTAACTGTGTAATCAGGAAATAATTATCGCTAAATTTGCAACGCATTTGTTTATGAAATATTTAGCGCTTCGAGCAGCAATCCCAATTTAAAATTCTCACGCCAAATGAAAATGATTTCACTCACACACACACAAAATATTAGGAAAAGTTCAATGCAAATAAATTTCAAATCAACAACCAGGCGCGATTTGAAGTGGGAGGCGCAAAGCGAGCCAAATTACATTTATGAAATTTTCAAAAATACATTCACGTACATACACACGTACATAAAGAAATAATTTCGATGACACTCAGCAGGTTGCGCGTGGCTTAGCAGCGATGAATGAGTTTTTGAATAACTGAAACGGCGACTAAATTATTGAGAGCTCGTGGCGCAGCTGCCGCCGACTGTGTCATTGCGAAATGGCCAACACAGCAGGTGGTTAAGCGTTGAAAGCTTTGTGATTGAGTTGTTGCTGGTACATTTTGTTGTTGGTTTTCATTTCCATCAAGTGGATTCGCAAGAGGGTTTACGTGAAGGTGGCAGTACTTAATTAAACCGGAAGTTAAAAATTTAAGAATCTGGAAAGTGAGTAAATTTAAAGAAGAAGATAATTAGCTTCGAAAATTTGAGATAAAACAAATTTAGCAAATGACTTTATGAGCTAAAGCGTGAAATTATTAAACAGCTATACAGATTGCTGTTATCATCTTTCGAACTTTCAACCGAAATATAGTGTCAAGCGTTATTGATAAGTATTTAGCGGAATTAAAGTACGGTATTCGAGCACCGTCTATGAAAATTGGTAAGTACTGTATCTTGTTGTATGTGAAAACAATGTGTACAGACTTAGCTTCATTCAGCTTTATCTACCATTTCTTTGCCCATTGTACGACTTTATTTACAGCTTTTTGGAGATTATTAGTGGACTAGTGTTCACTACTACCAACAGCAAGCAACGCGGTATCATCTGCGAATGTGGCTGTTGTATAATTGTAGTCTATTGGCAGGTCGTGCGTGAATAGAATATAAAGAAGAGGGCCCAACACACTACCTTGTGGAACTCCCGCTTTTATTTTCCTAAGATCAGAATATTTGTCCCCTTGTTTAACGCGAAAATAGCGATCAGATAAATACGATTTTATGATGTCATAATACTGTTTCGGTAAAATTAGTTTCAGTTTCGAAAGCAGTCCTTTGTGACAAACTTTATCAAACGCTTTTGCAACATCCAAAAACACGGCAGAACAGAATTTTTTTTCCTCAAAGGCTTTTTCAATAATGTGTGTTATCCTGTGGATTTGATGCGCTGGAATTATGGTTTTTCGTTCAATGATTTTATTGATACGTTTTATGAGAATTTTCTCAAATAGCTTCGATATTATCGGTAGAAGTGATATGGGCCTGTAAGATGATGCATCATATCCTGGTTTTCCTGGCTTTGGAATCATGATAATTTTAGCAATTTTCCAATAAGTTGGCACGTATTTAATAATGTTAGTAATTTTTACTACACTTATTTGAGGAAACTGTTTTAGGACCTCGGCAGTAATCAGGTCGTAACCGGGGGATTTTTTGTTTTTAAGGTTTTTGATTTCCTCACTTAGCTCACTACTTGTGCAACATGGGATTTTTTCGTTTTCTTGACTGGAAGCAATAGGATAATCAACGTGTGTTTCATATGGGGAGAATATTTTTGCTAAATAATCCGAAAATACTTCTGCTTTTTTTGAATCGTCTATGGCCCAGCTATCAGCACTTATTTTAATGGCACGTACTTGAGTTTCTGGTGTTTGTAGTCTTTTACAGCTTTTCCAAAGAGAGTAGTCGGAATTTTTTCCATATTAGGGAACAAAGATATTAAAGCCGCTGTTTTGTCTTTAAAGATGACGGTTTCACTATAGCTTAAATAGATTGGAGAATGATCCGAGTTAAGATGATAACCCTGATGGATTGAGAAATAATTCCGGGATATTTTGCCAACAATGAAAAAATCTATCAGGTCTGGAATCTTTTGATTATCTGATGGCCAATATGATGGTAAGTTCGTCGAGAATGCGTAACTTCCGGAGTGCTTTATAGAGTTCTCTCCCCTTTGTAGTCGTAAGCCTTGACCCCAGTGCGTGTTCTTTGCGTTGAAATCTCCACCCATTATGAATCTATACCTGTGTCTGTATATTAAGTTTTGCCGTATTGATTGCATTCTTGACAAGCAGGGTGATCAGCGCGGAGTACTTTTTCGTGTCACCTTTCCATATTTTGTCGCTTAGATACGTCACATTTTGCGGTAGTCAAAAATCGATCCTTGTCAGAATACTGAGACTCTGAGCTCAGTATTAAACGTTGAATTTTTTTACAGTGCAAGATCCTAAAAATAGTAAAGCCGCCACTGATGGACTGGGGTCTGTCCTGTATTCACCTTATTATGTTTAAAGCAGACAATATAGTGGAAATTGTACATATTTCAAATTGTAAGCATAAAGTTCAACATAATCAGAGCCTAACACAATTAGAATTCAACATACTTAGCAGTAAACATATATGGATTTCAACTTGCAAGCTTAGAATCAAAAGTATTAGAATCCCATATTCAACATACTTACAATTAAACATAATAAGAAGCGGACATACTCAGAATCTAATCAATTTTCTGTAATAACGGTCTTTTTCTTATTTGCATAACTGTCAACGACAGCCAAAACGTCCGTCACCATAAATAGTTTCGTGGGGAGAAGGTTAGCCGAAACCCTTTTTCAAAGACTGCTATTGAATATGTCTTCTCAGATTTATAACTATACTAACTGTACTAACAAAGTGATCATTCAAGATTGTATGGGTTTTAATAGACTCTTCATAAGTGTCGAAGTAGCCTCGTTGAATAGCTGGACTTTTCCTTTTTGTAACTGACGTTGACAGGGATATCTTAGATTGCAGCAAAGTAGTTAGTGTTGATCAAGGACCCACCAAGCCTTAAGTCGGAATGTCGATGACTAAAGTCCGATAATAAATCTGCTAATTGGGTCTCGATCCTCCTTTCGTACACTTTGCATTTCACTTAATTACATTTAAATTCCGGAACTTTTATTAAATCTCACAGAGGTGTGCTTTACCAAACACGCTCCCATTTGTAGCGAAGCCAGGTTTCTGAAGGAAAGCACCTACTTTGCACGCTTTGTCTGAGTGAAAATGTTGCACAAATGAAATTAAAATTAAATTTTTTTCTTTTTGCAACTGCTGAATAAATAACGAGGACAATAAGAAGAGGAGCGGTGCAACGGATATTTAAGAGCGAAGAAATGTAAAGTAGGAGCCAGGAAGATTGCAAAGTGGAGGAAATGAAGACAGCCAAGCAGAAACAAATACAGGCCCATGAGTTTTCAAAAATATTTATATTCATTTATTTACACATACCCACATGTATGTATGTATGTGTGCATCTGCGTATGGCTGTGAAAGTATTTGTATTTCGGTGTGCGTCGGAGTGACACATTCACTTAGAAGCCGAATTGTCCTTGTGCAACTGCTGACGCAATGGTAAGCAAATATGCATACACATAAACAAAAGCGAAGACTGCGCGGTAAGCCCAAACCTTTGTGGCACGAGACACACACACTTGCACAGAGAGGCTTTTGCGGCATTGTAAACGAGTGCAACCACATACAGCGTCGAGCAATGAAGAAGAGGATGCGCCACAACGCCAAGCGGAAATAGCTAGGTAGCGGAGCCTGCGCGGCGACTGAGGCAAGAGGCACTTGGTACGAGTCGCAGGCACAGACAAAAGCCACGCTAGAAGATAGTACGAAACACAAGAAATGCTAAACCGACAATAACAACAACGCCAAGTAAGAGGAGGCCGACAATGATGAAGACAACGTTTACCACGACAAATGCGTCGGCAAATACAAATACAAATGCTCGTACAAATGCGAATGTGAAGATAAACAAAGACAAAACTGCTGGGCTGAGTTGGTCTGACTAGCTGGCGGGTAAGTGCGCGCACACAATAGCCCTGTGGTGCAGCAAACGAAGGGAAAGGGCAGGCGGGGGAATGATGAACGCACAAAAATGCAAGGATGCATGTAAACAATGGCGTCGTACGGGACGTGGCGCTTATAGGGATAAGTGTGCAACAGTGTGGGTGCAAGTATACATATATGTATGTGTATGTGGGTGGGCATGTACAGGTAGGTATGTGCCATACGGATACCCTTGTAACATGTTGCAACAAAGTGTAATATATTCGTTCACCTATTAAATTCGATAAATAAGTTTTACACACTCAAACGATTAGGATGTCGAGATTAGTTGATTTCTCAATATCTTCCAGGGATCACATACTATAAGCATCTACGGAATCTGCAGAAAAAATTTATTACAAATTGGGCATAGCTCCGCCCTCTATATACATTCATACTTACAAAAAAAAAAGAAAAAAACCCAGAAACTTCGAATTTAACGAGGAATGTTGATTATTATTCGAACGAATATTCTTTGGCAACCATTTCTGGATGGCTCAGATGGTCCATGGAGTCCAATTTTGGATGACACTTTCGAGCATTTCGACTGGTAACTGCCGAATGACAAGTGTAATGTTTTGCTCCAAGGCATAAATCGAAACGGGATTGTCCGCATAGACTTTATTCTTTTCAAGTCGCACGACCTTGGTGGCCAACCGACTGACCCAAGATGTGAAATTGTGTGCTCACCGAAGTGTTCTCCCAACAAAACCATTCGTTGGTGGGATGGGTGGGAAGTGGCGCCGTCGTGTTGAAACCAAGCGTCGCCGAGATCACGAGCTAAAATTTAGGCATCAAATAGTCGGTTATCATGGCGCGATAACAGTCGGTATTGAGTGCTACGTTCTCACCGGCATCATTTTTGAAGAAATACAGATCGAT
>CM050323.1:140984640-141000952 GCA_027475135.1 Bactrocera correcta | reverse complement strand
TTATAAAGAAAGTTTTATCATGAAACATCGAAAGGTAATAATCCTTCTTAGACCAATCCAATTCCAAACTTAAGACTCGAGCTCGACCTACATTTTCTTCTATTTTTCCCAGTTGGGCACAATAGATCAAGGTCGCGGTGCGTACCTTGTGTAATAATCTTTCTAATTCCCTGGAACTTTAAAAAGACAGACTTACAGGGTTTGTCCGAAATGTAATAGGGCTGAGTCGATTTAAAAAAATTTATTGAAACAATTGTTACAATTCTTTAAATTCTCGCGCTGCCAGAGCGATTTCGAAGCAATAAAAGCGTGACGGAAGGTATTTCCCGAAATAGCCTTGAAATCCGAAGTGCATGCTGTTTGGATCCCCTTTGTCGTTTTAAATGCCTGCCTTTCATCGGCCTTTTCAGGAAAGGAAACAAAAAAATCCAGGTGGGCCACATCTGGGTTGTAAGGCGGCTACTGAAGCGTTGGGATCCTGAATGTTTTCACTTTGTATTTGGTCATTCTTCTCCTTTTTGGACGAGAAGGCACGGGCATGTGCCACAATATTGCCTCTTTGTCTCGGGATTATACTCAAAGATCAATGACTCGTCAACTGTGATTACGTTGTTCAAACGTCTCTGTCACAAACACGTCGCGCGAAAATGTTTGTCCTGATTCCCCAGGTGCACGGAGAAAACTCTCCAGTCGCTCGTTCGCTAGCTAGAAACGCCCTCCACCGAATCCAGTCATTGCGCGCACGGTTCAAGGTACAGTCGCGGCGGAAGAAAATCAGGCCTATTAACAAATTTGAAATTTTTACACCTATACTTTCTCATCAGAGAGCTGCTCAATGTTCGAAAAGGGTAATATTGGATCAGGAGTGAAATCAAAAGTTTGAATGGAAAACTTTTTCATTTGAGGAAATATCTTCAAGATATTGGCATGGAATATTATTTAAGACAAGGTAGCAAACTCTGAAAAAATTGTTCAGATTTTATCACTGTAGCGTATGGGTGGTTTTAGGAAGGAATTTTTCTATTTGTGAAGAGCACTATAGTCGAGGTGCAACCGACATAAAGTATTTTTTGTTTAAGCTAAGTTTCGGCATGAAACTAGAAACTTCTTTGCATCCGCCATCCTATCGTCCAACCATCAAAACAGACTGTTTTTTTAACCTTTTTTTTTTGACGATATCGACAGTCATCTCTGATACCTTACCATTAAACGATGCTGGTGAAACCAACCCAACAAATGCAATAAAAATTTTAACTTCATTTCCTATTAACGACCATAATAATTGAAATATTTTAGATTTTCCCTTCTTATTTAACTATTCAGCGATTATACACAGTCAGAATTTTCAACAAATCTATTTTTTTTATTTTGTTGTTTTAATGTATATGTATTTGAGAATAAAGACAGAATTTTTAATATTGTTCCGGCAAATATTTTCGAAGTTACACGTAAATTTGAAAAGGCGTTTTAGAGTGCTTGGAAGTACAAGACCAAATATTAAACACGTTTTTCTCAAATGCTTTTTTAGAAACCGCCATTTTTTCAAAAATTTTATTTTTCTTATTCCTTCGATTAATTACTAGATCTAACATTACTTTAACGAAATCTATTTGGTTTTTTAATTTCCGAGGATTCAGTTCAGAGATATAGTGGTCACCGCAAAAACGTCTTTTTTGAGAAAAGCTTCCGGAGATCAGCTGAAATTCCTCTCCAAATAAATATTTTTGCTACAATCAATCCGTTTTAATATATAAAGAAAGATTTTATAGTCCTCTATCGAAGTAAGTTGCAATAATATTATGAAGCTCTTTGACCGTGCGTTCTATATATATATTAATACGGTAATGACTAGCCTAATTGGTATCGAGCTACTTTCTGTTAAGACTTCTTGAGAATAAAAACATTATCGGATTTCAAAATAGCTTAGATGAGTATGAGTTCAATCATCTCAACACTTTCCTCTTGAAAAAACAGACATTTCGAGATAAGGCATCTCAAAGGTGAAAGGATCTTCAGCTGAACTCACTGAAGTATAAAAAATGCTTAAATATATTATTTATGATAGATTCAATGCCTTCGTTGTAAATAAAAACCAAATACAGAGTTTTTCTGCTTTAGAAAAAAGCTCATCTTAGCAATTCAAATGTGAAATTTTTGGCAATCGGCCACAAAACACGAAGCCTTTGTGACAATGCCTCTGTACCTTGCCTAATATGAAACTATTTGCTTGCGGTGATAAAACACTATCATTTGTATCATTTAATTCGATTACTCACGCTAAGTGTTATACGTACATACTCAAACACATTCAAAATTCTTCTCGACAAATTAAAATAAAATTGTGAACTTTTTCGATTATTCACACATCATCAAGTACAGTTAACACTCTGACCTTTTGAATATTTGCAAACATACCAAAGCAATTGCCCTTCTGTAAACACCAGAATTATTTGTACTTATGTATACATACACATAAATGTATATTTATTCATGACTACAACCGGCATTTCTAAACCTTTTCGGTGCTGGCATTCAGATTTAACTCAATTAATTTCCAAGAATTGCCTTGAAAATTTTAATTTCACTTCCTTTGTCCTGGAGTAGTTCGAACGGCAGGGAAATAATCAAATAATTTGAGAACTTTAAACTTTCAGCAATCAGTGCTTGTATTTGTAATGCAACCCAGCAGACCAAAGTTGTTTTTTAGTTCACTAATATTTTGGATGATTGGTGGGGATCATAATAATTTTTACTCATTGAAAATAAAAAATTAAAACAATTACATCACCTGTTATATCAGCATACCGCAGGAACACTGCAAAGAAGCTTTATTATTTACCGATTAAAAGTATTTTGGAAACTTCTTGAAACTCTGACGCTGATATTGAATGTAGCCATTAAAGAATATACGATTTTGAATTCGAAGAATAGAGAATTCATCCGAAATTGAGGAGTTGTCATTAAATGACAAAAGCTCGCCTGTTTGGGTCGAAACTATTAGTGAACCATATTTTTTCAAGCGCAGCATTAGGCACCATTATGTCTGCGCAAAATACGTGACGTTGATGCATTCCGTCGCAGTATAAATCAAGGTGACCTGAAGATCAGCTGTCGAAAATGTCCAGATCTCCAGATTTAACTCTCTGAGTGCTTTATGTTGAAAGGTAATTTGTTGTTTGACGAATTCAGGGCAGCATTCCTGCCGCAAGCATTGCTCAGGAGGTTAGTTACACAAAAAAATTGAAGAAAACACTGCAAATTGAATGCAAAATATTGTTTATATTATTTTCAAATAACTCTAATATAATTGTCTTCTGGAATGTCAACCAATATTGCTCACAGATATGAAAACTTGCGCAGGTTTACATAATAATATCGTAATCATAACTTCTTAGCCATTACACTAAACGACATAATCGACTTATTTCTGGGTACTGAATTAGAGCATAATTTTTTGAGAGTTGGTTAGATTTCAAGATGGAAATATTTGCTCGAAGTTCTGGAGTCTGGAAACTCACACCTTTAAACAATTGGTTAAATATTTTAAGTGCTTAACATGCATCTTTACTGGTCATGAGTCGTGTGCTTGTGACATCGAAACTGTTCAACAATCTAGCAAAGGGAAATGGTCCAAAAATTAACTTAAACCGAAAAAAGAAAAAATTCTCTTTTCTAGCTTTGCTGTTTTTGATTGCATCCCATTGAACTTAAAATATTGGATTATTTAAAAAACGTATCTCTGAAAGTATCGGCATATGAAACGAATGGATGGAAACACTCCAGCTCTGAAAGTATTCGACGCAGTAAACGCCGCGGGAAGCAGAGGAAGAGAAAGACCTCCACTCCGTTGGAAGGACCAGGTGGAGAAGGACCTGGCTTCTCTTGGAAAATCAAATTGGCGCCACGTAGCGAAAAGAAGAAACGACTGGCGCGCTGTTGTTGACACGGCTATAATCGCTTAAGCGGTATCTACGCCAGTTAAGAAGAAGATCTCTGAAAGTGCAGCCAATTCTGCATTTTTGGGAAATATTGTGGAAACTACAAAAATGGCTCTTAAAGTCGATCTACACAAGAGGAGTTCAGAGTAATAGCGGGGCCAAAATCCAACATGCTAAATATGTCAAGAAAGGGAAAAGCGTAAATTCGCAACAACATATAGGGTTCATTGATATCACATATAATAGACCTAAAAACAACAAGATCAAGAGATTTCGGGCGCAAGAGAACTTAGTAACCGGGAAAGAAACAAACAAAGTTCCTATTGTTAGTAAGAAAAAACATCTAGGCCTAAATTTTTCGTCTGCTATTTCAGCATTTCCCAATAAATTAGAAAAAATCCACAAAATTTTATAAAGACAACTTTAAGTTCTTTTAATAATCGGTTGTCAAAAAAGTCTTGCGGTATTTTTATTGAATCAATTCGTGTGGCACCCATACATCGAGCTTCTTAGTGACTCCAAGCCTCTTCAAATGGTTTATAACGGTTTGATGACTACTATGCCGGTCTCTTTCGACCAATTTAGCGATTTTATCGCAAGCGCGGAGCGTGGCGCATCTTCGACCACCTCTTCATCAGAACGGAAGCGTTGAAATCATCGTTGTGCGGTGGAAATGGAAACTGTATCGGGTCCATAAACTGCACAAATTTTATTGGCGGCTTGAGATGCATTTTTGCCTTTATCGTAGTAGTACTGTAAAATATGCCGTATTTTCTCTTTATTTTTCTCCATGTTTGCGACGCTATAACTCACGAACGACTTAAAAGAATCGACAATCAATCAAACACTTGTTAGCGCGTGAAATGAGCCTTCCAAAAAGGTATAGCATGACCCGCTGCGACGAATAAAACTAGAACTACGCGCTTTCAGCGCCAACTAGCGAAAATACCGCAAGACATTTTTGACAACCTAATATTAAACGAATTAGTTCGTCCAATATAAGTCGAAGTCATCTGTTCTTCAAAGCAGCCATGCGAACTTTTTTAATAATTGATTTTCAGCTTTTCAGTTGAGTTTAATTCCACCCTTCTGAATATTTTGAAATCTGGCGGTGAATTTGTTTTTATTGCTTTGTTTCTGTTGCCTGTACTTCCACGTCAAACGAATTTAATTGTTGTCAGCCACAGAAGATACTCACGCCCACCTCCCGACCGGCTGTTTCACCACATCTAAAGGCGTAGACGCACACGAATGGAGTACGAAATGAAACGAAATTAAAAGCAATTCAAAAGTTTCACAACCAACAATTGTGCTTTTTCCATTACCATTTTTATTTAATTTGCTGTCTTTTGCTTTGCGTTGCGCTTTGTTTTTCGTTTTGCCTTTTGTTGCTGCGTTTCCTGTTATACATTTTTGCTCGGCAAGCACTACGGAAATCTATTTAATTTTTGCAAATTAAGCGTAATTTTTTCATTTTGCCGCGCAGCATAACGCATAATTGTGGAAGCGCACACATACATACACTCATTCACTTATATGCGCAAAGTCATATGCGAGCGATTGTAGATAGTGTCACTAGGCCTCGGCCCTGTCACGATTATTACTCGTACTATGCGGACCGGGGAAGTGCTTTGCCAGCGCCGACCACGTACAGCACCAGCCCTGCCCCCGCACAGACGAGGTGACCTTGTTGCTTTTGCTTCTAATAGATTTGCCTGGTTCATTAAGTTTTTCCATTTCGTTGCCTACTTCAAGGCGCGCCTGGCAGGTATGCCCATAAATGCGCTTATTTACCTACCAACAACAACCAGTGTTCGTTATGTGATTGCGCGAGCTTGTTGAAAATATGCTTGTAAGCATGTACAGGTGTGAAGTTATGTGGCAATGATTGCGTTACGGCGCATTGAAGCGTAAGGCGAAATAAAATCACGCTGATTTTCTTGATGAGGAAGCGAGTGCTAAACTAGAATGCTCGCACAAATGACTAGAAGTAACGGAATAACAGCAAAAAAACACAAAGAAGGACACAATCAACGTGTCAACAATGAAAGCAATAGGAAATAATAATTACAACAACAACAAAATATTAAAGCAACAGTTATTTCATAGCATAAAATTTTTTTTTTTTTTTTTTTTTTTTTTTGTTTTCGGAGGGGGAATCTTCAAAGATATCGTCATTTTTCCGGACGATATGCACGATTCGTATTGGCCGCAAGCTGGACTTGCGACACAATACGCCTACGTACTAAACCCTGAACTCCGTCGTCTTTGCTTGTATTTGGCCCACGGAACTGCCGTTAAGCATTACATCGTGGGACCAAGCTTAGCCAATCGGCTCTTCATTCACACATTTTCGCTGTAATTCCGATTCATCCTTCTGTTGTCGCTGCGTTGCCACTCTTTCTTTCTTAACTCTTGCATAGCTATAGCTGCCCACGCTCTCATTTTGTTCCAGACCACCTTCGATTCGATCATGTAAGCCACTATATTCTCCGGGGTCACGCGATCGTTTATCACACTCTCTATTTCTAGTCTTTCCTTTTCGTATTTTGGGCAGAAAAAGAAGATATGAAGTGCATTTTCATTGCTGTTGCTGCAGAAGGAGCAATTTGTTTCGTCGTCATGTCCGTATTTGTATAGGTAATCTCTATAGCATCCATGACCTGTTAAAAACTGGGTGAGGTAAAAATCAGTTTCCCCGTGTTTCCGTTCTATCCATGGTTGTATGCTTCTAATAAGCCTGTGCGTCCATCTCCCCGTAGTTGCTTCGTCCCATCGTTTCTGCCATTCGTTTAGGCTCCTTTGTCTTTCCTGTTTCCGCTCTTCGTTCGTTAAGCGATCGCCAGTGCTTTTCGTTTTGTCGAATACCCGCTTTATTTCCATGGCCATTATGTCTGGTGGCATGAGGCCTGATATGACTCCAGCCGCCTGGTGTGATACAGTGCGGTAGGCACATGCAACTCTGATTGCATTCAGTCGTACTATTGATTTCGCCTTTTCTGCGTATGTTTTCTGCTGCAGTGCTATCCCCCATATGGGTGCAGCATACATAAGTATGGACTGACTCACTTTGGCTAGGAGGACTCGTCTATTCTGACTTGGTCCACCAATGTTAGCCATTATCCTCGTTAGCGCCGCCGTCACCCTAGATGCTTTTTCACAGGCTTTGTCTATATGCGTCTTGTATCTTAGCCTCGAGTCTATCATTACTCCTAGATATCTCAAGGATTGCTGTGTGGTAATGTTATATCCGTCAATATTGAGAGTGGCTACCTCTAGTTTCTTCCTGCTTGTGATTAGTACTGCTTCCGTCTTTTGGCCAGCTAGTTGAAGCTTTGTTATCATAAGCCATTCTTTGATTTTTTCTGCTGCATGATTGCACAGACGCTCTATTTCGTGAATTTCCTTCGCTACCACAGTCACCGCGATGTCATCCGCGTATCCGATTATTTGCACCTGCTTGGGTAATGGGAGGCGCAGCACTCCATCATATAAAATATTCCACAGAATTGGGCCTAGGACTGAGCCTTGTGGGACCCCGCCCGTCACCCTATAGCGTTGTGGTCCTTCGTCTGTGTCGTATATGAGGACCCTGTCCGACAGGTAGTTGGAGATGATCTTCAACAGATAGGGTGGTGCTTTCTTTAGCTGAAGAGCTCTTATTATATGCGGCCAGTAGGCTGAATTAAAGGCATTCTTAACATCGAATGTGACTACCGCACAATACTCTTTGGAGCCATACATCCATCTGGTTCCTTCTATAGCTTTACTCGCGACGTCCGTAAGTTTTTTAATCGCGTCAATTGTTGATCTGTGTCTGCGAAATCCATATTGATTATCGGCCAGTCCCGGTTGCTCTTTTTCGAGATGTTGCTCCAGTCGTACGCTTATTATACGTTCTAGTATTTTCCCCACTGTGTCTAGCATGCACAGTGGTCGGTACGAGTTTGGTTCTCCAGGCGGTTTGTTTGGTTTTTGTATTAGCACCAGACGTTGTATTTTCCAAATTTTTGGAAATAAGCCCTCTCGCAGGCACTTTGCGAACAGCCTTGTGAACGGGTCAGTCTTGTGTTTAATAGCTATCTTTAGGGCCTTGTTAGGAATGCCGTCCAGCCCTGATGCCTTGTTATTGGCGAACCTTTCTGCTGCCTCTAAAACCTCTTTGTCAGTGATTGGTGTAGGTACCGTTCCGTTTTCTTCTAAACGATATTCCTCTGCCGGTTGCGTGGAAAAGAGGGTTTCTACTACAGTCTTTAGTAGTTTGGGACAGGTTGGGGCTTGGTCTTTGTGGCCCCGGACTTTTGTCATCACTATCCTGTAGGCATCGCCCCATGGATTTTGGCAAGTTTATTGCACAGCTCTTTGAAGCAGGAGGCCTTTCTTCCTTTGATAGCTTTTTTGAGGTCATTTCGCTTCCTCTTAAAGCATTCCTGTAGCACTGCGTAATTCGTCGATTGTCGCCTTCTTTGACATAGACGCCTTGCTTTGTGACATTCGCTTCGTAGGACTTCAATTTCGTCATTCCACCAGTATACAGATTTTCTGTGCGTGCCTTGCCTTTTCCTGCACATAGCGGCGTCACATGCCTTGCTGATGTGTCGTATTAAGTCTTCCGCCTGTTGTTCCGTTTCCGCAGCAGCGTTGTTCGGGTTGCTATCTAATATCAGCTTGAATACGTCTTCATCAAGCGTGTCGACTTTCCAGCCTCTGGATTGTGCTTTCCTTGATGGAAAGAATTCTTTTGCCGGCGTGGGGTTGTCTATTTCTATCAAGAGGGCCAGGTGGTCACTGTGCGTGTATATGTCGCTTACCTGCCAGTTAATCTTCCGCACCAAGGAGCTACTGGCAAAGGTTATGTCAATTATGGAACCGCGTCCGTTCTTTTCGAATGTGTTCTTGTTGCCTGTATTTAAAAGCACGATGTCAAGTGTTGAGAACGCCTTTAGGAGCGCATCTCCTCTCCTATTTGTGTGGGTGCTGCCCCATTCTATTGCCCACGCATTGAAGTCTCCTGCCACAATGTTCGTTGTTGTATTTGTGATGTCTCGTACTAGATTATCTAGAATTCTTTCGTATTCGTTTTGTTGGACGCTCGGTGGTATGTAGCAGCTGTAAAAGTTTATGCCACAGATTTTTGCACGTGTGTAGTAGGCTTGACCTGATAGTGGCTTGCTTTGGAATGGCTTGCACCCGCAGGCCCACACGGCAGCTTTTTTTGTTTGGTCGGAGCTCCAATTTTCAGTACCCAGATTTCTGTACTGCTCGCTTAGTATTGCTATGTCCACTTTTTGCTCAATCACCGTTTGCGTAAGTAACTCTTGCGCTGCTTCGCAGTGGTTGAGGTTAAGTTGCAAGACTCTCATGTTTTCGCTTTTTTGCACGCTTCAATGTACATATGACATTTTTTGCTTCCAATTTGGTGGTCAGTGCTCTCTCGACCATTTTTTTTACACGCGTCGCAGGATGGTTTTTTATCGCATGCCTTCGCAAAATGCCCCTTTTCTCCACATTTAAGGCAGCACTGGCTTCTGTCAGCTGTGTTGCTACAACTTTTCGCTTGGTGTCCGTATTCCAAGCACCTATAGCACTTCTTAAGGGTTGGTCTCTCCCTAATCCGGCAAACAACCCATCCTATTTTAATTTTCCTCGCGTCAAGTAGGAATCTCGCCTGGTGAGCAGGGAGGCTTAGCACGGCTGTTTGCGTGCCCGCATATGCCGCTCTGATGCTTTTTACTGATGCGTTATCAATGTTGTCTAGCTCCTTTATTTGTGCACGTATAGCACTGCAGATGTCGTCTTCAGAGGTTATTTCATCTAGGTCTCGAATCTCTATCGTTGTTTCGTGTGTAAGTGCTTTAATTTTTGCCTGGTTCCCCAGAACTTTACCTATCTCGTTTGTGAAGTCGCTTGTATTTTCCTTTTGCTCTCTTAACTCTAGCAGCATTTCGCCTTTGGCCGTCTTTCTAATTCGGGTTACATTTTCACCCAGCTTCTGGAGAGCATCTTCTTTCTTAACTGCCCTGAGAATGTCGCTGTAGGTCATATCCCCTGTTCGCGCAATTATGATGGCATCAGGTCGTCGCGGATGCTTATATGTCGTTCTCTTCTTCCGTTTAACCTCGATCCAGTCATCCTTTGGAGCACCTACGGAAGGCTTATCTGTTTTCCCCTCTTTAGGTTGCCTTGACTCCTCTGCATGAGTGGGTTTGTTTCTCTTCGGTGGAGTCCGTCTTTTGGCCTGCTTTTCATCACGGGGTCTTTTTGGTGTTACCTCCGTGGTCGGGGGCATATTCAAAAAGTTTTCTCCTTTCTTTCAATTTTGTGTGCTCACTCTGGGCTTTTCCATAAAGTACTCCTATGTTACTAAGGAGGTCCCTTATGTTATTGTTGATGGTCCGCTGTGGTGGACCCATCATTTCCGTTAACTTCTTGATCTCTTCTCCTAGTTCTCTCATGTAGTCTACACATGAGAGTGTTTGCTTAGCCTGTGGTGTGCTATCTTGAAAGGCTGGTGGTGACGATCTTGCCCTCGCCGGCTTTTCAACACACAGCGCGTTTGTGGGCGATCTACCTAGCCTCGGTGCGCGTTTAAAGGGATTTATACCCGTACTTGGTGTTCCCTGAGAGGAGCTTATATCTAGCTCCCTGCTAACTCCATTATTTTTAACTTTATGTCCGCTACCCTTCAGAGCGGCATAGATGTTGCTACTGTTATCACTCCTGCTCGTAGCGTTGGTTGTATTATTTATATTATTTCTCGAAAAATTATTCATTGTCTTCTGTTTAGTTTTACCAGCGCATCGTGTGCAGGGGGGCGGGCCGAAATAGACAGGAACGGGTATACCCTCGGCGTCTTTGCACCTACCCCAGTTCCCTGAGGCCTGTCCTTCGCTTAACCAGTCCCGGAAAACACGGACGGACCAGCGCTCGCCCGGGGCAACGCAGGCTACTAATCCTACGCCCAATGCACACTTCTTGAGCAGAGCCCGAAGGGGCTGGTTACAGGCAAACAACGTGGCTAACACCTCGGCAGAGCAAGCTCACATCACCCTTTTCACAATAGCAACCGAGAAGTCGTTGTTAAGGTTTCGAGGGACTCCCAGTGCGCCACGTTGTGTACCGGTCAACTTTAGTTCTTTTAACAGCCGCACCTAACCTGGTGAACAGACGCTGACCAGGGAGCCGCCCACTATGGGTCCGTCGCGCCTGGGTTTTTTATTACTCAACACGCATATGCATGGTGAGGGAGACACATATTTCTAAGAGGCGGTGTCGGTTCGCCACCGTCACAGGAGCTTCAACGGATCTGCTAGTTTTTATTCCGCATCCTCCACTCCTGTCGCTCATCGTCGGGGATTGCTTATTCGTTTAAACTTACTTCGCAACTAACCTGCTTAGAGCCCAGCTAGAGAGCCCAAATTCGATAGAATAGAATAGAACACTCCGTCCGAGTAGAACACTCCGTCCGAGAATAGGCAGAACGAAAAAATTGTACAGCACAAAGGATGTGCTTTTGTTCGTTGGCGTGTGTGTATGTATGTTTGTGCCTGGAAGAGTGGAAGGCGTAGCTAAAGCCAGGTTGAAGTACAAGTGGTGCGAATATTTGGAGTGGAAAGTATTGCGAAAATGACTTTAAGAAAACTGTTCAGCAGATTAAAAGATAAAAACAATGTACTCACTTAAAAAACGCAAAGATTTCTAATCAGGAAGGTAGCTTAAAGTAGAGCTCTCTTTTATAAAAAGAGTTATGATGGATTAAAAAAAAAATGATTTCAATGAGCTGCGCTCTCCAATTTTATTTGATTTCGAATTAAAAATGTAATTTTGAATTAGTGATGGAATAATTAATTTGCGAAAGGTAAAAAGGTCTACCATTCATACAAGTAGCTAGGAAAAGACTATATTATAGGAAATTAGAAAGAAGATATAAATAGCATCAGCTAGGAATATTCGATCCCAAAATATGCAGTCGTGAACTGGGAGTTTGCCTATGCAAGGTGTGTCCTAAATATAATCGAAATTTTTGAATATAGAATAAAATGCAAAACAATTATTTTCGACATTTATTCTTTATTTGAGTAAAGTGTTTTACATTAGTTTGCATTAATTATTTACACAATTTATAAAAATAATTTTTAGCACCTCCACTACGGGTGCTTGAAAATGGTAATTTTGTGTCAGTTTTTGGTTTCGGAAGTAGAAAGTAGTCACATGGTGATCGATCAGGTGAATACGGAGTGTGGTTAATGGGGGCAAATCTTTCTTTTTACAAATATTCAGTTGAAATTCTCAAAATAGTGTTTTTACTCGTACACTCAGTCAACGTTATTGCAGTAAAATCGGCACCAATAATCTCGTGAACTTTTCCCACGAACTCAACATGATTACTACTTTTTGATAGACCTGAACCTTGGTAGTGATTTCAATTCCACCATCCTTTTTAAATCGTGTAAGTGAAGTACCATTCATATAATCATCACCATCCTTTTTCATCAGTATATAGGTTGGGTTAGGTTATGTTAATCTGGTAGGCCAATAAGCCAAGTATAGGCCATAAATCCAGTTTGGTCGTTTGCGATACCAGATGGAGTTTAGTTGTTAAGCCCAAGAGGGGTAATCATTGTTTAGGTTGCCTGCGCTTGACGCGAATTTTAACAAACTCTGTGGTCTCACTATCGATACCTTCCCCAGTGTATCATACTGTGGAGACCCCTGATGCTTACAACGTAGTCTTGCCAATACGGGAAAAGTGTACAAGAGATAATCCATTGTTTCCCTGGTGCCCTGTTCTAGATATTTCCTGCAGCCCTCTCGATCTGTCAGCCCCTTCTTACGGGCGTGGGTCGCCACCACACAGTGACCAGTTATATTTTCAACATTCACCTACAGTCTTTTCTATCGAGTGTCAACAGTGTGTACTTCCAATCTACTGTTTCGCAAATGACGTTTACAGGTTTACACCTCGACATCTCGTTCCATCTATTTCAGTCTCAGCGATTTTCTTCAGTTTTCCCGCTATTATTATGCTTGTAAATATTCCTTTAAAATCATTGCCAAACCAAAAGAAATTCTCTAAAGTTATGGAAAACGTACAAAAAAGAGCTATGTGCTATGAGCATGGAAAGGATATAACACTGGTCTACAGCGACTTTGTTTCCCTCGATATAAGATCGATTTTGGATATATTTGTCCCCACAATTAAACTATAAATGGCAAGCAAATTTATACTCTCGTTTATTTTAAGGTCTTTATTGTTTTTTTTAAAATTTCAAAAATCAGAAAACAAGAAGCAAAATAACAGATATAATTAGAAATATTAGATTTGTTTAAAAAGAAGGAACACATTCGGTAACAAGCCAGACAAAAGTGGAAAACTTATCACATATCTCTACACTTTTCTTACGTAATCTGCCATCATATAACAATGAAAAAGACACTAATATCAAACTCTTTTAAATCCTCGGTGAACTACTCCTCACTATAATTGTCGTACCTATAGCTGAGTATTTGGCGACGTCAATTTTTTCAGAGTAATCGGTGCCAATTACTTTTCAAAAGAAAGGAAAATCTTAAAAACCCTTTTACCTAATTTTTCGCATATTTCCGATAGGTCGCCTGAGGGGAAAATCACATGAAACGCGATTAAGCGAAAAAAAACACAGAATCTCAATATTTATAGGTACCGAATAAGTGGACCCCGTGTGAGATATTTTATAGAAATTCGGAGAGAATCCTTTCCTAAGTATGCCTGTTTATCAAAAATGAGTTGAATCGGTTCATTAATTTCTTTATCCTTCATAAACTTACGAAAAGTATTTTCGAACTTATAGTTAACCGCA
The DNA here is from genome assembly GCA_027475135.1 of Bactrocera correcta. NCBI lineage: Eukaryota > Metazoa > Arthropoda > Insecta > Diptera > Tephritidae > Bactrocera > Bactrocera correcta. The sequence goes on along the minus strand of CM050323.1, from coordinate 140,987,175 downwards.
TATACAGCAAGTGTGTGAGTTGACGGCCCGTGGTTTTCTACTTAATAACGGTAGATCCTGGCCTTGATCGTTGCAAATTGCAAAGGTATGAAATGTTCAACTTGACTCGAACTTAGCTCTTTCTTATTTGTTTTTTTAGAGATTAATTCGACCTTGTAATCGTAATTTTTGGAATGCGCTTGATATTATTTAATCGGTGAAAAGTTTTAATTTTCAATAACAATGCGTATTGTATGTAATGTGTGCTCATAAACGGCATCATTTCTACACTTCGATATCGATTTGACCCTCTTTGAAGGTAGTTTGAAGTATGAATAGTGCAAGTATTGGATAAATTCGAAGAATTTCGTGCGAGGGTCGTAGATCTTGATTCACGTAAGCCGTTCAATTTCCCCTGTTAACAACATCGTTAGGAGGTCCCGAACCCCCTGTTCGAGTTTTATGTTATTAAATGTTGCTTAATGCTCTCTTGAACTCCATATATACTGTTGAAGGATTAGAGGAAATAAATATAAGGATTTACAAAAAACAAATTTCAGTATTGACCTATGTTAAAAATGTCCAGTTAATCTTCTATAGTATAAACAGAATTGTTATCATGGTACACTTAATTCATTGGAGGACAGCAGGCATTAAAAGATATGAAAAGATAAAGTTGTATGGAACATAAAATTCACTGTTTAACTTGTTTAGTAGTAGAGGACTGTAGAATTTTTCTGCTACTTTACGTACTCAATAATCTTTACACCGTTCTTTATTTTTCCAGAGAAAAGCTGCCTAATGGGTACAGATAATTTGCTGCTAGGGATCGATTGGATTTCGTCTTCTTCTTAGAGATATTAAATGATATTAGTGGAAGCTTTACTAATATTTTTTAAGATCTCTATCTCTCTCTCTTTTTTCTCTCCATAGAAGTAAATGCCATAATCAGAGTTGTAAATAATATAGCAGTTCTGAATTGCTTTCACAATCGAGATATATCGAAACGTACCCTTTCCTTAGGGAGACACCGAAAAAACTCTTTACATTTTTTCGGACTTCATTTCATGGTTTAATGGTTCTTTTTACATTAAAAGATGAACTTAATGTAATTCAACTTTAAAATGACTTATATATTCTCTTAATCTGCCTGTAGGTTATCCACCTCCAGGTTTTAAAACATGACAATCGAGAATATTAGTTCAAAGCGAAATATTTAGTTTTCGAGATTTGAATCTTCTAAGTGGAATATTTAGAAATTCTTGCAAAAAGCTTTGATAAATTTCTTAATCACCACCTGCCTTGATCGTTCAGTGCAGCCTTTTTCTGCGCTTTGTCTACCCCTTTTAAACTATTCCACAAAGCCAAATATTTTCCACCTTTCGCCTTCTTCCGTCGCTGCTCCCACGTTCTCAACACTCTTACAGATTTATTTTTACTATGCATATTTTTAGACCCCTTCACATTTGACCTCCTGCTACGCGCTGTTTGGCACAAAGTATTTGAGCACGTGACGTAGCCGAGCTTTGTGCAGCGCTACGTGCGTAGCTGGCATACATAGGCCACCCCACAAGGTGCGGACGTTCACCGCTGTCCAGCCCAGTGACTCGCGTGGCCGGCGCATTCCAGCAATGTGTGTTATGACTTCAGGTCAGAGGTTTCAACCAAAGCAGAGCCCGAAGCTCGGTTACGGCTGTACTTCTACAAATAGATATACATATGTATATAGTTAATATAAATTTTTGGATTTGTAGTTGCGCTCGTGCTCAGCGGCAGTCTCCCCCCTTTGGTGCAAAATTTTATGTTTCCTAACACCCGCTGCATTTCTAGTTCACAATGTGAAATTTATCTGAGGTCAGCGGATGTAACGGGCTGTATTGCCGCCTGGGTGCTCGGCTCAATTGTGGCCGCACATATTGCAACAAGCGCCTCCCTGAAGCAAACTATACCAATGTTCATTTGTATGTGAGAATTCCGGTGCAGCAGGTGGGTAATTTGTTGTTGTATGACGCCTAGTTACTCGTTGTAGTTGTACCCCCTTCGGATTCGAGGAGTTTTTTCTTTTCATAAAAACTTTGAGTTGCGCTTTCATAGCCTCCCTTTTTATTGCATTTTGGAATTTGCTGAAAAGGGGAAAACGGCTGGCACAAATAATAACCCTATCGCGATGTAAGGTTGGACCTATTTTTAGAAGATTGTAAGTGGTGATAGGTAGAATTTATTATTGTTGCAAGTGGGTAAAAAATTTGCTATATTAATTTTTTGTTAAGCAAGTTTGTTGTATTTTTGCAGTAAAATAAATAAAGTTACACAAAAAAGTTATGTAATACTTCCAGAGTAGTATACTGCCAGATTTGATAGTATTAGATTTTATTGGGTAAACTGATTTTCTTCCCAACTGGTGACCAATACTTACAGATAGCCAACGTCGATTATATTAAGTAAGCGCCGTTTGATATGGTTTGGTATTATGCTCGCTTAGAAAATCTTAATTTGTACCAAGTAGATTGCAATATGTACGTATTATCAGTATCCAGAAGCATTTATAAAGGTAAT
>CM050323.1:140962959-140983640 GCA_027475135.1 Bactrocera correcta | reverse complement strand
ATTGATAGCTGCTGCCATATTGCTGCGCTCCCTGCCTGCCCTCCACTGCCTGCTGCACCGTTTCGTGCTTTTTTGATGGCCAACAAATTGGCTGGAATGCTGGTCGAGGCACGCCTTATTGGCAGCTGCCTTAATTTATAAACAACTCGGCAAACATTACAGCAGAGCACAGCTCCGTAATACGATGTACGACAAAAACATGACAGCGAAAACTAAAACAAAATAAAAACAACAACAAAAATGTTTCTCGAACTTACAGGATGCCTTTTGACTATCTATTTAGTGGCTTTTTACACACGCCTTTGATGGGTTAGCTTGCTGACTTGCTTGCTTGTATGTAGCACACGGTGCTGCAGGGCGTATGAGTACTATCGGTTGTATGGTGAAGACAGTGTTAGTAAAACTGCAAAATAGCAAGCTAGTAAAAACTAGAACAACATATGATTTGGAGTAAGTAATACAGAATAGCAGAGTGCTCGGAAAGAGTTGTTTCCCCAAACTTTAAAATAAATTGCCTCTAAGGCAAAGCTGCGCAACATTTTTGTTAACAAAAATTTTAGTAAAATGTATTTTAATTTAAATTTGTGCAAACTAACTTTGAAATGCTTGCAAAAATAAGTTTAGAGTTTGCTCGGTAGCAAACTTTGGTTCTTTTCGGACCAATAATGGAATGGATTTTTGGTTAATTTTTCCCACGATTATCTTGTAACTATTTTAACGGCTTTAAGAGATTTTTCAAACTTCGGTTTCCCTTATTTCTTGAATGACAAGTTTAGTTATCTATTTATAATTTCATTTAACGAACTTGTTCAGAGAGGCTCCTGCCTTAGCAATCTCGTTTTAACAAGAGAGAGCTGCGCGTTAGTTTGACTATTGGATTAAACGATCGCTCATAAATCCCCATTTAAAGAAGAGTTAGAGAAGCAATCTCTTTTTTGATTCAGACGTCACAAATTTGAAACCCTAGGTCTGTGCTAATCGTGACTATATTCACAAATATATGCAAATCAATATATACAGCGCCATCTGCTGAAACATTTTATATTATTATTATTAATTTTTAATAAGTTATCTTAAAATTATCAAATTAATTTAAAGAAAATCAAGGATTCCGAAATTTGTCTTTGGAAACATTTTATGAAATTTTAATAATGCTGGTTTTATACAGAACGTAGATACTACATTTACGAATATTTATTATTATGAGAAGTAGTAATGAATGATTAAAGAAATAACTATTTAATGGCAAATCATCATTTAAGTCCCTTTATGTGTGTTCAAATAGACAAGTTCTCCTTTATCTAAACTTAGAACGATTCAGAGTTTTTCATTTCCTTCTTAAGTGATCTCCCATTCAGTGGTATCATTGATCTTCTGATTCAAACGAAGCCTTAGTCTCGGTACACTCATCGTCGCCAAATTTCTCTCCTGGCAATGTGAAGGCATGAAATATCCGCTGGATGGCCAGATACTGAAACTACTTAAGCTCTTGAAGCCAAACTAATACAATGTGGTTGCTTTTTTCATTGATATTCAACCATCCGGTAAATGACCGTGTACCCGGGTTCCATTTAAATTTATATGTCAATTTTTTTTTAACTCCTCAAAAAAATTTTATGGCCGCCTGGATCCCCAAAATTAAAGTTATTTAACACTCATTTTTCTTAAAAATCTTTTAGAATGAATTATTTAATAAAAGTTATTAAATATCAAACTTGATACGTCCTCCGTTCAATAACCAGGTACCCGGGTACCCGCTGAGATTTATATATATAAATGACGGGTTTACACACACTTAAGAGATTATTTATCAAAGTATTCAGATAATTATATTTTTAAATTAATAATAGACAATATAGTTTACAATTTATTTTATTTTAACAATAATTCTTATTATAAAAAAAAAAACAAAAATAGTTAGTAAGAATTTTTAGCTCCGTTTTTATTTATTTTGGTAATATCATTTTCTATTTTTTTACTATTTGTTTATAGATATTTTATTTATTATTTATTTATACATATTTTATTTATCCTTCGCATGTCATCACAAATAATTTTCTCACATACTGAACATATTTTTCTAGTTTTGCGACGTTTTTTGAATTCACTTTGAAGACATTCATAGCATACGCTAGTAATATTTTTCCCTCCAGTTGAATCGCGCTGCTTCTGAGGTTTTCAACGAATGGAGTACACAGCTCTCTGCCCAAATGCCGATAAAATAAGCGTCGTTCATACGATTTTCTTACAAGCATTTTATTATTCTCATAATACAGGCTGGCAATATCGAGAATATTGTAAAAACATACTGATCTTTTTGCAATACATCTACCAAGCATTTTATCCATCATGTTACTCTAGCTTTAGACCAGTTATAAAACTCGATGATTTCGGGTTTCTTCATTGCACTATCACTAATTCTTGCTTCGTGATGCATTGATGATAGCATAATTATTACCTTCACATAACTACACACGATTATTTTTTCATGAAAGCCAAACACAGAGGATAGTTCTTCTCGAGTTTTTGAAACAGCCATTGCTGGTGGATAGTAAAAATTTTGCTAGTGGAAGAGTTGTGAATAAATTATCCATTGTAATGTTTCAATCGGATCCTTTGTATGGTACCACCAAGTCTTTAACAACTTATTCACCAACATTTTTCCCACGACTATCTTTCGATTTCCCAGTTTAAATCTGTCCAGTAAGTGGATACGAATTTTATATAAATTATTATACTATTATATATAGTATAAAGTATATTATTATACTAAATACTATTTTTTGACATGAAAACATAAAATAAATAATTTTCTTGAAAATAAAGTAAATAAATCTCGCCTTACCGTCGAAAACTTGTTGAATCAGCCATTGTATTTAAATTAAATACAATTTGTTTATTGATAATATCTATTTCGTATATATTTTTTCACTTATCTCTGTATACTTTCTACGCTTGTAGAATTTCAACTGAACACTTTTCTTTCTTTTCATCCGAAATGGTAAGAGGAGAGGCATGGCTTAGGTACCTAAATATCCATTGAACTTGGCACTCCGTTTTCGTTATTTCTAAGAGAACTATAGACTATGTCCCCATATATAGTTATTTCCTATGCCATATAGCCACCTTACACAGAACAGAAAAAAATTTATTCAGTATACTAACGACTTTTACATCTGGTCCTCCTGGGTATCCGGGTACCCGTCATTGAACGAATGGTGAAAGTTTGGTCATTGACCGGACGGTTAAACTACGCAATGGCTATAATAGCCGCTCTTGATTAATATGATTAAATTCGTCATTCGAATGGATTACATTTTTGCTAACTAATATTATAGGTCACAGACTCACTAAGCTTCGTTATTGCATTTTAATTACATTAATTATTGGTGTTATTCAAGTATAAACGGGTGTACGTAGCATACATGTTAGCAGGGGTAATTCTTGTACAGACATTGACTTAGTTTTATAAAAACAACTTTTTTTTAGACAGCATTATAGTGTAAACTGTAAAGTTAACCCGAAGTTTGAAAGACTTTGAGGTAGGTACTAAGTATATATGGTATTGTTCAATCTACGAATTTCGAAGAGAATATTAGCCCAAAGCAAATGCAAAATGTACAAAAAATAAATAATATCAAAGTATTGATTTTTAAAAGCTTTCATCAAAAAGCAGCCAATGGCACTGATGTTGCTTCTCCGGCCTAAAAATTCGTAATCCAATTATGGTAATTTTTAACAGATAGTTTCGGCAATTTAAAGGCAAAAGTTTTATTCTGTTATCATAATCGGTGAACAAGGCCAAATCAAGTGATATAAACGGTATAAGGTCAATCGGATGTTTGAACATCTAATATTAAGTATATGGGAGATGGATGTAGTATGGCTCGGACTTTATCTATTTTTAGCATACACTTATTATTAAAAGAAAAATTTGCTCTGTGCGTTTCACCAAGGTACCTCAAATACTATTATCAATATATATGAAGTCAAGACAACCGCATGTTTGAAGATCCTAATTTTAGTTATATGGGGGATATGGCATTTTTTTACTCTTTTTACCCATTTTAGACACAGACACTCAATTTACTTACGTATTAGCCGATAAATGGGGTATAAAGTATGCCGAAACCTTACAATTAGCTATAAGAAGGCAACTGAAATATTGACCGAATTCAATCCATTTTCAACATACTTACATATATGCCGTTATGAGGAAATGATTCTCTCTGAATTTCATAAATATATCCTAGACGTTGGTCGATATTTCGGGTAAAAAGAAAATTATATCTCGGCCGATTTCGACACTTTTTATACCTGGGATAGCAAACCTTAAAGTCAATTCGTGCAAGGCATTATCGCGGTATATTCATATGACTTTGAAGTTTTGGTTTAAATTGGTCGAATAGGTCCAAGGCATACAATACCACGCTCACCGTCCAAATTTGGCACTGGCTTTTAAAGCCCTCTTCTGCGTTAGACGTCTCTGACGCATATAGTCATTGATTTGTAGCACATTTCGAAGTTTTTGATAAAATCATTCTGTAGAGATGGTGGTTATCATCCGATTTCACTTATTTTCACGCCGTCAGAAGAGGTGGCGACATAATTTGTATTATGTCGATAATATAGCTTGAATGGTTTGGAAGATATTTAAATAAGTAGCGCTGAAATAGTGTTTAAGCAACAAAACAAACAATTAATGAGGCTTTTTCTGTATTTTCTGTAATGAATTTTAAAAATGCAAATATGGTTAGTTTAACAAAAGGCTTAAATGTAACCATGGGTAAAAAACAGCTAATACTGCGCTATAATAACTAAAGAAAATATTAAAGCGATTTAATGGTTGTAGTATTGGTTTTTGTTGCTCGCCGCCACTGTTTAGCAGCACAAAAGTAATTAACATAATTAGAAGTAAGTAGAACATTAAAGCGCGCAGTGCAAATGCCAATCAATGGGTTAAGTGCACTTTGCATATTTCAGCGAAAGGGGAAAAGCGCCAGTCGGCAAAGCCGCTTCGGCGCACGCGATTGTCAATTATGCAGCGTTTATGCGACTCTTCAGAATAAATGCCTGCGTGCGCGCCCTAAAGCATGCAATATAGAACGGAAAAGCCGCGCTGATTTTTTATGCAAATTAGTTTTTTCTCCTTCAACTATGTATAGCGGCCATATGTTAGGACACATACGACAAAGGTGAAGCGGAAGTTTGTATAGGCGCTTTGAATTTTATGTGCCTTGGGTGAGAGTAAAACAAGAGTTGCATGCCGTTACTTTATTTAATACTATTTACTAGGGAAGGATAGAAAAAACTTAACGTACGAAGTCATGCGTTTGCTTTAAGAAATTTTTAATAAGAACGAGAGCTCGCGAATTTAAAACTCTCAGGGAATGAAAGATCGTTTTTAGATTCAGTTCTTGGTATTTGGAGGTGTTTTCTATGCTAAATTTTTCATATCCGATTGTTATGGGCTGACCCAATCCAAGAAAGTAGTTGCCAAAGCTTCCCAAAACCGCTCAGTCATATGGTGGGCTGGTGGAAGGAATTAATGTTAGAGTAACATCTGAAGTCTTGAAAATCGAAAAGTATAAGAATTTTCACAAAACTACTTTGAGATAGTGCAGATGGGGATGGAAACAGAACACCTACTTCTTGAATCCAGGGAATTGTGGTTAAGGTATGTGTTATTATTAAGTTTTACCCTGAAGTCTCAGCCTGAGAGCTCATGCTGCCGTGGACCAACTGAGATAACATATCATTTAACCCTGCCAAACATCCAGTCTAAAAGCAATTACGCAGTCCAGATAAAAGTTTGGGTGAAAGGACGTTGACATTTCATTAAGTTTAATTTGGTACTTGTTTGTAATTTAACTGACATCAGATAACTACAGATATCTTCTTCCTAATTGGCGTAGACACCGCTAACGCGATTATAGCCAAGTTAACAACCGCGCGCCAGTCGTTTCTTCTTTTCGCTAAGTGGCGCCCACTGGATATTCCAAGCGAAGCCAGGTCCTTCTCCACTTGGTCCTTCCAACGGAGTCGAGGTCTTCCTCTTCTTCTACTTCCTCCGGCGGGTACTGCGTCGAATACTTTCAGAGCTGGAATGTTTTCGTCCATCCGGACAACATGACCTAGCCAGCGTCTTTTAATTCTCGTACAGCTCATCGTTCCATCGAATCGGATATTCACCGTGGCCAATTCGCAAAAGACCCTGAATCTTTCGCAGAACCTTTCTCTCGAAAACTCTGCACCATATAGCAGGACGGGAATAATGAGCGACTTATAGAGTTTGGTTTTTGTTTGTCGAGAGAGGACTTTACTTTTCAATTGCCTACTCAGTCCAAAGTAGCACCTGCTGGCAAGAGTTATCCTGCTTTCGATTTCCAGGCTGACATTGTTGGTGGTATTTACGCTGGTTCCAAGATAGATAAAATTATCGACTACTTCAAAGTTATGACTGTCAACAGTGACGTGAGAGCCAAGTCGCGAGTGCGACGACTGTTTGTTTGATGAGAGGAGATATTTCGCCTTGTCCTCGTTCACTACCAGACCCATTTGCTTTGCTTACTTGTCCAGCCTGGAGAAAGCAGAACACTCTTATAGAAGATGGTACCTTCTCTATTTAGTTCTGCAGCTCGAACTATTTTCTCCAGCAGTAGATTGAAGAAGTCGCACGATAGGGAATCGCCTTGTCTGAAACCTCGTTTGGTATCGAACGGCTCGGAGAGGTCCTTCCCGATCCTGACGGAGATTTGGGTGTTGCTCAACATCAGTTTACACAGCCGTATTAGTTTTGCGGGGATACCAAATTCAGACATCGCGGCATAGAGGCAGCTCCTTTTCGTGCTGTCGAAAGCAGCTTTGAAATCAACGAAGAGGTGGTGTGTGTCGATTCTCCCTTAACGGGTCTTTTCCAAGATTTGGCGCATGGTGAATACCTGGTCGGTTGTTGATTTCCCAGGTCTAAAGCCACACTTATAAGGTCCAATCAGTTTGTTGACGTTGGGCTTTAATCTTTCACGCAATACGCTCGATAGAACCTTATATGCGATGTTGAGCAGGCTTATCCCACGGTAGTTGGCGCAGATTGTGAGGTCTCCTTTTTTATGGATTGGGCATAGCACACTTAAATTCCAATCGTATATTTTAAAGAGAAGTTGCTGCATGCTCCTTATCAGCTCTTAGCCGCCATGTTTAAATAGTTTGGCCGCAATTCATCGGCCCCCGCCGTTTTGTTGTTCTTCAGGCGGGAAATTGCAATTCGAACTTCTTCATGGTCGGGTAATGGAACGTCTGCTCCATCGTCATCGATTGGGGTATCGGGTTCGCTTTCTCCTGGTGTTGTGCGTTCACTGCCATTCAGCAGGCTGGAGAAGTGATCCCTCCATAATTTAAGTATGCTCTGAGCATCGGTGACTAGACCACCTTGGGAGGTTCTACAAGAGTATGCTCCGGTCTTGAAACCTTCTATAAGCCACTGCATTTTTCGTAGAATTTGCGAGCATTACACCTGTCGGCCAGCTTATCAAGCTCTTCGTACTCACGCATTTCGGTCTCTTTTATTTTCTGTCTGCAAATGCGTCTCGCTTCCCTCCTCAACTCTCGGTATCTATCCCATCCCGCACGTGTTGTGGTCGATCATAACGTTGCGAGGAAGGCAGTCTGTTTTCTCTCCGCTGCGACACGGCACTCCTTGTCGTACCAGTTGTTCTTTTGCACTTTCCGAAAACCAATGGTTTCGGCTGCAGCTGTACATAAGGAGTTTGAAATGCCGTCCCACAGTACCCTTATACCGAGTTGTCTGTTGTGATAGCAGCTTCTCAACGTCGAACCTTCCCTGTGTTTGTTGGCGTGCGTTTTTTGCTGCTCAGAGGAGGATGCGAATCTTGGCTGCAACAATATAGTGTCGCTGTTAGGACCTCGGAGCGCACGCACATCTAAAAAACTGGATACATGTCTTCCGTCTACCACAATATGATCGATCTGGTTGGTAGTTTTTCGATCCGGAAGCAGTCAGGCAGCTTGATGAATCTTCTTATGCTGAAATCTAGTACTACAGATAACCATATTTCGGGCACCGGTGAATTCGATCAGCCTCAGCCCTTTTGGGGATGTTTCCTCGTGTAGGCTGAATTTACCGACCGTAGTGCCAAAGATACATTCTTTGCCCACCTTGGCGTTAAAGTCGCCAAGCACGATTTTGACATCGTGGCGGGGACATCTCTTATAAATGCCCTCCAGGCACTCATAAAAAGCATCTGTGGTCATATCGTCCTTCCCTTCCGTCCGGGCGTGGGCGCAAATCAGCGATATGTTGAAGAACCTCGCTTTGATGTGGATTTTGGCTAGACGTTCATTCACCGCAGTGAATGATAGTACTCGGCGACGGGGTCTCTCTCCCACCAAGAGTCCCACACCAAATTTGCGCTCCTTTATGTGACGAATGTAGCAAATGCCACAAGAACCTCATCTCTTATCTCTGTTCTTGTCCCGTCCATCGAATTTCTTGGACGGCGGTAATGTCAGCCTTTATTTTCACGAGGACATTAACCAGCTGGGAAGCGGCACCTTCCCAATTAAGGGACCGGACATTCCAGGTGTATGCCCTCAATACGTAGTCCCTTTTTCCTTTTCCATTGTCGTTATCAAAAGTCCGAGACTGGTTGTTAATTTTCATTGGGGGTGTTTTTTTACGTGGCGGGTCCCAAACCCAGCGCACAACCTTTTGTAGAGGATATTTCACCTTCTCAGTTTAGCTCGCCTTCAAACGGATGTTCTTAGGATACCCAGAGGATACTTGGTCAAAGACCGGAAGTCGTGAGCTGCTTGAGCCATTTGTTAAAGAATGATTTCTAGCCACTTCCAAGTAAATGGCAATGAGAGAAATTTTTTCTACACATGACTCCATCTTCCCATTAGGGGTATCTAACTTAGTATTATTATATCACCTCCTCGAAGGCTACACAAACGTACTCTACTTGGAAGGCATCTCCTACACTGGAAAATCAGCTTGACGTTCTGTCTCGTTGATGAACTTTTAAAAGCTAGAAAGCTTTAATCCGCTTGTTTTTGACAAAATTACCTTTCAATTGAGCATTGCAATAATTAAATCCTATGTTGGAAGCACTCATAGCGTTAAGCGAATGCCACACCTGGAAGTGCTTGCTGGCTAACCTTCAGAAAATTATTCCGGCCTTTTCAGTTCACTTGGAAAATATTAGCATTCTTAACGTTTAAAGTAAATTGCTAATCCTCCAGGGCGTTGCCTTAATTATGAAAATCAAATACGCTAATTAGGATTCAGCCCGAATTCGCAGAAAAACGTTAAAGATGTTTACCTAGCTAAGCGTCTGATTAAATAAGCGATGAATGCCTGAATTAAGGACGAAGCAAGAGACAAATATTGACGCATTTATTGCAAGTAGCCGAAGAATATTGAGCAAAAACGCGTATCCGTATTTAATGAGTGGTGAGTAAAAGTGAATTTAATCAGCGAATTCTAATTGACGTCGACGCATTCAAATGGTTAACACACTTTTTTTCAATTGACATTGAAATGATAAAACATTTTGGTTAGCCTTAGATTTTGTAAACCAATGGGTGTATTTTCCAGTACATGTAAGGTAAAACACACGTTATCAAAAAATAAAGGAAAAGATAACTGGTTAAAAAGAAGATAAGACCGAATTAAATATTTTGCTTCTGTGGAAAAAAAACTGAATATGAAATGGCTAGATTTCACCAAGCGAAGCTCTTTCTGGGGAGGTACACCGGAGAAGGTTCAAACAGTTTACAAATTAAGACGTTTTCAGAGATATTTATACATATGTTCTACAAGATAATGGCACAGTTACCTGAGTATCCTCCCTTTTAATGTCGCAAAATGAGACACTCTCTGTGTGTGATATATATAAATATTTCTCCTATTTGTTATTTTGGATAGAACGGTTTGAGAGAAATGTACATTAAACCTGATAGAGGACGAGGCCACGCCCACATTATCAAAAAGTCTAACCATAGGTGCTCTGGGATCCTTTGTGCGAAATTACAGTTTTAAATGTTAATTTAGTGCCTGGTTAGAAAAAGCCATAACTAAGGGTTTTCTTTAATGCCGATTTGGATTGGCGTGGCAGTGATCCGATTACGTCCATCCACGAACTCGTCCTGTTTGCCAAGAAACATTCATACCAACTTTCATTACGATATCTCATTTTTACGTAAGTTACAGCTTGCACAGACGGACGTTCGGACAGACAGACAGTCGCTCAGATTTCAACTCGAAATCGTGAAAGGAAAGTGATCAAATTTGTTAGCTTGTATTGAAGGTTGAGCGCTCATAAAGTTTGGTTAGTACATATAAATAATATGAAACGTATCGGTTTGAAAAAGGTGGACCATAATAACCTTTTCGCATAGCCAAATTAATTAAATAATTATGATTACACTTGAGAAACCAGTTTTTGAATTTCGCACAGCCGGCTACAAGGACGATAACGATAGCTTCGATTAAGGATCAGCTTTTACACTTGCTTGTATTTTTCATTTTATATTACATATATTATTTATATATAATATTTATATTTGATTCAAATTCATCAGCTGATTTATAACAAACTATAACTAAAATGGAAAAAGACTTGCGGTATTTTCGCTAGTTGGCGCTGAAAGCGCGTAGTTCTAGTTTTATTCGTTGCATCGGGCCATGCTATACCTTTTTGGAAAGCTCATTTCACGTGCTAACACGTGTTTGATTGATTTTCGTTTCTTTTAAGTCGTTCGTGAGTTATAGCGTCGCAAACATGGAGCAAAATAAAGAGAAAATACGGCATATTTTCCAGTACTACTACGATAAAGGCAAAAATGCATCTCAAGCCGCCAATAAAATTTGTGCGGTTTATGGACCCGATACAGTTTCCATTTCCACCGCACAACGATGGTTTCAACGTTTTCGTTCTGGTGTAGAGGTGGTCGAAGATTCGCCACGCTCCGGAAGGCCTGTCGTCGAAAACTGCAATAAAATCGCTGAATTTGTCGAAAGAGACCAGCATAGCAGTCATCAAACCATTATCAACCATTTGAAGAAGCTTGGAGTCATTAAGAAGATTGATGTATGGGTGCCACACGAATTGATTCAATAAAAATACCGCAAGACTTTTTTGACAACCCATTATTTATTGCTACTTAATTTGTACACTGGAAAGGAAGGAAATGTTCATAATGTAACATGTGAGGGTCTAGACAATATTGTGCATTAAATTTAGTAGGGTAGGTCCAAAAATATTTATGTGATTTCACATAAATCTGGGGGGTACCAGTATCATAATTTTATTGTGACCCCGGCGCCTATAAATCTTTCTTGTGTCATTCAGCGTCTAAAATTTCTGGCGCATTTAGCTATTATATTGGTTTAGGGGATGTATAAATTAAGCCTATTAGGAGTTGGGGACACACCCACCTCTTGAAAATCTTCAGCCCACATGTATCCTTAGGTCTATGATCCTTTATTCTACTCAAATTTGATCTATTTCAATTTTCACTAAAGTCATCACTTGCACATACAGATGAACATACAGACTAGAATTTCAACTCGCTTCTTCATTCCAATTCAACTTCTTCTTTCATTTTTCTAGACTAAGCTTTCCTTAGCCAGTCAAAAAAATATAAAATTTATAGCAATTTTTTGTAAAGTTCTTTAAGAAAGAAAAAAATATTTCCGAAAGTGCAAAATCTATATTAAAGTCAGGTTTAAGAATTTAATTTGCACTATGCAGTTAAGGTTCGGCTTTTTTTTTTAAGAAACGGGCTAACATACTTTTATTCGAAATTTGACAATTTTCTTTTCGTAGTCTTTTAAAAAAACGTTATTTATAAGGAGAAGATTCAATACTATTAGTGAGTTGAATTTGCCGCCAAGTATGTACGAGGTTTGTTGAAAAAGCATCGCTTATTTCGTTTTCTTATTATTCTTTATTGATCATATGACACTTTGGCAAGAACTTATGCTGCACGACGCCCGTCTAATGGAAGAAAATTGTTAGCAAAACATTCATATTCAACATACGTATCTTTGTCTTATCCGGTTTTGATCCTGCGTAGAATTCTGGATTATCGCGGGCTGAGTCCAACATAATCTGAGCAATGTCAACGCGAAATGGTTTTGGTTGAAAGTGAGCAATTTCGGCACAAACTTCTCTACAACCCGACTCATACCTTAATTATTGGTTAAAATCGAATGGCAAGATCCAATTTATTTCCTCAACAATTTCTCTAACGGTGATTCGCCGATTCTCAAATAGTATTTCATTCACTTCATTAATGTTTTAAACTTTTCTTCACGTGCGCGAGCTTTCCCTTATGCCACAGCCAAAATCTTGTTTTTGACACACAATTTTAAACAAATCCATTTTTGGAAAAAGCAAAAAATCGAGAACGATCCAACACGCGCCCAAGTAAAACATCTCTAAAAATTAAAATAAAAAATCAAAATGGCCGACCTGGTCAGCACAATTTAGGCATTTGTTCCTACTCAACATAACGCCACACACACACAAGCACAACCAGCTGACCACGACATTCAGTCGCGACAAAATAGTCGAAAATCGAACATTCCTAGCCTGCGAAAATCAAAATTCGCTTTACTTTTGGTACAAGCCCCGTTTGTTGCAAAAGCAACAACGGTAGTCAAGACTGTTCAAATATATATACCTTTAATATATTTACATTCTGCCGGCCTTATCACATATTCGGCGTCGCTGCAAAAAGCACTGACTCATAAAATTTTCAAAATTAAATTCACTAATCTTCGCAAATCTCTGACAGTATTTGCGCATAGAAGTCAAGTGTTACAGTGCAGTAGCCAGAAGAGAGGTGAATCCAAGGTGCTTGTGTGTGTGCGTGAGACTCAACACTTTCCGGCACTGCTGCAGCATCGGACTTTAGAACTGTTAAGTTGACTTTAGAGTGAACTCTAAAGCAGGGGAGAGGGTGGGCGACTGTGAGTGCTCATACTCACACCACTCTAGGAAATTTCGTGCAACCAGTCACTTGTTACAAATGCAGCAGCGAGTGGACAAGCAAGGACTTGCGCTGTCAAACTGACTTTTGAATTATAATTTCTCTCACATTTATCGCAATTTAGCACAAATTGTTTTCAATACCACTAAGGGGATAACCATGTGTAACGCAAGGATACCCAGCTGACCACGACATTCATTGTCGGCATTTGTATGTGTGTGTCTATGTGAGGAGCTGGATCAAAATGGGTTTTTAAGACAAACACAAATACGGAGCGTAGATATGGAAATTAAATGCAGTAACAGACGAGCAATTAAATGTGTTTACATTGCTGCAGGGTCTTTCGGACGTAATTAAAAATTCGTATGTAGCGCAACCACACTCACGTCACTTTAAGTAAAATAGAAGTTTTATTGGACTACATTTTAAAGAGAAGTAATTTCCTCGCATGAACTCGAAACTTTTATAAGCGGTGATTGCACTCTTGTTAAATGCTCCATCGAGCTCGCTCTTATTAGTGGTGAGTGCTTTGAAGTTATGCGACAGCTGAAGGGTCAAAATGTTTGCGATGACAGTGAAAACACCCCTTTCTTAATATATCTACATACTATACTCGGAACATATTTTTGGCTGCTGGTGTGCATTTTGAACAACTCTAGGGTTCTGACAACGAAGAACGAATCGAACAGTTTCTACAAGAAAAGTTTAGTTTTATTTATTCCTTCATAGATAATAACTCTTATATAATTCTCTCAAACTTAAATTTTATTTACTTTAAAATCAACAAAATATTACAGAACAAAAAATTAAGCCTTATAAATCGCATGTGCCTAGATAACATTCAGGTTATGTTACACTTTAGAATTAGTTTCCCGTCCACGTCCCTTTCAACTTCTTCGTCGATGTCGGCATATAATGATGCATGCTGCCGCACCAAGCGATCCTTGAAATCTACCTGCCGTGTGAAGGCGTCGATATCTTGGGGCGAAAAATCGCATATCTTGCCTTCACAATTTATCAGCAGGCCTCCAGTGAGATCAATTTTCGTCTTCGTTAGTTGTAAGCGATTCATTCTACGCCGTCTTAGCTCCCTTCGATAAAGAAAAAGGTGATATTGAAGGAGAGGTTTCGAAGAGCTGTGCTGTATGTCACGTTTCATTGTTTCTTCACGTTCTCTTTCAGTTTCGTTGTCATAGAACTCCATATCCACATCAAAATTTAGGTCTGTGTCCAGATCCACGTTCAAATGGAATTCCAAGTCGCTATCAAAATCCATGAATTCGGCCATTTTATGATTTTTACTGTCTTATAATGTTTAACACTTATGTTGTTGTGGTAAGAGTAGTACGGATCTGAATGTTGATATTTCTGAAAAACTCAGCTTTATAAGCATTTCAGCGCAGGTAGCCTTCATTTCAGGTACTTTGTCATCAGTAATTATTCCTTTTGTGCTCAGATATTTAATTACCTTTTATATATATAATTACTTATTATTAAGGTTTGCCTTGAAAGACAATAGTTATGTCAACAAAAAAGAGTGAGCGCCAGGTAGACAACATCTCACGGGCATGACCACAAAGTAGACAAACGAAGTTACACTTCGCGTTATTGATAATATAATGTTTTGGCTAATTCATCCGAAAATATAGAGGAAATGGGTGTGTGCGGGTTAATAAACAAATGAAACGATTTCAACAATAATTAGTTTCAAATATATTTAACACAAAATGCAGCCTTGATATTTATTGTCTAGAAAATTCATTAAGGGTTAACATGAGTTTCCTCGTGCAAAAAATAATTTTTGTCTTATATAAAAAATTAAATATTTTATTAGAATTTCATATTGATACAAATGACCACTATTAATACAGAAATATTGAAATTGTTGAAAAAAAATTTGAAAAAATACGTGTTTTAGTTACAAAAAAATTAAACGACAATTTTTTTTTTATTTTGAAACAGTTGTATTCGAAAAAAAAATCCTTTTTCCAGGTCTTTAAGAATTGTATCCTTCTTCCAAGTCTATAAGAATTATATCTCAAAGACCTGTGTAAAATTTCATGAAGATCGGTTGAGTAGTTCTCAAGAAGTCCCGGCAACGGACTTTAAAACACAGTTTCGAGAAAAACTTGTTTACAGACGGCACATCTAACCTAGCTTGCCCCGTTTGTTTTGAACAAGTCGTTTCAGCACTTACGCTGCCCCATATATGAAGGCCTTTGGTATATAATGTTGATTTCGACAATGGGACCACTAAACAACCTAAGGAATTATACTAATAACGCATGCTAAACCAAAGCAAGTCAGAGTTTTACTGAAAATATTTTAAGAATTCCAATTTGCATAAAAATACTAATATATTGTTAATTCGTGGGTGTGTGCGCCTTAGGAGGCATCGTTGTTGTCAACGCGTTTCACATCGATTTCCTTGGATTAGTGGCAGCAATTGGTAAAAATCAATCAAAACAAATCACATAAGTAATCGAAGTTTATTTTTTTTTAAACAATAACAAATCAAATAAACACTCAAATAATTAATTTGCGCAGGGCAAAAAGAAAATGCACATCAGTTGTTTCTTTAATCTCCATAAAAATTATCTACTAATATGTCCTCAAAGTTATAGATTGAAATTCGAAATATTTTCAAAGCTAGAGCTATAATACTCTCCTTAGCAACTTTTTTGCGAGAGTATAAAAAGCGAAAGCTTCGGCGGAGATGGCAGCACTAAACTATGTCCTCTGCTCTCAAAACTGATCTTAATAGATTTACAGCGAAACTAAGAACACAAATTAAACAGTTTAAAAAATTTTCCTTCAAAACTTATCTGGATAAACTTACAGCTGATAAATCCACCCACTGTTCACTCTGGAAAGCTGTAAGAAATATTAATAAACAAATAAAACATGGAGCACCATTAAAACTAAACAAAACTGCATTGGCCAAAACGAATGAACAGAAAACTGCCGTATTTAGCGGATGGCACAGCTTTATTAGCAGCTGGAGAGTCAGTATCTACTCGACGAGTGCAAACAGCAGTCAACCTAATTACTTAGTGAGCATCTAAGTGATGCATCAAATTAAACGATACGAAATCAATTCTCGTCGACTTTACTTGGAAAAAGACGACATATCGTCCGATTTATATAAATAATATTCCTATACCACACCATAACAGTGCTAAGTGCCTAGGTATCACCTTAGACGTTAAGCTACGCTGGAAAGAGCATGTCAAAAAAAAGGAGCGAGCTTGATATGAAATTTGCTAAACTTTACCACCTAGATGGCAGGAAATCCACGCTATCAAGTCGAAACAAACTGTTAGTATTATCAAGTTCAAAAGCCAGTTCAGGCCTACTTAGCCCAACTATGGAGTTGCCAACTCAAAGCTGTATTGCCAACATTCAGCCCTTTCAAAGTAAGGTACTAAGTTACTAGGCTTTAGTTAATGTTCCTTGGCACGTTAGATCTGCACCGTGTTCTAGGCATGAATTCAGTGGTAAATGATATCTCACGAACTGAAGTTTAGACAGCACGTTAATGAGGAAGCTTCCAGACTCATCAAAACTGCTGGGCGAGAAATCCGGTTGAAACCCGAGAAGCCTTCCGACCTAGTAAGGCAACAGTAGCACCAAATGTATTTCATACCAACTAAAGAATAGAAGAGTTGAAGAAAGAAGCAATGAATTCTAAGCAGGATTTTGCTGATGTAAAGTGTAGACAAGTGGTAGGTTTTAAAGGTTTAACATTTACTATGTTTGTTCTGGTTAAAAAAAGAATAATTTTCTTTCCTTTTTAGTTCTCAAATTTCAAATTTCCCGCTCCCACTTTTATTCCTTTAAATTACTAGAAAATATACTTATGATTCATTTGCGTTTGAGTTTTGTAATCATGTCCTTGGGACATGGCCCTAAATGGTCGGTTAGGTAAAATGACTGAAGACAAAAGGAATGATTAGTGAACACAAACTTTGTTAAGTACCTGCAATTAAGGATACCTGCGCTGAAATGGTTATAAAGCTGAGGTTTTTCAGAAATATCAACATTCTCATCTGTACTTGCCTCATCATAAGTGTTAAACATTACAA
Organism: Bactrocera correcta; assembly: GCA_027475135.1. Lineage (NCBI taxonomy): Eukaryota > Metazoa > Arthropoda > Insecta > Diptera > Tephritidae > Bactrocera > Bactrocera correcta. The sequence continues at coordinate 140,966,538 of CM050323.1, read as the reverse complement.
GATATTAAAGATCAGCTCAAATACAAAATGGCAGAAGATCTCTACATGGATTTTAATAGTGACTTGGATTTCCTCTTGAACATGGATCTCGATACAGACCTAAATTTTGATGTGGATATGGAGTTCTACGACAACGAAACAATGAAACGTGACATACAGCACAGCTCTTCGAAACCTCTCCTCCAATATCACCTTTTCGTTTATCGGAAGGAACTAAGACGGCGTAGAATGAATCGCTTACATCTAACCAAGACGAAAATTGATCTCACTGGAGGCCTGCTGATAAATTGTGAAGGCAAGATATGTGATTTTTCTCCCCAAGATATCGATGCCTTCATACGGCAGGTGGATTTCAAAGATCGCTTGGTGCGGCAGCATGCATCATTATATGCCGACATCGACGAAGAAGTTGCAAGGGACGTGGACGGAAAACTAATTCTAAAGTGTAACATAACGTGAATGTTATCTAGCGACTATTAGAGCTATAAGCCTAAACTATTTGCTCTGTATTAATTTGTTTTTATTTAGGTCAATTAGTGTTAAGTTATTGATATTATAAATATTATTTAAGTACACAATTAGAATTTAATTAAGCTGTAATTTCAAATTTTATGGGAAAGATCAAGAAATCTTCAGATGACTCGGAGAATTCTTCTGAAGTGTTCCGCCATTAAAAACTTTAAAAAAGTATCTAAATAAAACACTTGAAAACTAGGAAATGATTGTTAGTAAAATCGTTGAAATGAGCTAACTCAGATAGACATAAAAATACAGGGTGATGCATAACATCTCAAATTTGAGTATTTAAAAAGGTCGTTAAACGTTTTTTTTTTTTAATAAAACAAAAGCGTTTTGTAACAGCAATGAAATTATTTATTACTTGGAAAGTACATTCGTACGTAGACCATGAGTCGCCATTGCATCCCGAAAAAATTACGATTTGGTGCCGTTCATAGGCCGGGTAAATCTTCCGTGATGATCAAGGCTGGCACGTTACTGTGAACGGGAATCGCTCCCCTCAACGATAACCGAAAACTTTTGGACCGAGTTAGATGATATGGACATGGGCAATAAGTGGTTCCAACAGGACGGCGCCACAAGTCACACAACTAATGTCACAATCGATTTTTTTAAAAACCAAGTTTGATGAACGGGTTATCTTACGAAATGTCTGCCTCGGTGGTGCGATTTGACGCCGTTAGACTATCTCCTCTAAGGTTGCGTCAAGTCTATGGTCTACTCCAACAAACCAGCGATGGCTGATGAACTTCGTACGAATATCGAACGGGAAATTGAAGCAGTATCGGCCTATTTATAGTTGAAAACCGTTGAAAACTGGCTACAGCGTCTGAACTTTACGTGCCCGTATTGGCCGTGCAAGAGAAATCTAGTTCCATACATAATGGCATTGAATGTACTTTAACAGGAATTCATTGGCATTTCAAACCGTTTTTGTTTTATTAAAAAAAAAAAACTTTTGTAGCGCTCTTATTTCGAAACCCTTGCAAGTAAAGCATAATTCTTATGTGGGCGAAAATCGTTTCCAATCGGAGTAAATATGAAAAGTGGGAATAATTTAATTGGGATAAAAACTGTCGAGTATTATATGGTGAGGGGGAATTCTAAAAAATCATCTCTTCCTTGACATACAGGACGTGCAGTGGGCGTGATCGTTAGCAACAAGACACAGCTAGTTAGATTTCTCGATATGAAAAGTAGAAGACCTGGCGGTTAAAATGAGAACTTCCATGAAAGTTATTATTTTTCAACCTGGTAGGCATTAACTCATGATTAAATGAAGACATTAAGAGTATTTAATCAAAGTCAGTTAGAAAGGAATTACGCTGATATAAATGTGTAAATATTCTTCCGGAAAATTTTGATCTTATATGTATTTGAAGTGAATGCTTTATCCGGTTCCATATATTATTGTGGGCAGAAAATAGTAAGGCTTTTTAATTTAGATTTCGCGCGCAAGACCCATTCGTCGAAATACATATTTTCTTTAGGTTGGGGTAACTGTTAGCGGAATCTGTGCTAAATGTCGCATCAAAATATTCTTTATATTTTAGTATCTTGTCTTTCTAAATTACATAAAGCGCATTCGGCGATTTTTACAATAAGTGAAATTACTCAAAAAACAATTTCCATTAAATTTTGCTTATAGAATCAAATTATTGGAGGTGAAACGCCCAGAATGTTGTTTCATCATTCATAATAATTTTTTTTTCCTTGAGTTATAAAATTCATAAGAAATTAAAAATTTTTTAGGTTTACGAAAAATCATATGAGACTTTTTTTGTAGAGCATTCAGTTTCCTACAAAATCTAAGAACAAGATATACATAGTTGGAAGCGAGTTATAAATTTTTCTATCTGATTAAGAAAAAATAGAAAACTGTTTGTAGGAGGACCCTTCCATTACAACTAAGAACTCATGCTTTGAGAGGCTTTCTTAGAGGTGTCTAGGAACCTATTTTTCGTGTACCAAACGAAAAAAAAAAATGTTTTTTGAATCACCCTAATGTATAATGAGTAAGTTTCTCCTGAAACGGCGCGGAGTTGTGCTCTTTCCCTCCGGAGCCAATGATTCAATCACGTTAAAGCGAAATACTATAATTCAAAACACCTTGAAGCATAAATAGTATTTTTGAATCACTTAAGTGACGAGAGTATTTTCATTGTTGTTTCTCTTCTCACACACAGCATTCCGCTCGTCACAAACGTCGTCGTATTTTCAATCATTATTACACCATAGAAACGATGTTAAGCACGTATATTGTGGGATATGTATCGATGTATGAAAATTAAAAAAAAAAAAAATAGTTTTAAAATTTTTGGTTATTTATTTCAATAGTTATTTATAAAAGGTCATAAGCTATCATAGCTTGTATATTGAACTAAAGGAATTGCCAGTTCATCGCTTTTTAACTAAAATAAATATATTTGTATAGTATATTAATATTCCGTTTACAAATTTTAAATTTCAAATTAAATTGTATACCAGCTGATTGTTCTTGTCCGCATTACCAACCCAATTCATTTGAAACGAATTTATGGGATAAGCCAAGAGCGTTTCATTTGTCCATGATTTATGTAGCTATTAGCTTGTGATGGTCAAATAAAACACGGCTAATGTTTTCGTAAGGATTTCAACGCAACTATACATATATTTCGTATGTGGAGAACTCATGTAAACTTTAAAAATTACTACTAAGGAACCCCAAAGGGCGTCCTAATTTCACAAGATATGCAAAAGTTCGGGATCAGTGGAGCATACCACTCGGTAAAACATAGCATAACAAAAAGTGGACTACTTTGATTTTTTTATTTTAGTGGGAATGAGCCTTAGTAATTTATTATGTTAGTATGAGTACTCATTTGCACCAATTTTTATGGCTCATGACATAAGTTCACTAATTTTATTGGTACCAACTGCAGATTTCTGATCTGTAGTCTCATGGTCATAACAACTTAAGTATAACAAAGGCGAAAATTGATCTCACTGGAGGCTTGCTGATAAATTGCGAAGGCAAGATATGTGGTTTTTTGCCCCAAGATATCGATGCCTTTATGAGCG
>CM050323.1:140937355-140961959 GCA_027475135.1 Bactrocera correcta | reverse complement strand
AATTCTGGGGAGACAGATGGACTGGTACAAAAAGAGGAGCATTTCGAAGGACCATTTATCGGAAGCGCATCATGCTTAACGTAAAGGCAAGTCAGTGGATACTGCCCTGCATATATCGTCTCATGGCCTAAGGAGGCCAGAAGGGTTAAGAAATTCGCTGTTGGGACCTTCATTGATACCGGTGGCTCCCCTACCGCATATGAGAGAGATTCCTCTGCAACCATAGAATAAAGTTGAAGATCCAAACGCACAACTCACACTATTTGTTTAGTGGGTAATCGTATATATATATGTATATATAAGTATAAGCGGAGTCGAAAAAGTATGAACGCCAAAAAATTGAGCGCCTGTTAAACCTCCACCCCCAGGGTCACTGCGGGTAAACCTGTAAGCCGCTTATGTGCTATGATTCCACAAAAAATCGTATGAACCTTAAATAAACGCAAAGGATCGTCGCTTAAATGGCCCTGCGCTGCTCACCGTATGCACACATACATGCATTTATGTAGCGGTATTGCGTTGAAAACGACCGCCTTACAGACATTATCACATATCCATGATTCATACTATACCATATACCAGGGGCTACCATACGTGCCCCTGCCCACAGCCAAGTCGTTGTAATAAAAATAAATCTTGGCGCTGCGATAATTCAGTGCCTGAAAAAGTGGCCAAGAGCCTGTAACAATAATGCGTAGGCCAGCGCGCGAGTAGTCATTTGGAGCGCTAACAACTACAGCAACAAGAACAACACATTAACATACACACGAATAGCAAAGACAAGCGTGCGCGAATTTCACGAAATTTCGCCGAAGGCAGTGCAGCTCAGCGGCTTACACACAAACAAATACTCATATATATATAAGCGCAGTTATGCTCGTTTGTGCGTTTCCATATAATGTATCCCGCGCGGCAAGTGTGTGAAGTGTTAAGGCGTGCGGTGCGTTGGTAGTAAGCTAACTAAATTACCGCTGGTATGGCCGAAGGTGTCCGATGGAGAGCGGCGCCGAATGACAGATGATCACTGAGTTCAATATAGCAACCGTAAAAATGTATAAAATAACAACAATCATTTTGCGAAAAAGCGTATTAACGGCACCATTAAGACAGGCATATCCTGTTTTATGTTTCTGTTATTTTTGCAGAGAAAATAGACTGGTTGAAAGATGGTATACTTAAGTAGTACTTGGAGGTTTCGTTATCGGCATTATGGCATTAACTTTACTAAAGTTTAAGAGAGAACTCAACTTGCGATGAGCTAAAACCGTAAGTTTAAGAAAACTCACAGCAAGATCTCTGAAGTACACAGTACCCTCGCGAGTACCCTCGTCACGGCCGCCTAGATGTCCGTAATCGACTCAAAATGGGTTCCTTTGACCAGCGATTTTGTTTTACGAAACAAAAAACGTTACAGGGTGACATGTCGGGCGAAAAGGTCGGCTGTTGCAACACGGCGATCTCTTTTGAGGCCAAATACTGGGACACGCTGAGGGCGGTATGGCACGGCGCGTTGTCGTAATGAAGGATCCAGTTACGAGCGATGTCTGGGCGCACCCTGTTGACTCGTTTTCGCAATGTTTCGAGTACTTGGCAATAGTAGACTTGATTCACAGTTTTCCCCGGTTGAACGAATTCTTTGTGGACGATTCCACGGATATCAAAAAGGGCAATAATCATCGTTTTCACCTTCGACTTGCTCATGCGAGCTTTTTTCGGGCGGGGGGGGCGAGCGGAGACAACCATTGTGAGCTTTGGCGTTTAGTTTCCGACTAAGAGCACTATTACCATACACTTTTACAATTTTAGCGTACGTTTCCGAAGTTGTTTCGCCCAATCTGGCGCAAAGTTTTATCGCGACGCGTTGCTCTTGATTTCGTTTTTCCATTTTCGTGACGAGCACTACAAACACACGTCTACTCAACTTGACGCAGCAGGCGAACTAAATAAGCTGGAGCGATGGTACGTATATCAATAGAGAGGGGAGGGATGCCGGAAAAAGAGAAATGGAATTTCAAGGTCACAGGTTTATTACAAGCGCGGCAATAAAATCAGTCTCATTGCTTAATTGTCAAACCTCGTATAACAAAACAATCGGATTCAGTCCTCCCACAAATAGGATATTGACATTATGCTCATCCCATATTAAATTATACAAGAAACGTTCTTTAGGGGTCAACTTTGCGGCTTTAAATTAAATGACGATGACTGGTTTTATTTTCTCACGAATATCTGCAATAAAAAGTACTATTTTAAATGTACGAGTATCCTTTAAAAGCATACCCACATTATAATCAAACGTCTGTCGCCAAGCTTTTAGCCATCGGTCCCTCCGGTACAAACTCATGATGCACCAATTCAAGAATTTAAAAAAAAAAGAAAGATCTTCTTGATCTTTGAGCGACTTTTGCGTGGTTTTTTGGTTTTTGCTCGTTTTGCCCTCCATTCTGATAATTGTTGACTTGTTTCCTCGGTTCCCCGCCCCTTTTAAGTTCAACGCATATATCTCCCAAACTGTTCAATCTATAACGCCCCAATTTGCACAAGACAAACGTTGTTAGTGTGAAAATAGGAGAAATCGGATGATATTCCCGCCCACTTCCATGTAACCACTAATGTGCCATAAATTAATAACTAAATCCGCTAGAGACATTTCATTTCATAACCGAGATGCTGTAAGGAGTTTTATACCATCTGATGTTAAGATGGGACGGCGAATGTAATCCCCTCCCAATGCAATGCACTTATGCCAACGGATTTTCCAATCTTCGAAACACTGGTTGTAGTCACTTTCCGGGATGGTCTTCAGTTCCGTCTTCGCTGCGGCTTGAATCTCCTCTGTCGTATAAAAACGGTGTCCCCGGAGCGGTCTTTTGAGCTTGGTGAACAGCCAGAAGTTGCACGGCGCCAGATCAGGTGAATACGGTGGTTGCGGAACGATATGGGTTGAGTTTTTGACGAAATGATCACGAATTACGAGGGCAGTATGGGATGGTGCATTATCGTGGTGTAAAAACCAAGAATTGTCTTTCCACAATTCCGGTCCTTTTAGGCGGATAGCGTTACGCAAACGACGCATAACGTTCAAATAATATTCCTTGTTGACTGTTTGACCGGTTGGAAAAATTCATAGTGCACAACACCACGATAATCGAAGAAAACAGTCAACATGACCTTGATTTTTGAGCGAGTTTAGTGCGATTTTTTGGTCTCGGCTCTCTTTTGGCACGATATTCGCTCGATTAATCGGTTGTTTCGGGGTCGTAAGTATAGATCCAAGTCTCATCGCCAGTTATAATGCATTTCATGACACCCTGGTAGTCGGAAAGCATCGGTTCACGACGCCTTTTTTCCAAACAATTCAATGTTTTCGGTACCAGTCGAGATTTGATGCGCTTGAGGCCCAAAAAATCCTTCAAAATGGTATTGGCTGAGCCTTTGGATATGCCAACTTCATCATCAAGGTCTCTAATTGTTAATCGACGGTTTTTCAATACCAAATCTTTGATTTATTGAACGTGAGATTCGTCCGTTGAGGTTGATGGTCGCCCTGGACGCTCTTTGTCTTTGACACGTTCACGGCTGGCTTGGAACTCACTATACTACTTGTAAACATTTGTTTAGACCATCACCAGAGGCTTCTGCACCATCCTCAACGTATCCGCAGCAGAAAATTGTTTCCGTAAACATAATTTAACGCAAATTCTTTGCTCAACAAATTTCGACACGTATCTCAAACACTAATGAATATTTTGACATGAAATTTGACACAAATGTGACTGACAGTACCACCAACCTAAAAAAAGATAATTCTCCTGATCCTTCGACGCGCGCAGTTTAAATTCAAATGTCACCTTTTGGACACAGTAGTAAATTTCGCGCGAAAACCTATTCGTCGAAAAAATTGTTCTCTTGTTTTGTATGACCGTCTTTGACATCTGTGTCACATGTCACATCACAATAATCATTGGTATTTAGTATAGGATTGTCTTCGGCGATTTTCACTATAAGGGATTGTATTCCACAAGGAAGGTACATCACCTGATGACCAAGACGTCAATAAAATAAAGGAATTGGTGCTTGCGAATCAACGATTAACGGTCAGAAATTTTACTGGCATTAGAGAAAACCATTTTGAAAGACCATTTAAGTCTAAGAAAATAGAAAACACGATTTCTTCACTTTCTTAATGCTTTCCAAATAGCAGGATGTCACGAAACATATTATTATTGGCTATTAAGCTTAGATCTATGTTTATGACCCGGAAACAGATGATCAATCGGCCGAATAGAATGGAAAGATGCTGGAGTTATGGGCCATCAACTCTTGGTTTTTGCACCACTATTTCGCATCCACCGTGTTCGCCTGATTTAGCTCCGTGTGAGTTCTGGATATTCAGCAAACTGTACGACCACTCCGGGGAAACCGTTTTCTTTGCTACGCGCATTGAAGGCTATTTCGGAAATAGGCTTTAACAGCTATTTCAACGTTTGGGAAAAACGTTGGAGAAATTGTGTAGGTGCCAAGGGACATTACTTTATGGAAGATGACATGGATTTTGAAGAATAAATTAAGAATTTGAAAATTTGGACACAGCTTTAGTTGGTCACAATCGGTACACTTCGTATGTTTCGGCGACTTGATCTCGAAATACTAAAATTCCCTCAAAATAAAAACAAAAAAACTAGGAGAGTTGAAAAAATAGAAAAAAGTAATGCATGACTATTCCATAAATAGGCTTTTGCGTCAGATATTCATTACATAAAGGGTAGGTTTTAAAAGTTTAACATTGACTATGTGTGTGTGCCTGGTTAAAAAATAGTAATTTTCTTTTCATATCTCTCAAAAGATTCCATGCCCCGAATTTTTATTATTTAAATTACCAGAAAATAGACTTGTGATTATCCTGTGATTAAATTTCCAATAACGCTTGAAGAGCACTAGCATAGTCCCGTCCCGCCTACCTGGCGTTCACTCATTTTTGTTGGCATAACCCTTAGTAGTCCTTAGGTAAAAAAAGACAAAACTTTACTAAGTACTTTTTATTAAGGCTACCTGAGTTAGACTGCTTATAAAGCTGTGGTTTTTTAGAAATACCAACACTCACATCTATACTCTCCTGATCATAACAACATAAGTGTTAAAAAATAAAAAAAATATAAAAATCAGCTCAAGTACAAAATGGCAGAAGTTCTCTACATGATTTGAAAGTGACTTGGCGTTCCACTTGAACATGGATCTGGAGACAGACCTAAATTTGATGTGGATATGGAGTTCTATGACAACGGAACGGAAAGAGAACGTGAGGCAACTATGACACGTGACATACAGCACAGCTCTTCGAAACCTCTCCTCCAATATTACCTTTTCGTTTATCGGAAGGAACTAAGACGGCGTAGAATGAATCGCTTACATCTAACCAAGACGAAAATTGATCTCACTGGAGACCTGCTGATAAATTGTGAAGGTAAGATATGTGATTTTTCGCCCCAAGATATCAATGCCTTCACACGGCAGGTGGATTTCAAAGACCGCTTGGTGCGGCAGCATGCATCATTATATGCCGACATCGACGAAGAAGTTGAAAGGGACGTGGACGGAAAACTAATTCTAAAGTGTAACGTAACGTGAATGTTATCTACCGACTATTAGAGCTATAAGCCTAAATTATTTGTTCTGTAATAGTTTGTTTTTATTTAGGTAAATAAGTGTTAAGTTATTGATATTACATTATAAACATTACTTATGTACATAACTAAAATTAATTTAAGTATTTTATATTTTCAAACTGTATAAGAAGATATCTTCAGATTCCTTAGTTTATTGAGAAAGGAAGGGTTCTACTGCTGTATCTTAGTTTGCAAACAAATAAAAGCATGACGTAATTTTAAAAAGTTTCAAAAATTGTGTATAAATAAAACTATATGATATCTCGAATTTATTTTTGTCTTCTACAGAACTAAAGTCACTTTTTGGTTAGATGACACAGGGACTTCGCAATACGAGGTGTGTTCAAAAGGTATCGCGAATCGTTTTCTTCGATTGCAGGGGCGTAGTGCATCATGAGTTCTTGCCACAGGGAATAGCGGTCAATAAGGAATATTACCTACAAGTTATGCGCAATTTGCGCGAAGCAATCCGCCAGAAACGCGGATTTGTGGAAGAACCAAATTGGCTTTTGCACCACGATAACGCCCGTGCTCACACACATCGTTGCTTGTGCGCGACTTTTTGGCCAAAAACAACACACTAATGATGCCGCAGCCACCGTATTCCCCAGGACTGGCCCCCTTTGTCTTTTTCTTGTTCCCTAAACTGAAGAGGCCCATGAAAGGTCGACGTTACGCTTCTCTTGACGAGATAAAGACGGCATCGAAGGAGGAGCTGAAGAAGATAAAAAAAATGATTTTTTGAAGTGCTTCGAAGATTGGAAAAACCATTGGCACAAGTGCATAATATCTCATGGGGATTACTTTGAAGGGGACAAAATAGATATTCATGAATAAATAAATAATTTTGAAAAAACACTAAATTCGCGATACTTTTTGAAAACACCTCGTACAAAATTGTCAGCTTTCACCGACTTGACAACTACGAAATAATGTAAGAAATTCATTGAAATGAGCATACTCAAACAGACATGAAAGCACCCGGTGAAGCATAATATCTGAAATAGAGATAACTTCCTTATAAAGGTGAAGCATAATTCTGTAGTCTGCGAAATTCGTTTCCGGTGAAAATATAGAAAATGAGCATAAGAAATAAAATTTATTTAACTAAAATTATATGCAAACTCTCCTTTGCGCACCCCAATCATGGCATTCGCTATCATTTTCTTTTCAGTCCAACTTTTAGACAAAGGTTTGTGTCTGCAACGGGATGAGCGCTTCGAAGCTTCAGTCGATAGCATAATGTTTTATAACTGAAAGTAGATTTTTAGCGGGTGATCAAAACAACTAAAAAGTATTATGCACACCTTTATATCTGTTAAATGTTTATGTGGGGAATACATGCCTTTGACTAACTGTGTGAATCCAAAAAAAATGTTTCTTCGTTGAGATGCACAGGGTTGTTGACGGGATCATTAACTGAACTAAAAATGCAAGTGGTTAATTTTCTGTTAGTTAGAATATTGAAAGAAGCAGACGTGACGGTTCAATCATTAAAATCATTGTTTCTCAACCAGGTAGGTGTAAGCTTATAAACAAACATATATTGTGACAAAGAAGCACCCGGATATTGTAGTTAAATTAAGTTGGTAGAACTGTTCTTAATAACAATGGAAAATCAACCGCTTAAGTCAATACACCTCAGTAGTGCGTTGCGATTTTTATAAAGGATAAAAATATCGAACAAAGAGTTTGTCCCAAATATTGTATTTCCAACCAAATATCATGTGGAAATCTTTGCGAATGTTGGAAAAGGCTTACGGTGTTTCAGTTTTATCGGAATGATCGATATTTTTAGTAAAAAGTCGACTATAGGTACTGAGACCCACATATTCGGTACCAAGGAACTTAAATCGTATTGATTCGATTTGCACAATGTTCAGTCATAGGATGGCCTACCTTAAATGCACTATTGTGTATGTTTTATCCTGTTATATAATATGAATTCATTCCTGATTTGTATACTGGGAAGTGAAAGCTAAAATTGTGCCAGGGTTGTGCGCAGGGTTTGGGACCCGCTACGTGAAAAACATCGCCAATGGAAAGAATACAACAACCTCGCTATAATCGCGTAAGCGTGGTAAAGAACATAAAAGTGTGTTAGGAATGTCACATACCAAAGTTGGATCCAACCGGTCGGGAGGACCTCGAGATATGTGATTTCACCAAAAATTGGGCGGTACAGCGGCTCTATTACAGGTCTCTTACCTCATGCCGGGAGTAAAATGTAGTGCCTCTGGCGCATTTAGTTATTGACTTATGGGGTAATATACCTTCTTCGTCGAAGAAAAAATTAAAGTTTGGGTTTTTTTTTTAGATATGTAGCAATTATTTCATTACACAAATGTTTTTATTTTTTGATAGTACACTTTATTAGCAATTTTTGTGCGAAATTTCCTAGAAAAATATCAAATAGTTTTTAAGGGGTGGCTGTTTCCCTTAGAGGCCTTTTTGGCAGAGCCTTGCGGTGACAATTCCCCAAGTCGAACAAGTCAACTGAAACTATAAAATTAAACAAATTTCATTAGTTTAGTGTAATTCCTTGTGCTTGAACGATGGTTTTTATGATTTTTTTTTGTGCTCACAGTTTTATGCAAAAAATTAACTTTTTGGTCACTAGAAATTTCACCAAAAAATTCATTTCCGCGAAAAAAAGTTTGTGCGTAAAAAGTCGATCGTTCAAGCACAGAAAAATTTCATTACGAACATTTAAAAAAAAATTTGAAGAAAATCGGTTCAGTAGTTTTCCGCCAATCCTTGTCACCGCAAAGTCATTTTTCAAAAAACACCATTTCGAGATACTCGCGTTTAAAGTTTCAAGTTCAGTTTATGCGAAGATAAAAGCGGGCAGTTAGAAGTGCTGTAACTTTTTTTCAACTGCTCGAATCTCTATGAAAATTTGAGAAAATGTTCTGAAGGAGTTGTTCTTTAAGATAAAGCAATAAAAAATTTAAATTTTTTTGAAATTAGAAAAGGTATATAACCTCTTATAGCAGTTGGCTTACTTGCGGGTGACTTCATAAAGCATGTATTGAGCAATATGTGAGTTTTGTCTCTATGAAAATTAGAGAGTGTGTTTAATATAAATGACGGTATATATTTATGTCTAAAATGAATAAATTGGGAAAAAACTTAACCTAGCCCCATATAAAAAACATACATTGATGATTGTATTTTAATGAATTTCAGTGAGCATTTTTTTAAATATGTGGCATATTAATAGAAGGTGCATAGTTTTGACAAAAATAGGTAAAATCAGGTCGCTACTACCCTTAACTCTCATACACTACATTTAATGATTGTCGTCTTTCTAACAAACGTTTTGTCGAATATGTCGGTCATTTTATGAGTTCCATATATATACATCGACATGCGGTGGCTTGGCTTCCTAAACTCTGGATGAAGTTGTGCATCTTAAGTATTCACCTGGCTTTGATTATTGCAAGTTGCCAGACTATAAATGCACCCCAAACTTAGCCCTTTCCTACTTTTTACGAATAGCTTCGCGCAAATAACGATAACACTCAAATAGTATTCCTTGTTAACTGTTTGGCCGGTCGGAAGGAATTCGATCCATAATCGCAGAAAACTGTCAACGTAATCTTGATTTTTTACCCTTTTGACGTGTTATTTTCGGCTTCGGCTCACCTTTATCACGATATTTGGCCTATTGATCGTCTGTTCCCGGGTCGTAAACATAGATCCAAAACTCATCGCTAGTAACTGAAAAGCTATGTTACAAAGACATTAACGCAGGGCTCTTTTTCGAAAGAAAAATCTGAGTCAGAACCAAGCGTGCTTTCACTTTTCTTAGCCGAAATGGTTTTCACTGATCCTTCCGATATTCCAAGGATGCCAGTTGGACGTTTCACTGTTAATGTTCGATCCGCAAGCTTAATTTTTTATTTTATTCGTGTTGATCATTAGCTAATGTTGATGGCCGTCCTGGACGGGGTTCGCTGTCAACGAGTTTTCGACCCTATTTCAATAATTTTTACTAAGCACAATCACTTGCTCGTGACAAACAATGATCAGCGAAGGCCTTTCCTCACCAAAAACTTGATTCCGCGCACAAAATTTAATGGAACTTCTTTGTTTAATAATTTAACTCGTCGTAAATATCGCGATTTTTTTGGTGTGACATTTGGCAAAGAGTTATTAGAACCATCTTTGTATCATTAATTTATATAAGATCACTGCATTGTCAATATTTACCGCAATTTTTCTACAGATTTCTCTCTCAAAGTGTATTGTCACATATTAGAAAGCAGGGAGTTAAACTACTACAGATTTAATTGAAATAAGATACTGTGAAATTGTAAATAAAATGCAAAATATTTATTTATTCGCGAGAAATGTCAAGCATCTCCCTTAACCTTACCTGACGATTTTCAAACATCAAATCCTTCACTTGCCAATATTTTCATCAGTGACCTCTTCAAATGACGGTCATCCAGATAGATCTCTCGACCCTCTTTGAAGGCTTCACATCACTCGTGGGCTTGTAAGAAATTCAGAAAAATCCCTTCCTGATAGTAGTATGTCTGCTACACAAAGGTAGAATCGGGTTAATACTTCTTCCATATAAAAAATACTTTTATAAAGATTTTCGAACTTCCGAGAGACTTTAGACCAATATATCAGCCATTATGGCAGTTATCTTAATTAAATAGAGACAGCGTGTTTATTTTATTTTGCGGTGTATATTTGTGTTTAATAAACACTTATGAAAACTCGCCCTGAAAGTGCTTCTCTGGCTGGTGTTGAGAAATTTTTAGTGTTCGAAGCTGTGAGTGTAATTTGTTAAGTATGAGCAAGCGATTCTTCGCCAAACTATTGCTCAGCACCTCTTGCCACCAAAACAAAACTTGATAGTCATACGTCATAAAGTAAGGGATTTTATAGTAGAGTTATACGCATCTAGTCTCTAAGATGGCCTTAAAATATGAAAATAGGAACTACAGAGACCTCGCAGCGAATATTATAAGTGAGAGAGCAACTGCAGCTGTATTAGAAATTATTATATTAAATTATATTGAATGAAAGAGAAGTAGTCCTCTTTCTTGTCTCTTTCATGCCGATCTGGCGCTCCTCTAACAACTCACATCAAAGCAGCTTATACAAATACCTATTTTATTTAAGCACATCAATGCAAATATGCATTGTTAAATATTCAGATGCCACACACACACCCACACACTGAGTTCCATAAGGAGCAGGTAGAGTTTAAAGAGCTTATTGTCCTTAATGTCGCACAACTTTCAATAAAAGCTTTCAAAACCTACTCGACTCGACTCGTTTCTATTATGCGCCTCCACCTTCTTACATACATACATGAATGTGTGTGTGTGCGTGAGTATTAAGGCGAGCATTGCATTTTATTGCGTTGCCTATGCACTTGCATATGACAGTTTTATTCTCTTTTCTCCTCTCCTACTTTACATTCTTCACAAACGTTTAACGACACGTTTCATTGCATTTATTTCAATCACTTTGCAGCGATTTGCATAAATGCACATTGCCTCGTATATCAGAGTGTGTGTGTGTGTGTGTGTTTATAGAGCGTGCCGTGCTCTATAATAAATGCAAATGATAAAGTGCGCCACTTCATCACATCGCTTTACCTGCACATAAGCCACATTCGTACTCGCACTTATAGACAAAGCAACCAAGTAATGGCAAATGAAGTGGGGAAGGGGAGTGAGTTGATGTGCGTGAGCATGGCTTAATGCCAGCGGCGAATAACAAGCAACACTTGATGCACTCGGCTGATATGTGAAGGCGAAATAATGGCTCACTTTAGTTGAACGACAGAAGAATAAATATGTTTAAAGGAGGGGATATTATATATTTTTCCTTGATTATGAAGAGAAATAATTGTGTAAATAGATATGAGAGTAGTTTATAAGAGGACTTTGGTCACTGCAGATAAAAAAGAAAGCTCCACGATCGCAGAGGATAACATTATTGGAGACGGTTTACCTTTGATCGTTAGATCTGTCTAGATTCTTTTTTGTTTTTGGCTTAGAATAAACTTGAGCGTGCAAAAATATTATCCAATTGGTAAAATTGCGTAAAAAATGTTTGCTGATCCTTTCCATTAAGTGTTGAGAGCGTTCGGGTTGGTCATCAGAAGCATGACAAAATTTAGTATGCATTCTTTCGATACTTCATTTTACAGATCGACTGACGATGATTATCGGAAATACAAGTGTGATATTACAGCAGTTATTGTTGTTAAACATTATCTAATATTTGTCTTTTCAACATTATATTTAATAATACTATTGCAACTTTTTTTTAGGGCGAAAAAAAAAAACTTCGGCTGCACTCAAACTATAATGCCTTTAACAGGTTCATTTCTTATAACAGCTATAGGTTTAACTGCAATAAATCCGAAAACGTAATCGGCCAATATTTTTCATCCGATCGAAAACGTTTTGCTAGTTCCTTCTATCCGCGTTCTTCGAATCGAATTAAGGTTACTTAATAAGGAAAACAGGAACATTTTAAGAAAATTTTTCTGTTCATTTGATCGGTCAATTTGAATGGCAGCTATGTATTATATTACTGATCTGAAAAATATGTTAGCGGATTGTGGATTTGTCAAGGGAAATAATCTGCGCCAAATTTTGTGAAGATATCTTGTCAAATAAAAAATATTTGCATAAAAAACTTGATTATGTCAGGTTGTTTTCCGGTAAATGAGCAGCTTCTTGAGGAGAAAACGAGGAGTACAAAATTTGTATCTCAAAAACTGAGGGACTAGTTCTCGTAGATACAAATTATTTTAATATTGTCTGAACTGCACTGTGTCTCTTCCAGAACTAAATTTACATTTGGCCAACAACTATTGTTACACTGTACGCTACTGTCACTGCTCTTGCTGTGGTTACCTGCCGTCGACGTTGGGACACTCCCTTGAGTCAGCGAATCCTACGGGTTTTACTGTTGGAATTGCGTTACTACTGTTCATCATTGCCTGGTGGGATCTTTGGCAGACAAGGCAGGCGGTGTAATGTGATTGCCAACGTTCTGGGTTAACTTACACACATGCGGACATGGCTTAATCGACTCAGCTCCTTACCCTGATTATTTATAAAATATGTACTTTATAGAGTCTCACACGTTTCTTTCTGGGTCTTCGCGCTAAACTTAAAACCCCCTGTTGATGGAATAGAAATTTAAAAATGTCATAAATCCACCATTTTAAGAAAATTTGGTACAATATTAACTGGAAACATAATAGCAAGTCTTAAGTTCATTAAGACCCTGTTTTTATTTGGTTTTAGCTAGCTCGAGTTCCTACAATCATGCCGTCTTTCGTCTTTTGAAAGAGGTGATTTCAAATATTTGCTCGATATCTCTTATTTAGAGTCAAAATGTTAATGTGCCTTTATACACTCGAGTGCGTACGAGAAGGAAAAGTTCGCCTTTTGAGCAATATGTACTTACTGCTGTAAATTAATAGGTAATAATTTTCATTGAAAATATTATATTCACAAATATTATGCACAGGGTTAGCAAATTGCTGGCCTTTCCCTTTTCCAATCCAAAGCACTTAAAAGCGAAACTTCGGAAAGGAAATGTTAACAAATTATAGCGACTGTTGCTAATCTGTCTAAAATTTATCCGCTGGACGGCTAAAGGAAAATTTTTGATATTACAAGTATATGGACTATTTTGTAGCTAACGAAATTGCTATTCGTTATCTTGTTTTTTTGAATTTAGACAATTTTCCCAAATACGGCTCACTGCAATATTTCATAGTTATCTCAGATTATGAATTAGCTGAAAATTCTCTCTTCGAGATAAAACATATCACTTCGTTTTAAATACCAAGGTATAGTAGTGTTATGCAGAGATAGCAAACGCGGTGCTCATCATGTCGAAAGCTTATTGTGATCAACACTTCATGCTTGTAACGGCTAATAGTTTCAGTTAACTCGGACATGTTCAATGTACAGTGCACAATTAGAATGTCAAGGACTCTTGACACACTATTTTCGAGTAATAGACGTCAGTTAGTAACGACTGCTTGCACTACTTGTTGAGTCGCCCTCCTCTATCACATCGTATCTTCTGCTTTGAATATTTGCATATGCTATGTTCCAAAACTCATCGAAAAAAATTTCTTCATATGATATTTTAGATCTACAAGAAGCGTTCCAAAGTAAACAGGACTTAAAAAAAACAGAACAAATGGTTCTTTCGGCAAAATCAATTTATTTTATTCAAAATAGTCTCCTCTTTCTTCAGCTTTTTGCATGGTCCGAAAGCATGTCGAACGAGTGTTTAAGTTCGTTGGCTGGTATGGCCGCCAGTATGCCGGTGCAAGCCTTTTGAATGGCCTCTACGTCTGCATAACGCTTTCCTTTCATGGGCAAATGCATTTTTCCGAAAAGGAAGAAGTCGCACGTTGCCATATAAGGGAAGTGGAGGTGGAGTGCTTAATGGTTAAAATGTAATTTTTGGTCAAATAATCGGTCATAAGGTGCAACAATCGCCAACTTTCATCTTCGCGATATTCGGGGCGAACACGTCGAATACGGCGCAAAAAAAAAAAACTCCAAGGTTGAGTACCGCATTAATTCTTTGTGGACAATACCCCTGGAATCATAAAACCAAATCCGCAGTGTCATCACTTTTGACTTCTCCATGCGCGATTCATTGGTTTTAGGCTCGTCCGGTGCCTTCCATTCGGCACTCTGGCGTTTTGTTTCGCGATTACATTAGAACACTTTGTTTCGTCACCAGTCACAGCATTGTAAAGGAAGTTTTTGCCCTTTTTGACCTCTTTAATGATTTCCTTCGAATGTTGGATTCGGAGCAATTTATGGTCGTCAGTTAATCTGTGCGGATCAAACCATACACACACCTTTCGTAAGCCCAAATGTTCGGTCAAAATGCAATAAATCGAGTTTTGAATATGTTCAATTCCATTTCCGTGAGTTTCAATGATGAGTTCGGCTGATTTTTGATGAATTCACGCAGAGTTTCGATGAAATTTCCGGTGATCACGGATTTTGATTATCCCACATGTTGATCGTCATTCACGTCATGTCCTCACGACCACCTTGAAAACGTTAAAAACCACTGTGCATTCTGCTACGGGATAGGCAATCATCGCCATAAACTTGTTTCATCAATTGAAATGTTTCGGTAAAAGTTTTACCAAAAAAAATTTAATGTTGGGTCTTTGTTCGAAACTCATTTTCGCATCGATAACACAAATATACTGACACTTTAAAGGCACTAACTTCACTTCCAATATGAATTCTCACTAGACAATCGACAAAGATAGCAGATTCTAAGGCACCAGTCGACATATAGAAGGCACCACCAGGGGGCGCTAGATTAAAAAAGTCCTGCTTACTTTGGAACGTACCTTCGATTTTAAGTCGAAACTATTCTATAATATATTTCAGAAATATATTCGACGCTAAAATTGATAGCGATCTTGAAGGGTGAAATATTCTTAGGCCTTATCAGTTCTAGCAAAAATCGCATTAGATAGACCAACGGAGTAAGGCACTATGAATTCTTGTGGTTAGACATTGATGATTATGTTTCATGGCGTTTGAGAAAAGACGTAGTCGTCATTTTACTAATTTTGGAGATATTCAGAACAGGTTCTGAACCCTCGAATACTATTTATTTTGTGTTTGAAAATATGCTCGATAAGTGTAAAACGATTAAGGCTTTACAGTCACAGCCAAAGATTTATTCAAATTCTTTTAGAATATTAAAACTCATTTATAGGTTATGTCAGCTTAAATTGAAAAGCAAAAACTCGATAAAAGAGACTTATGACGTGTTTGAAAGAATAAAAGAAATTACGATTCGAACTCAGTTAAGCTTAGCGACAACGGTAAAAGTATAAAAATTGAATCCATGTTATCCATACACACTTTCGCATATCATTATGCATGCGCAGAGGAGTTTATCCACATTACTATATATATGTATGCATTAGAAAGTGTGTGCTTTCGAGCTTGGAGCAGCTCTAATAAAACACCTGTGATCCGACGCTTCTGCTGGTCTAATCGGCTTAGCATAGTAACGACCATTGATATCCCGACACCCGCCGACTTTGCAGTGCGTTTGGCCATTGCAGCGACTGTTGCATAAATATGTATGGTTGTTTATACAATATATGTTTGTATATATATGTACGTCTACATGCATTGTTCTGGCTCACGACTTTTTTCAGTGCCGAATCAATAAACGTGTTTTTATGTTTAAATAATACATAAGAACGCCGTATGGCTTGTCCATGCATACGTGTGGCTGCAAATATGTACATATGTGAAATATATGTATATATGTATGTGTGTATATAAGTATATCGGTACAACAATAGTCAGTCAATACAAGCGGATACAATTTATGTTGAAAGGAACATTTAGCTGCCAAGTACTGACTGCTCACAGGCACACTCACCTACACTCTAGCCAAGGCTAAGTGTAAACTGAGCAGAATATAACGGCAACTGTGAATTCTTATGCGCGACAGACTGTAAGCTGCCACTAAATTGTCGAAGATATGTACCCATGTATGTCGATATAGTCACAGAAGTCTGCGTTTTTATGTTGAAATACCGATGAAAGTACGTGCAACAGTTTTTAAAATATGTGCCGTTATAGCTTCAACACGTTACTTGTATAATGTGTTGCACTCAAACAGCCACATGTGGCCAAAAAAGAATAAACAAGTAGGGAAGCGGTAATTTTTAGTACAGCGGAACATTTTGGAAAGTCGCGAAGATTTCCTGAATGTATTAAACCACGCGATGGTGTTTGTAGAAAAAATTTAGTTACAAGCATGGAGCTAAGTGTAGAAAAGCTCATACAGCTGGTTGATGTCTCGTAAAAGTAAAGGTTGACATCACCGTCGTCGATAGACGGAACAGGAATCAAGACGAGTAGATCTTGTGTCATTTACTACAGTGGCGATATAAAGAAGCGCAAATTCGGTGTGGGATTCGTGGCGGGAGAGAGACTCCGTTGCCGAGCCGTCTAGCCACAATCTGCAATATGGTTATCTGTGGTACGAAACCTCAGCATAGACAAAGCTACCTGGCTGTCTCCGAATCGGAAAGCTACCAACTAGATCGATCGTGTTGTGATAGACTCCGTTAAAAATACCGGGTGAAGAAAGACCTGGCTACACTTGGAATCTTTAATTGGCGACAAACAGCGAAAAGGAAGAACGACTGCCGTGCTGTTGTGAACTCAGCTATAGCTGCGTAGGCTGCGTATCCGTGAATAATCAAGAAGCAGTTACAATTCAAAAGGCTTGTGAGATATGAGGACTGGCAGTTGGACGTACAAACGATCACTCAATATTCAAAGCGTCTCGTCATCCTGATAAAAAAAATATATAGACACTACTGTGATCAAATTAAAAAGTGAATTTTGTCCATTTCATCTCATTCTCTTGCAATATACTTATGCCAACGAATTTTCCAGTCATCATAGAACTTGGAAAAATGTTCCGCCGTGATGGCCATCATTCAGCTTTTACTTGTATATCCTCAATTGCATCAAAATGGTGTCCTCGGAGAGGTCATGTGAATTTCCCGAATAACCAGAAGTTACACGAAAGTAAATCAGGCGAATGCTGTGGTTGTGGTGGTTGAGGCACGATACTAGTTGAAAATGTGGCGAAATGATTACGAATAGTCAATGCAGTATGAGATGGTGCATAATCGCACTTATATGTTCAACAAATTCAGACAAAGTAAAAATCAAAGTTTTCACTTTTAGAACCTCACAAAATGACGCGTAAATTAATTTCTAATAAATACTTTGTCGTGAAATTTTCTTTTCAATTTGATCACAGTAGTACAACTCCATAAAAGAAACATTTAGGTGAACAAAACTATTATACTCTAAAGCAACATGTTGCAAGAACATAAAAAACCACATATGTAAATCGTCCACGTGCACTTATTTGCATTTGTGTGCGTGCGAGATGTATGCAGTAAAAAATATTCTTACTTGCTGAATGCGTGAGACGCGAGTCATTTGAGAGAAATGACTGCAATTACTTGCTTACTTACGCCTAC
Organism: Bactrocera correcta; assembly: GCA_027475135.1. Lineage (NCBI taxonomy): Eukaryota > Metazoa > Arthropoda > Insecta > Diptera > Tephritidae > Bactrocera > Bactrocera correcta. The sequence goes on along the minus strand of CM050323.1, from coordinate 140,944,223 downwards.
AAAAAGTTTGCATTATGTACATTCACACACGTACATTCCTACGTATGTATGTACGTGCATTTTCATAAGGACACAGAACACCATTTCGGTGTTGCCACTTTAGCGCTTTTAATGTAAAAAAAGATTTATACTAGAGTAACCATAAGTGAGGAGCTTCAAGGTCAGAGTCAAGGTTCCTTATACTGAATAGCTTATGAATACCCAACTTTTTGTTTATAAGACATTTTTTTTGGTTTAGAAAAGATCTAGGGACAACTTTTACAGTAATGTAAGTGAATAGATGATTTTACAGTAAAGTTCCAGTGACTTCACTTTAAATAACTTCATTAGCATTCAATCTTAAATTTGTGATGTAACAACTGTAACTGGATGCTATAACTATTAATACTTCACATGTTATTTGTTAGTTATGTTAATTATTAAAAGCTCGACAATGTTAGAAGCTACATTATGTTAAGTTTACATTTTTGATCATTTTAAATTCACCACAGTTTTACTCAATGTTTGAATACTTGTAAATGTGATCCTTTTATATTAACTTTGCTCAATTTGACTATTTAAGTAGCCTGTTAATTTGAATTCAGGTCATTCGAACTGCGACCAATGAAGATTACGCATCTAAAACTCTAAGCTGCGTTTTATACTTTTCTTTGGAAGCTGCGATTAATATAACTTGAACACAAGTAGACAGCATTGGCTCATGTGGCTGGTTTTATTGATCAAAGTCCCGTAGAATCACCTTAGGGATTAACTACTTCCCTGCAGTGATAAGTTTTGTTCCAGCAAAAGTTTATTTTGGCAACATTTTGAGAGCGAACAGCTGATTCATATTTCACTTTAATTATTCAAAATTTTTCTATATTTGGGTGAGGGTATATTATATTGAGTTATAAGGGTCTAAATTTTCATGGTCTGTTTAATAGAAGCAAATTTAGCAACTTTGTAAGCATCTGTAGCGAATAGCTAGTTTTTAGGGAATTTCACAGCTAGAATGACTTTTTATTGTAGACTTGTAGAAAAAAATTTACTTTTAATATCTAAAATGTTATATTGGCCGATATCATATATATCAGTAAAGAAAATGCATATCCCTTTAACATATTTTTCTCTAATGAAACCCACAATGGCTACCATCCTATCGAAAAAGATCAGTTGTTAGGTAATTCGAATGAAATTCGTCACTTGCGCGTTGCTTTCACACTGCACAACAACGAAATATTTACTATTAGCTGACCTAGTTTTTGAACTTACCTAAGTGGGCGACCGAGTCTTGATGTCTGAAAATGCAAGTTTAGTTTTTGAACGCAGTTGCCTAAGCTATCAAGTCGAAAGAAAATTTAGGAAAGAGGGAAAAATTTAAAATGAATAGGAAGACTTAAAACGAAGTTTGTTGGAAACAAATCACTTCAAGAAACCCTTGTTTACAACTCAGAACTATTTAGAAACCTTCTAGCAAGTAATGAAAAACTGTGATGATCGTTTGTACTTTAATTAACCCTTATGTCTTACTGAGGCCTTACGTAGAGCTTATTTCAAAATTTTTATTATGGCGACCTCTTCAAATCTCACTGCGGTGTACGTATACAGCTTTGGGGTATTCATATTTTTAATGTTCTTGTAGGATATACTCGTATATACTATATGCACTATAAGCGCCCAAGCATAAAAAGGGTATATCTAATAGTGTTTTTTTTTACTAAAACTGAACAAGGCAGTTGAGCAGAACAAAGTCTGTCTTAATCTTATATTGGCACCAAGAATGCGTTAGAGGTTGAATTAAAATTACATTTTATAATAATATTAAACGATGTCAGTCTAACAAGTGGCCCATGCTTTTTATCGTTCTCATCAATGTACTATATTCCCTCATGAACTCAGAATTAAAGTCCAAAAATAACGCGCATATAAACATCATAGATCGCTTGCAATGCTAGTTTTTTATTTAAAAATAGTTGACGCATAATTTTGTTCAGGTAGAAGTTTCTATCTTCCTTTTCTTTTTCCATAATTTGTTGTGTTATTCTACACAAAGTAACAGATGAAAAAAATATATTATTATGTTAAATAAATTATTGGTAATATAACTAAAGAGAGCGCATTCTTAGCTAATACCCGTTTGTTTCGCCTTTCAACTTCAGTACTTTTTCTACTGTAGTCCAAATTTTTTCTCTCAACTGTTGTGCAAACAAATACAAATGTTGAGCTTATTACTGTTATAATAAAAATTTAATATTTGCGGCAACACTGCATGCAGGTGGCAACCATAAGCGCTAATGTGCCGCATTACGTGCGCAGCGTGCTCATTGCGGTGCTCCATGGCGTATACGTGCCCGCTGAATATTATCATTAACATTTGAACTGGTACTTTGCCATTTCTTCAACATGAAATTTGATTATTTTTAACGCTTTTATTATTATGCGTGTTTAGATTTTTGCTTTGCTCCGCCTTGGGCTATTATCAACTTCGCTCGTGTTGCGTATTTCATTATTATTACATTTTAATATTTTTATACTTTCCCGCACACAAAAACTCTGCGCATTGCAGGCGTTATAAAATTTAATTTCCACGCACTTGTAGCGCGCAATGCTGCAATTATATTCATATACTTTTTGTGTTGGTTGTTTTTGTTGCTTTCTTTTTGCTACTTCTTGCCTTTATATGCGTGCTTGTCTAGTTGCTTCGCCGTAAAATTCTGGCCACAATACGTACTTGCAACCAACTCATTTTAATCTTTATTTTTCTAATTCTTCGCTAAGACAAATTTGCTTGATATGCGCTCACTATGTTAATCAGCGTAGCGGGAGCATGACCAAAAGCGCTGATAATACATAATTTTTACTGTACTATATTCTACGAAGATTTCACAACTTCACACATAGTTTTTGCATTGAGCCTCATTTTTACTCTGTAAAACAAGACATATGTTTTTCAAGTTTGTATACAAATTGAGTTTTAAACTTCTAGTTGAGTCGCATTAGGATATGTCGTCATTAGATATTTGCCAAGATGCTGCAGACTTATTTTTATCATAAAAGAGCTTCCACCATCAGAACCCTGAAGAGACCCCAATATATGTCTTTCTGTTTCTTCCTTTTTAGCATAAACATCGCTTATGCGGTTATAGTGTCTTTCATTACTGTTTACTCGTACATGGTTTTCACTAAATTAACCAAATGCAAGAATTCAATACAATCATACTATAGAGAATGTGAGGAAGTACTTAACTAGAGGGGCGGAGACTGTTATGCTAGGTATTCTGTGGGTAGTTCAAGGTCTGCTATGCTTAAATAATATTTATAGATGAATCACTGTGTTCTAAAAAATTTCTCTGCCTAATTTCATTAAACTATGGTAGTCGAAAAAGTCTTTTCGTATTTTTAATAAAATTTCAACTTATTTTTTATATATAATAATAAATAAATAAACAAATATGCACCAGTTTGGTCGACAACTTTTTGCCATTTTGCGCTAGAGACACTATTCTATCAGTGCAAAACTTTCATCAGTGTAAATCAAAATTTTCGAAATTTCCAGAATGGAAGCGAGCGAACCATTGTTGTGCAACACGAACTGACACAGCATCGGCTCCGTAAACTTTACAAATTTAATTATAGTCCAGTCATTTAAGCTTAAATTAGGTAAGAATCTGGGAATTCGATATACAAGTATTTACAACAGACATATGAATAGGTATATCGAATACCGAGGTGAACTTACTATAATGACTGGACTATTAGTGGCTTGTGTATTCTTCCCTTTTTTATACAAAAATTTCAAAATGTAGAGAATTTCTTCAATATTTTCACTCATTTGTGAACAGCTGTAACTTTTTTTCAACTTCCCTGAATTTAAATTTTTTTAAAATCTCATTTTTGCAACACTATTAGGTATGACAGTGATTGGAAACACTTGAGATATTCGACTGCAACGACATTCACTGACAAAATACGAAAAAACTTTTTCGACTATCAATATTTATATAAATTTATGCCAAAGTGAGTAAACTTTAACATTAACTTAGACATGTTATATTAATGAGGTATATTTTTATTATTCTGCTGGAATGGCTGATTATTATACCGCTATCAGGGTATGGTATATATGCTTGCCAACACCCAGAAGGAAATGTCAGAGACCCTATTCATTATTTGCATTGCATATAGCATAAATGTTTAGCATATCGAGCTGAGTCAATTTCGCCAAACCTATCTGTCCGATTTTCTGTATATACGCGAACTAGTCCCTCAGTTTATCGAAATCGTTCTCAAACTCAAACAAGCTCTTTTCTTTGGTTCATTTGTTGCAACCACCGATATCGGGTCGCTATCTTATAGCTGATATACAAAGTGGTTAATCAAACGCGAGGTAAATATTTTTTTATAACCTTTTGTACCATGAAAAGTACAAATTTGTGCGCAATTATAGCTCCTTCCTCATTTAGGAGTCTTGAAAGGCAGTTTGCCGATTTCGACCATTTTTAGACAGAAGGTAGTTTATGGCTGGTTTTGGCTGTAATATTTGTATAAAAATTTATGCTGATATCGTCATGGTTGCTTGAATTATATATTGTAAATTTATCGAGGAAGGATGTAAAAAGGAATTTGTTTCAAATCGATCGAAAATTTCTAAAAATTAAAATTAAGTTTTTATACTGACTCATTTACAACTTAACCCCTTCTCTTTGAATAACTTCAATGCTTCTGATGTTTAATTTTTATATTTGTAGGACTATATATCTTTTTACCATTCAACGGCAAAAAAAGTGAACTTCACACAACAAATTAACTTTTAAGAAGGCGAATATTTTTTTATCTACCAGAAAAGTGACGGTTATTTTTTTCCGAGAGTACAAAATAAAAGGCTACAAAGCTCAATCCGCATTATTGGGCCTAAGATAATTGGATATTCCACTATGACAAGACATCGGCTCACATCTCTATCCTGGCATCGGAAAATTGGTACAATTAGAACAGGGATTTATGTCCCCATGGTGGGAACATGCGGGCTCTCTTTGAGGTGAACGAAGGTCTATTTTTAAGCTATTCAGGAATCATAGTTGCAAACAAATATATCGGATTAAAAAAAAAAAAAAATTGGACAATAAATAATAATATTTATTTTTAAGAATTTCTTTTGTAGAGTTCAAAAATGTTCATTTAATTATGCATTTATTTTATTTCAATATAAATTTCAAGTATCATTTGTTTGCATGCCACTTTAGCTTTGTAATAATTCGAGAAAACCATTCAAATAATTTCTACTTTAAACTCCACGTTTAACCGAAGGGTAAGCAAAAGCCTCTGACAGTCAGAGTTGAGGAATTAGAGTGGAATGAGATAAGCATTTGTACTAATTTCGAAGATGTCTAGATTCAAAGTCAAACCATCATTTTATCTGTAATAAGCATAAAATAAGAAAATAAAATGTTTTTTAACTCTTAAAGGATTTCCTCAGCGCCCTTAAAATACTTATGCGCTCTTAAAATAGCATTTTACTGTTTACCCTCACTCTCTTCTAGAACAATTGTTTAACTTTTACGCTTTATTCTGTGTTCTACAAATAGAATAATGTTGGAAAGTCTCAACGCCTGCAAGTATACTACATATTTAGGAAACGAGTTATTTATCAGCTTTTCGAAATCTCTCATTGTCATCATATTGTGTGCCTACTATTAACACCAACTGTGCTGTCGCAGTGGTCAGTGTGCGACAGCTCAACACGTAATGCACCACTAAAAATTATATTGAAATGGAAAATGGAAATGACGTTTATGCTCAGTGGCTTTAAAGCTGTGCTACTGTGTGTTGGGAAAAAATGGTGCTTAAAGCTTATTTGCTCGTAAATTCCGCGCATAATCATCACTAACACGCACTCGGAGGTGTTCATTATAATCTGCTTAGTCGGCACAAAGTGAATTAGTGGCGGCGCATAGCATAGCATGGAAGCGAGTGTATGAGGCGGGAAATGACAGCATTTTAAAACATTTAGCGCTTAAACAGCGAAAGCCACAGACAATTACGGCTGGTGATTGCTATGGTCGACAGCTTTTGTCTTGTTTGCATTCGTCGCATGAGCAAAAACATTTCAAAACATAATTGAGGCGGTTGCGTCTGCTTATTTTCCATGTTTTTGGCCACACGCTCATAATTGCACGCATAAGAAAAGTTACGAAAAATGTGAAAATGCTTTCAGCACAATGTCAACATATACAAGCTCAACTTATCTGCTTAGTCCCGTTGATAGCCGCTCATTCTGTTAATGCTAAGCTTCATTTGCCTTTGAGTTATACAGTCACAGGCATAGCATTGTGGACAAGTATAGAATATCGCTGAGTTACATAAGTAAGGCGAGATCAGCTGTTTACTTAAGCTTGAAGACTCTTCAAAAGGCAATTGGAATTTGAAAGAAAAATAAACAATATATTGAGCTAAGTAGAGATACCATCTTTGGCAAAATTCACATAGTAACATAAATGGTAAATAAAAAGTGTCTAAGGAATAGCAGGTAGTAATACTATGCTACTGAATTCAATGTTCTTGAACTGAGATCCGCTTGAAAGCTATATATACATTCGAATTTTCCCACGAGAGATTAAAGTACAAACCTAGAAAGTAAAAAATCGGTTTTTATTTCATAAGAGATGTCCATTTCTGTCCAAATGAGACCCAAAAGCCTTTACAATTTCAGAATGGAAAGAGACAAACATTATTGTTAGATGAGGTGCACCTTCTCTACATCTAACAACAGTTAAGTAACTTTTTAAAAAATCGCGTGGAATGAACTTAGTTTCACACAACAAAGTGACAAAGAAAGCAACGCTGTCAGAGGAAACTATTTTTAGAAATATTCCAAAAAGATAATCTAAAT